>CM053625.1:350500473-350535400 GCA_028646595.1 Phalanger gymnotis | reverse complement strand
GAAAATCTGTAATTCAAACGCATGTGAAAATCAATGCTGAAAACTAAACATATTAAAAATAAATTAAAAAAAAAAGAAAAGTACTTTCTCAGAGGTTTTGAGTCATTGAGTCATTTGAGTCAGAGTCATTGGTGTTTCTGCTCTTCTCCATAAATAAAATTGTCCAAATCTAAAAGGGACACCATGTTACAATATAATCATAGGTGTAAAGCTAGAAGAAATCTCAGAGACCATGAAATCCAACTGCCCTCTCCCCCATCCCAATTTTACAGATAAGGAAACTGAAGCCTAGGGAAATTAAGTGACTCGGCCAAGGTCACACCAGTTATCTTACTTTTAAACTTCAGAGGTAAGATCTGAGTCCAAGTTCTCTCAATTTCAGCCTTAGACTTTTTGAGTTTTAGGTGTTTCTGGGATATCTAGATGCAGGTGTCCAGCAAATACTAAGGGCTGCAGAACTAAATTTCAGGAGAGAGATTTAGGATGGGTGTGTAGATCTGAGAGACATCTTTGTAGATGTGGTAATTGAATCCATGACATTAAATGATATCGCTAAGCAAGAGATTGCAGAGAGATGAGAAGAGGGCCTAGGAGAGAGTAGACAATGAAAGGGGCAGGTGACAAATCTTGCAAAGGACCCTAAAAATGAATAGTCACATAAGTAGGAGGACCAGATGAGGGGCTGGAGATTCTGAGGCTGAAAATAGACTGAGGTCTCCATTCTTGGCTCCATGTGTCCAAAAGGACCCAGACAAAGTGAATCGATTCTATCCATGGGAGAGTCATCAAAGCACATATAAAGATGCCTAGTCCCAGTTCATTTAACCTGTGGGGAGCTCCTTTAGGCTGCTAGTATTCTTTATAAGCCCAGGTCCATAAAGTGATTTTAGTCATTAAATATGAATAGAAACCATAATACTGTGCCTGCTTCTGGCTCTCAACCTATCTCACTGACTTCTCAGTATCTTTCTCTGCTACCGTGTGTGTGTGTGCGTGTGTGTGCCCTTTCCCGAGGTGCCATCCTAGGCCTTCTTTCTACACTATCTGCCTTGATAATCAAATCCACTTCTATGGTGTCAATAATTACTTTTGTAAAGCTATATTGCAAATCTCTATAAGGGCAGCTGGGTGGTACAGTGGATAGAGCGCTGGATGCTAGAGTCAGCAAGACTCGAGTTCAAATCTAGTTTCAGACACTGTGTGACCTTAAATAGGTCATTTAACCTCTTTCTGCCTCTGTTCTTCAACTGTAAAATGGGTATCATAATAATGCCTATCTCCCAGGTTTGTTGTGAAGATCAAATGAAATCATGTTTGTAAAGTGATCAGCACAGTATCTGGCATGTAGTAAGTGCTTGAGAAATGCTTGGTTCCTTCCCTCCTTCCTTTCTTCCTTTTTTCCTTCTTTTCTTCCTTCCTTCCTTTCTTCATCTATATATTCAGCCCCCATTTTTCCTCTGACTATTCCTCTGGTCTCTCTGCCCTCACTGGACATTGCTATCTGGATGTTCCACTGGCACCTCATACTGAACATGTCCCAAAAGACCCCATCATCTTCCCTCCTTCCCTTCCGACCTTCCTCTTTCTTTTGAGAAGACCACCATTTTCCCAGCTACTGAGGCTCCATACCCGAATCTTCTCTGCACCTCAGTTTCCTTGTCTATAAAATTCAGGGGTTGTACTGGATGGTTCTAAGACCTGGTCCCCTCAAACTCTAAAACTCCTAAGATTCTAGATTCTTCTCACCTGTCCTCCCAAACCCAAAGAGTTGCCAAAGCTTATTAGCTTAAGCCCTCTAAGCTATTTGGGCTTCCATTTTGTCATTTCTAAAATGAGGATTTGCACTCGTTGACCTCTAAGTTGACCTCTAAGATCTCTTTCAGCTCTCCATCCAATTACCCCATCATCAGTTTTGGACTCTACATGATACAAGATCCACTGGAGCTGTTTTACCTGGCTAAGACCTTCCGCTTAAATCAATATCCCCTAATAACCACAAAATCTCAGGTTTGGAAAGGACCTTAGAGCTGCATGGTATATTAGAGAATACTAGATATGGAGTCAATAAACAAGCATTTGTTGTTATTGTTGTCGTACTGTCGTGTCCAATTCTCTGTGACCCCAGCTGGGGTTTTCTCGGCAAAGATTCTGGATTGGCTTGCCATTTCCTTCTCCAGCTCATTTGACAGAGGAGGAAACTGAGGCAAGCAAGATTAAGTGACTTACCCAGAGTCACAGAGCTAGTAAGTGTCTGAGGCCAGATTTGAACTCAGGTCTTCCAGACTCCAAGCCCAGCACTCTATTGCACCACCTAGCATCCCTAAGAAGCGTTTATTAAGAACCTATTATAACAGAGCCGAAAATACAAAGAAAGGTAAAAGTTTGTGCCCTAAAGGAGTTCACAGTCTAATGGGGAGACAACATACAAATAAATATGTACAAACAAGCTATAAGCAGGATAAATTGGAGCTAATCAACAAGGGAAGGCACTAGTATTACTGAGTGGATCAGGAGAGGCTTCCTGAAGAAGGTGAGGTTTTAGCTGAGACCTGAAGGAAGCCAGGGAAGCTGAAGGCAGAGATGAGGAGGGACAGAGCTCTGGACATGGGAGACGGCCAGAGAAAATGGCCAGAGCCAAGAAATAAAGTGTTCAAGGAAGTGCAAGGAGGCCAGTGTCAGTCTTAGAATTCTGGTTCTATCCCCAGATCCACCATTACTTAGCTGTGTGACCTTAGGCAAGTAGATTCCTTATCTGCAAAATGAGACTAATAATACTTGTACTACCAATCTCACCTATGGCAATGAGGAAAGTGATTTAAATACCTTGTATTGCTATAGAAATGCAAATTAAGTGATTAACCACTCAGACCCAAGGTTTTTCCTCTTTTTGGTGTCATGGGTTCCTTTGGTAGTCTAAATAATGTTTTTAAATGCATAAATAAAAGACATAGGATTGTGAAAGAAATCAATTATATCGAAATAGTTTGGTTTTTTTTTTTCAGTACACGGACCCCAGGTTAAGAAGATCTGACCTAGAACTATTATATCACACAGTACAATCTGGAATCACGTATATAATATCACAGATAAATGGCCATCGAGTGGCCACTTAAAGATTTCTGATGATCACAGACTTAGCTAGAGGGTACAGTAGAGAAAGTGTTGGAATCGGAAAGACCTGAATTCATATCCTACATGGGACATTTACTAGCTACATGACCTTGCCCAGATCACTTAACTTCTTTCACAGGATCACACAGCTAGCTAGTAAGCTTCAGCTTCATCTGTAAAATGGGGTTAATAATAACACCTGTCTCACAAGGTTTGGTGAGGATCGAATGAGTTAGCAAACCCAAGTTTGCAAACCGTAAAGTGCTGTGTAAATGCTAAGTATTGTTATTATTTTTAATTGAGTTTTTCAGCCAATAAAAATCTGTCTTCTCTCCCCATTTCTCCCTATCTCCTTCCCTACTCTCCCAATTGAGATAGAAAGAAAAAAATGAAAGCCCTGTTACCAACATGTATAGTCAAGCAGAACAAATTTCCCCATTGGCCATGTCTCAAAAAAATATGTCTCAATTTGCACTCTGAGGCTGTCACCTGCGCCAGGAAGTGGGTAACATGTTTCATCATGAGTCCTCTGGAATTCTGGTTGGTCTGATCGGAGTTCCTAAGTCCTTCCAGGTTGTCTGTATTTACAATAATGCTGTCATTGTGTAAATCATTCCCCGGGTTCTGCTCACTTCACCCTGCATTAGTTCGTAAGTCTTCTTCTCGGATTTCTTCGAAACCATCCCCTTCGTCATTTCTTACAGTTCAGTAGTATTCCATTGCATTTCCACCACAACTTGTTCATGTTGACCTCCCAAGGCAGCCAATTTCATTTTTAGACAGCTGTGATTGTTAGGAAATTTCTCCTCACATCTGCCAAGAGCCCAAACCTGCTTCTCTGCTACTTCTAACCATGGTTCCTACTTCTGCTCTCTGGGGCAAAACTGAACAAGCCTAATCCTTCTTATAAAAGGCAGGCAGCCTTTCAAAATTCCTAAAGACAGCAATTAGTATCTCCTCTCTCCCAAGCTTTCTCTTCTCTAGGCTAAATATTCCCAGTTCTTCTACTGACTCTCCAATGGCATGGTCTCCAATCCCCTCACCATCCTAGGGATGCATTCCACCTTGGCAGAGGTGGGGGGGAACCTGTGGCCTTGAGGCCTCAAGTGCACACTTAGTTTGTTTTGTGAGGTTGGGATTCAGCCAAAGCTGAACTTGAGGACCTAGAGGACAATACATGGCCTCAAGGCTGCAGGTTCCTTACCCCCCCCAGGCCATAGGACATGAACTCCCTGAACATTCTCCTCCATGCTCAGATTCTCTAGCCATGCCTTCAGTTAATCTTTGGATGACATGGTCTTGAGTTTCTGTACCATCCTGGTCATCCCTTTCTGTCCGTACTGTAGCTTGTTACTTTTATTCTTGAAATACAGTGACCAGACTTCAGGACACACCTGAGTCTTGTAGCTCTAAGTCATTATTTCTTCCAAGATTTAAGCAAGGCCACATGTGACTGTGGCCTATCACCTGCCCATCACCAGGTAGTACAAAGTCTTGGCATCCAGGTGTGTTCAAGCCTGTAGGTTCAGTGGGCTGCAACTAAAACATGATTAAGCCTTAAGGCCTGTTTACAAAAAACAGGAATTAGGGTCTCAAGTCAGAGGCAGAAGGTAGGACACAGATTCCGGGAAAAGGGCCCACAGTCACTTCCCAGGGCTGGGTGTGGCCCAGTGGATTTTCACTGAGCTGAGGTCAGAGCTGAGGCCCACTGCCAGGATCCAGAGAGGAGCACTAGAAAAGAAAATTGTTAAGCTGGAGCTCTACAAGAGAACTTGGTGACCTGTGAATGTTCTCATTTAGCGTTTCTGCTACAGAAAGTGACAAGTGATATACTGTATGAGAAACAATACTGGACCTGGGATTCATATCCTGGCTCTGACATTCACCAGCTAGGACATTAAACCTGTCTTGGCCTCAACTGCAAAATGAGGAGGTGGACTGATAATATCTACGCTCCCTACCAGTTCTAAGTCCCATGATCCCAGATGTTGCCAGGGCAAGGCTGGGGGACTCATATACCTCCACAGTTACTAGAATCCAAAGTCCTTAGGTACAGAGTCATTTCACAGAGCCAAACACTTCTAAGCACTGCTGATTCTCAACAAAATTATGGACTTCCTAAAGTTGGTGGGTGGGCAGATAGCGAGCCAGGTCTAGAGTCAGGAAGACTTCTCTTCCTGAGTTCAAATCTGGCCTCAGACTACTTCCCAGTTATGTGACCTTGGGCAAGTCACTTAACTCTGTTGCCTCAGTTTCTTCATCTGTAAAATGAGCTGGAGAGAGAGATGGCAAAACCACTCCAGTATCTCTCCCAAGAAAACCCCAAATGGGGTTACGGTAAATCGGACACGACTGAAAGACCTCAACAAAAGTTGGTGGGTGCAGTCCTTCCTCCCCATTCCTCCATCAAAACCCCTTGCTTCCTTCCCATTCTCCTACCCAATCATTTGCCCAATACCTGCCAGCTCCTGAGAAGGCATGCACTACTAAATACATTGTTTGGGGTATTAAAGTCTTAAGATTCCTTCTCTATCCTCATTTTAGCAGAAGACTCTTGAAGGACAACACAAGTCCCCAGTGAATGAAGCCTACTAGTTGGAGAATAAGTAGTAGGACTAATATTCCAGGACACTATTTTCTACCTGATGCCCCTTAAGCCTTACAATATAGCATCCCTCCTACTTGCCAGACTGGCACTCTGAATGGAGATTCAGACAGGGCAGGATCTCTTGCCCACACACCTACCTAAGATTGCCTCACTATTGCCACGGGAAGGATTTCAAGGTTTTGTCATCAGGGGTGCCATGTGTGTAGCGAGGGAGGGGGTTGAGTTAGAAGACTGCATTTGGAATCAGACGCTAGTGGTTTCATATCCAACCTTTGCTATTATAACAAAAATATTGCTTGTAACTGCTGTGGGAGTGTAAGACCAATAACGCGGGCACACAGAAGGGTTTCTAGTTCAGGTTCTTTGATCTGCTTCTCTAAAGGAAAGCAACTCAAAAGGAGTTAACAATCTTACTTTAATCAAACATATATACCATTCACTTAGTTCAGGGAGAAAAGTCAGAACCCTGAACTTCAGAGAAAATACAAACAGAAATTACAAGCAGAAATTATATAAACAGAGCAAATAACACAAATCAACAGACAGGGCTTCTAACTGACTGACCAAAAGCAATACATACATAGTTACCAGAGAGAGAATAACCAACATCTGGGTTTTTCAAAGCTGGGCAGCGCCTTAACCACTACCCAGAGTCTCATCTGGCTATATCACAGAACACTCTTCCCATGAGTGAGCCCCCAAAACAAAATGCTAATCTCAGAATACATGGTCAGAGGGCATCACAGCCCTTGTGATGAAGGCTTGTGTGACTTAGGCTTCCATGTGACTTAGCAGGTCACATTGACCTATTAATGGTTGGGAAAGATCTTCCCATCAAGAAAAACATACATTAACAATACAGCTATTTACTAGTATGACCTTAAGCATTTAATAAATACTTGTTCTAAACTCTGAGTAACCTCTGCCTCAGAAATACTATAATGAGGCTAATAGTAATACTAGAAACAATAACAATGATAATAATTTTAAATAAATTTAAGATTTATAAAGTGCTTTACAAATATTGTCTCACCTCACATCAACCCTGGGAAGTACAGGCTATTATTCTTGGCATTTTACAAATGAGGAAACTGAGGTACAGAGCAGTTAAGGGACTTGTTTAGTAAGTGTCTGAGGCCACAAAGAAAGAGGAAAATAACCTATGTGTACAAAAATATTTATAGAAGCTCTTTTTGTGGTGGCCAAAAATTGGAAATAAGGGGTTCCTATCAATAAATAAATGTGTTGTCATACTCTTGGGTAGGACCAGGAGAGCAATGACAACCTTGAAACCTGGGGCAGAACCAGGAGAACAAATAGTAAAATGACAACAATATGGCAAAAACCAACAACCTTGAAAGATTTAAGTACTCTGATCAATGCAACAACAAACTGTGATTTCAGAGGACCCATGACAAAGCACGGTCCCTACTTCCTGACCTAGGTGCCGGACTCAGGATGCAGAAGGAGACGTATCTGTTTTGATGTGGCCAATGTAGAAATTAGTTTTGCTTGACTGTGCATAATTGTTACAAGAGTTTAGTTTTTCTTTTTCTTTTCCGATGGTGGGGGAAGTGGAAGAAGAAAAAAATAAAATTTCGCTCATTAAAATAAAATTTAACTTTAAAAATAATGAAAATACTTGCTAACTGACTGGCTGAATTTAGGTATATAGCACAAGCTCTCTGAAAAGCTTCGAAATCAATTCAGTGTAAGGGGTATGACCAGGCTAAGGACCCTCGACCTTCATTTTGCCTTTGAATAGGAATCCCTGTGCAAAGTGTAAATAACACCATTCACACCACATTAAGGAGATTAATGACACCTCCTGGATGAGAGTATCTTTGGTTTTGATACTTGTTGAGCCACTAAAACCTCTTTGAGATGAGTCAGGGCTAGCTGGAAAGAGGTCCAAAATCACTGAGCACAGACAGGCAGGCCTCAGAGACTAGACCAGGAGTGAGAACCTGTGCCCTCAAGGCCCCATGTGGCACTCTACATCCTCAAAGACTGTCCTTTGACTGAACCCAAACTGCACAGAACAAATCGCCCTAATAAAAGGGTTTGTTCAATAAAACTTGAACTCAGGCAAAAAGTTGCACCCAAGGACCTAGAAGGCCACATGTAGCTTCAAGGCTGCAGGTTCCCCACCCTTGGACTAGACACTAGAGAGTGGACTTGGGTCACTGGGTGGGACGGTCTGCTTATCTATGCATCCCCTCCCCAGGGAACCCAGTGACTTACAGAAATGGCAGACATGGAAAGGAAGTGGCAGAACCACAGAAGGGAAACTATGTGGCCCTAGGAGAGTCACCTGGCATCAGCCAAGGACAATAGTGAAATACTAAAAGTTCCTGGACCCAGATTTCTGAAGAGAAGAGTGAACAGCACATGGCTCTGGGACTGGAAGAGCAACAAAGGACTGAACCACAATATGGAAGAGCAAGCCTGGACCTTGCCATCCACAGTGAGCTCTACCAACTGTGCTGATCCAGTTAGAAGGGTTGATATTCCCTTTCGGGGGAGCTTGAAAACCTTAGGATATCACTATAAATCTGGAGGATTATATGATTCTCTAGGAGAAGTGAAGGGTTCACCTAAAGGTTAAAAGTCTACTCTAGCAGCTCTGCATGCAAAATTCCCTCGGATCTTAAGATAGCATTAGAGAATTCTAGAACCCTTGCTGGGTCCTTAGGGGAGAGGGAGGCTTGTAGGAAGAATAATGGTCATCTCTCTACTTACCTCAAGTTCATTTCCTTTCTAGGGAAGTGTCAATCACAGGGTCGTGCCATAAATTAGAAGGTATGGGTCCCTGAGGTGAAAAAAGTGGGACCTACTAAAGAGAGAGAGTTGTCTTGGCTGCTTATGGCCTCCATTGAGTCCTACGAGCATTTTGCATTTTCTGTAGAGTAAAATACTCAATACATCCAAGGTGTATTAGCTGTATTTTTGCAAGAGCTGAGGACCATTTCTACCACCTCTATAGAGAACTGAAAATAAATTCTAATGTTCTGAGGGGAGTTCCAAGATGGGCGCAGGAGCCAAAGAGTGATTTATTAGAAGCCTCTTCCCACTCCCACATTGAGCCCAGCCCGTGTCAACCCAGAGCTTGGGGTTCTGGCCATGGGCTCCGCAAGTGAACATTCTTTCAGCACCTACTAGATTCCTCATCTGTAAAATGAGAAAACTCAACCATGTGATCTCTAGAGCCCTTTGCAGTTCTAAATCTTATGATCCTGGGAAAGATTATCTCCGATTATCCTTCCAGCGCTAATATTGTATGAGTCAGTGATTCTTCATCCAAATGATAGACTGCTAACCTCATGGGTCCTCTTTCCCCACAAGGCAGAGACCAATTTCTTCTCCCTCTCTCTGCTACCTGGGCAACTCACCCAGCTGACCTTTCAAGGCCAGTCTAAATTATGATGCAGACAAACAGGGCCAAGTTGGCATCTTGTCCTTGTTGTCCCTTCTGACAAGATCCAGGACAAGCTCAGCCATCCGTGGGGAAGGGCAGCACCATCAAAGCCCAGTCCTCCTCCACCTAACACCTGCCTCCACCATCATCAGGTAAGGAAAGGTCACCTGGATGGTTATTGGGGATGCCACTTAGCATCCCTGGGACAGACCATGGCCTTTTCTGAAGGCTATGGGGATGATGGTGTTGGGGCACATGACTTTTACCCTGACCTAAGTCTGGAAATTGATCCCAGAGACACTGTGTTCAGGGATTTCCTCTCCTATTCCTCTTGAGGAAGGAGCCTTAAGCTGGATGAGGAATGAAAATCATACCACATAGGGAAGGGGAAATGGTTGATTTTGGTGAAAATATTACCAACTTATGGATTCACTGTCCCATTAGCAACATATCAGGGAATAGTCAGTCTTCTGGGGGCCACTTGCAGCAGCCACTGTTTTTGACATTTTGGCATTATTTTGTCACAAGTGGAGAAAGAAGGATCCTCTTCTAGCTACAATCTATGGAAGGCAGTACATTCTCCAGAATTTCCTCATGGTAGCAACATATTACGCGAGGTAGCTAGGTGGCACGGAAGGTAGAGTACTGGACCCGGAGTCAGGAAGACACGAATTCAAATCCAGTCTCAGACACCAGCTACGTAACCCTGGGGAAGTCACTTGATCTATTTGCCTCAGTTTTGTCTTCTATGAAATGGGAATAATGAAAGCACTTACATCCTGGGGTGGTTGTGAGGATCCAAAGAAATAATATTTGTAAAGCGCTTTGCAAGCCCAGAAGCACCAGATAAATGCCAGCTATTGTCCTTGTTTGTTATTATTACCTTCATAAAGTTTTCAGAGATTGCTTCACTGCTGACAGCTCCAGTGTATGGGCTACAGTACCCATGCAGAATAGGTGTTTCATAAATGTTTGTTGAATGAATGAAGACGTGGACTACTTACAGGCAAAGCAACCTCTATGCCGTAGAAGAGATTCAAAGTCCAGTTTTAGTAACAGGTTTTTTTTTCCTACTTGGTCTGGCTCTATCACCGAGTCACAGAATCTCAGAGTTGGAAGGATCTCAGAGATCATAGAGTCATCCATGTGCCTAAGCGAGAATCCCTGCTTTCAGACGCCCCGTAAACGGTGTCATCATCTACTTGATTGATTACTTATTTACCTGCCAGGAGAAGGTATCTACCATCTCCCATGACAATTCCACTTTTGGGTGGCTCTAACTGTTAGGAAATTATCCCTCATATAGAGCCGAAATCCGCCTCTTTTCAACTTTCACCCACTGTTCTAGGAAACAAATCTTATCTTTTCCATTACATTGTAAGTTCTCAGGGTGCCAGGCCTGGGAGGTGATTTTCCTAAACCTCAGTTGGCTTTCCCTGTGCCCTCTCATCCACATGCAGGGCTACCCTACCCCTCTGCTTCCAGATTATATCTCTCCCAGGGCAGTGATGTCTCTGGATTCATCGAACTTCGAAAGCCCAAGTACAAACATAGTCTGAACTTAATTAGAATGCAACAACTTCAAGCATTTATGGAATGTCTGCTGTGTGCAAAAGCCCACACTTGAGGGAATACAAAGTATAGATAAGACACAATTCCTTCTCTCATCAACTTTGCAGTTTGGGAGGCAAGATGACAAACATTTAACTAACTCGAATACAAAATAATGTGAGACAGCCATGCAAGATGTGCAAATGTCAAACAAGGTCTGAGGGCAAAGGCCATGGGGATCAGAAGGACTTAGACAGTATTTGATTTGGGCTTCAGAGGAAGGGCAGGAATCCAGCAGGTCCTGGAGAGGGTATGAGCAAAAGAGAAGGGAGGGAGGGGAGATGGGGGGCGAGATGGGAGAGAGATGGGGGTGGGATAGAAGATGGGGGAGCGAGATGGGGGGGGTTGGGAATAAGCCACGTACAAAGCAAGGAATCTAATTTGGCTACACACTAAGAAAAGTAACATGAGACAAGGTTGACATGCTGCTGGATTGTTAAGGACCTTATAAATACCTTGAACTGAGTGGCCAGTAATCGTGGTACGGTTTTCAACAGAACAGTGATGTGTCCAGAACAGTTCCTAAGGAAGGATGGCCTGGCAGACGTGAATGCGAAGAATGAACTGGAGAGGGGAAATGGATCTGTTAGAGGCCTGTTAATGCTAGTCTAAGAGGACAGTAATAAGGACTGTTAGAAGACTAACACCATAGCCCAGGAATGTTGAAATGAGGACCTCTAATGGGACGCTGACGATGAGAATGGAGAAGAAGAGATGAGTATGTAAACTATTACAGAGAAAGACTTGCCAGGACTTTATAACTGATTAAATATAGGGGGCAGCTAGGTGGTGCAGAAAATAAGAGTGACCGGCCTGGAGTCAGAAAGACTCATCTTCCTGAGTTCAAATCTGGCCTTAGATACTTCCTAGCCTAGCTGTGTGAACCTGGGCAAGTCATTTAACTTTGCCTCAGTTTCCTCATACATAAAATGAGCTGGAAAAGGAAATGGCAAACCACTCCAATATCTTTGCCAAGAAAACCCCAGATAGGGTCGCAAAGAGTTTGACAAGACTGAAAGAAAGATGAGTCAATGACAATGACAACAAATATGAAAAATGTATTATACACCATGTGCTAAGCATTGATCTAAGATTAATTAGTTAATTGTTAGTTATTAATTAATAAGTTCTAAGATGACAAATACAAAAGTAAGAAAACCCCAGCCCTCTTGGAGCTTACTTACATTCTGATGAAGGAAGCAATTCACATGGGGAAGTGGTTGTTGGGGGAAAGGGGAAGTTGGTTGGTTTGGAAAGTCACAAGGACTGTGAGTAGAGCCAGAGGGGAGTTGATTATCAAGTCCTTTCCATAGTAATAAAAAATATTTACTTGATTATGGTTCCTGAGCCAGAAGTGAGATGGGAAGGGCATTCTTGCATTGTGTCAGGGCAGATGGCCAGAAGATGGCCAACGTAGAAGGTGAAGCATCTAGATTATATATGCAGACTGTATAGGTAGAGTGAACCATGGGACACACTCACTAGTCAAGACAGCAAAGGATTAAGGACGGGAGTTCCACAGGTGAGGAGGTTAAGAGGAGAGCAACAGAAAATATTTAAAGATCACTTTTTTACTTTTCAGTCAAATTAGGCTCCTTGAAGGGAGAAACAATGTCTTTTTTTTTTAAATCTTTGTGTCACCAGTGCTAGCAAAATGTCTTACCCATAGAAGGCATTTTCTAAGTATTTGTTGAATGGAGTAACGATCGCCCATATTTCAAACATGATGGCCAGGTGCAGTGATCTGGTGGTGCCACTGACAGAAATACTGGCATCAGAAGGGGGAGCAGGTTTTGGGGGAAAGCTGATAAAACTTTGTTTTGGACATGCTGTATTTGAGGTGCTAGCAGGGTATCCAAGCGAAGATTTCTTGATATTCTAAGACTTGAATGTTAGGGTTTAAGAAAGAGCTGAAGGCTAGAGATAGGAATCTGGGAGTTATCTGTGTAGATAGTTAAAGCCATGGGAGTGAAAGAGATTTCCCAGGCAGTGACTGCCAAGAGAGAAGAGAAGAGAGTCAAAAACAGAACCTTGGGGAAAATCCACCTTATAGGGGAAGGACAAGGATGAAGAAACAAAGTTGTTATTGAGAGCCAAGAAAATGGGATGTCTCTGAAGCCAAGGGGAAAGAGAAACACAAATTAAAACAATGCTGAATTTCCACTTCCCACCCATCAGGATAGTCAGAGATGACAGGAGAGAGAAATGGCATTTGTTGGATCTGTGGGAAGATGGCAGAGTAATGCACTATTGGTGGTTTTGTCAATTGGTCCAACCATTCTGGAAATCATTCTGGAGCTATTTACCTCCTAAATCATTTAGTTGTGCATGCCCGTTGACCCAAAGAGGTGAAAGACCAGAGAGAAAAGCCACAGCTACAAAAGTATTTACAGTAATATTTTTTGCTGTAGCCAAGAAATGAAAATAAAGTGGATTCCTGTAAATTGTGAAATGGTTGAACAAACTATGTTGCATGTAATGAAAATATTAATGCATTATAAACTATAATAAGTAATAAATATGATGAATTCAGAGAAACCGAGGAAGATATATGAACTCAACTTAGGAGAACAATTTACACCATGAACATAATACTGTAAAAGAGAACAACTCTGATGGACTTCAGCTCTCTAATCAACCCAGTGACCAGTAATGACTTTAGAAGTCGATCAGGAAGTATTTATTAAGCATCTACTCTTGCCAGATATTGTCCTAAGGACAAGGGGATACAAATATGAAAAAGACAGTCCCTACCCTCAAGGAGCTTACAACCTAATGGGAGAAGACAATATAATAAAGGAAGCTGAAAAGGTACAAGGACAGAAGAAGGTACCTTGGTTGATGGGGGGAAGTGGAATTGATGAGGAAGTTCAAAAAAATGAAATTTGTGAGAAATGAAGAGATGGCTAGCTAGCATACCCTCCTTAAATGGAGGCTTCGAGAGGAGCTCTTCCCTCACCCTCTGATCAGAGGGACAGAGAGTCCCGAGGGTACAGATGAAACATTGAGTATCAATGCTGATGAAATCTTGACTATTTCAGCAAACCGATAATGAAATATGGCTTCCACCTCTTGGCAGAGAAGAGCTAAACTAAAGGTGCACAATGAGACATTCATTTTCAGATGTAGCCAATGTTTTGATTAAGTTTGCTTGTCGAGTAGGATGACTGAGCAGGCACCACCAAGCTGAGGCCAAAGGGACTGGCCACCTTGGCCAACTCCCATCCCATATCTACTTTTGAAGTTTGCCCTGAGTCCATTGCTGTGAAGTTGTTTATCTTCTTAAGAACATTAGGCTCCCAAAGGCTTTAATTCCACCCTCACCCCTGATAACTATTTTTGGCTCTAATCTAAGGGCTTTCCCCAGAAAGGAGAGAAAGCACAAGGGTACACAGAGTTCCAACATTAATCAGGTATAAACTAGTTTAATTCCCACATGAAAAAAGGGAATGCTAAACAATAAAGGATAATGGACTAACAAGAATGATAGATTAGTTAGGACAGAGTCCAGTAACTTACCTGACAGATAAAAATTCAGTTGAGAGGTAAAATATCCAAGTTTTATTGGGATGTTCACAAACAACGTCTTTTCAAGGACTACTAAGTGGTCATCTTATATCTCAACTCCAACGAGGACAGACCCATCAATGTCAAGAAGGCTCTTTCTTGGATGGCAGCTAGAAAGCAGGGACTTGCTTAAACTCTCCCCCAGGTCCCTCCAACTACCTGTAAAAATGGCTCTGAACAAATTCTATTGCTGCAGAACCCACGAAATAGCAGAGGGAAGCAGGGCTCCAGGCCAGAAAAGCCTGGATGGTCACTGGGAAGGGTCTATCACACAGAGCTGGGAGCGGAGTGGAGGACAGCCCAGCATGGTCCACACTAGGACCAACTAGACCAGGAGCCAGGCGGAAGAGGCCGTAGTGCCCTGAGTCAGTGAGCTGGTGGCAGTTACCAGACTTCTCAACCCACAAATACCAAAGACAACAGAGCAGGTTAGTGGGAAAAACTGCTGGTTCAGAGTGAAAGAAGTCAGACCCAGCCCTGTGGGCACAGAAGTGGCGTAGCTCTGGGGCTGCTCCCAGAGCTCCAGCTATGGTTGCTTCCAGCCCCAGGACCACCCAGTGGGAGGAATTAAGTGGCAGATCAGAGTGGGAGTGCAGAGCCTGCTTGGATCTGGGTCGTACTTCAGGTTGGTAGTTCTTGGGGGAGAAGGAGTGCCGGTGTGGCAGAGCTTGCTGTGCAGAAGTAGCTCTGAAGACAGCAGCGCAGCCCCTAAAGCTTGGGACAAAGTACTCTCTACTCTACAAGCAGTCATACCTTGACAAAAAGCTCAATGGTCAAGTAGTTGGCTGGGAACACGAACAGGCAGTGAAAACAGACTCAGATTCAGACTCAGACTTTGGAATCTTTCTTTGGTGATTGGTGACAAAGAAGATCAAAACATCCTGCCAGAAGAAGTCGACAAAGTCAAAGAGCCTACATCAAAAGCCTCCAAGAAAAATTGGTCTCAGGCCATGGAAGAGCTCAAAAAGGATTTTGGAAAAGCAAGTAAGAGAAGTTGAGGAAAAATTGGGAAGATAAATGAGAGAGATGCAAGAAAATCATGAAAAACAAATAATACTGAAGGAAATAACACCTTAAAAAATAGACTAACTCAAATGGCAAAAGAGCTCCAAAAAGCCAGTGAGGGGACTGCCTTGAAAGGCAGAATTACCCAAATGGAAAAGGAGGTCCAAAAGACCACTGAAGAAAATACTACCTTAAAAATTAGATTGAAGCAAGTGGAAGTTAGTGACTTTATGAGAAATCAAGATATTATAAAACAAAACCAAAGGAATGTAAAATGGAAGACAATGTGAAATATCTCCTTGGAAAAACCACTGACCTGTAGAATAGATATAGGAGAGATAGTTTAAAAATTATTGGACTACCTGAAAGCCACAATCAAAAAAAGAGACAAGACATCATCTTTCAAGAAATTATCAAGGAAAATTGCCTTGATATTCTAGAGGCAGAGGGCAAAATAGAAGTTGAAAGAATCCACTGATTGCCTCCTGAAAAGGATCCTAAAAAGAAAACTCCTAGGAATACTGTTGCCAAATTCTAGAATTCCCAGGTCAAGGAGAAAATACTGCAAGAAGCCAGAAAGAAACAATTTGAGTATTGTGGAAACACAATCAGGATAACACAAGATCTAGCAGCTTCTATATTAAGGGATCAGAGGGCTTGGAATGTGATATTCTGGAGATCAATGGAGCTATGATTAAAACCAAGAATCACCTACCCAGCAAAACTGAGTATCATGCTCCAAGGAAAAATATGGATTTTCAATAAAATAGAGAACTTTCAAGCTTTCTCAGTGAAAAGACCAGAGCTGAATAGAAAATTTGACTTTCAAACACAAGCATCAAGAAAAGCATGAAAAATTAAACAAGAAAGAGAAATCATAAGGGATTTACTAAAGTTGAACTGTTTTGCTTACACTCCTACATGGAAAGATGATGTGTGTAATTCATGAGACCTTTCTCAATATTAGGGTAGTTGAAGGGAATATACATGTACATAGACAGAGGGCACAGGGTGAGTTGAATATGAAGCGATGATATATAAAAAAAATCAAATTAAGGGATAAGAGAGGAATATATTGAGAGAGGGAGAAAGGGAGAGATGGAATGGGGTAAATTATCTCACATAAAAGTAACAAAAAAAGCAGTTCTCTTAGAAGGGAAGAGGGGTCAGGTGAGCGGGAATGAGTGAATCTTGCTCTCATTGGATTTGACTTGAGAAGGAAATAACATACATGCTCAATTGGGTATCTACCCCACATGAAAGTAAGGAGAAGGGGATAAAAAGGGGGGGACAATAGAAGGGAGGGCGGATGGGGGAAGAAGTAATCAAAAGCAAATACTTTTGAAAAGGGACAGGGTCAAGGGAAAAAACTGAATAAAGGGGGACAGAATAGGAGGGAAGGAAATATAGTCTTTCACAACATGACTATTTATGGGAGTGTTTTGCATAATGATACATGTGTGGCCTATGTTGAATTGCTTGCCTTCTTAGGGAGGGTGGGTGGGGAGAGAAGAGGGGAGAGAATTTGGAACTCAAAGTTTTAAAATCAGATGCTCAAAAAAAAAGTTGTTTTGCATGCAACTGCGAAATAGATATACAGGTAATGGGGCATAGAAATCTGCCTTGTCCTACAAGAAAGTAAGGGGAAAAGGGATGGTGGAAGCGGAGGGGAAGTGGCATGATAGAAGGGAGGGCTGACTGGGGAATGGGGCAATCAGAATATATGCCATCTTGGAGTGGGGGGAGGGTAGAAATGGGGAGAAAATTTGTAACTCAAAATCTTGTGGAAATCAATGCTGAAAACTAAAAAATGTCAAATAATAAAGTATGGAATTTTAAAAAAAGAAATGATGAATAAGTGAATTTCAGAAAAACCTGGACTTACATGAAATGATGCTGAGTGAAGTGAGCAAAACTAGGAGAACATTGTACAAAGTTACAGCAATATTATGTGATGGACCAACTTTGATAGACTTAGCTCTTCTCAGCAGTGCAATGATCTAAGACAATTCCAAAAGACTCATGATGGAAAATGCTATCTATACCCAGAGAAAGAACTATGGAGTCTAAATGCAGATTGAAGCATACTATTATCTCTCTCTTTTTTTCTGTCTCATGGTTTTCTCTTTTGTTCTGATTCTCCTTTCACAACATGACTAATGTGGAAATATGTTTAATATGATTGTACATGTACAACCAATATCAGATCGCTTGCTGTCTTGGGGTTGGGGAAAAGCAGAGAGGGGAAAAATTTAGAACTCAAAATCTTATAAAAGTGAATGTTGAAAACTAAAAATAAATAAGTTTAATAAATTTTTTTTTAAAAAAGGAGGCTCTTTCCAGCCTTCTGGCTGGACTTTGGTGGCTGTTGTTTCCATTCCAACAGCTGCTAGAGTGTCCCAGAAGGGGAAAAAGACACCAGCTGTCTGTGGAGATCTCACAAGGCCCTGCACCAAAGGAAAGAAGACAAGGAATGAAAAATGTCCCCAGGCACAGGCATGCCTAAGGTGGCCCTGAACTCTGGGCTTTCAGCCAGCTAGGAAAGAAATGTACCCCTCCTCCCCCAACACACATATATGCCTGACCCCACTGACGGCTCAGAGACACAGCCTTGAACTTCAAGGATGAAGAGGCTTGAGGGGTCAGGATTATCTCTTTAGTATATCCACAGAGTTCTGGCTCAGCCTAAAGACTGGTTGTCACCACATAGGATGAACCCTTGAACCATCATGGCAGACCAACAGAAAGCTGTGGGAGTGAATGAAGATCTCTGTTACTTCTCTGAAGTGCGGGTGGAGTGGGACAAAGGCTCCATTCCACATACACACATACCCCGAAGTAGGTCCACCCCAAGCTTCCATGTGCTTGAATGGAATGCCCACTGAGCCTTCTCCAAGGGGGAAATCTTCTAGGGGAAGCCTACACTCAACTGTCCTTATTTGTTATAAGTGATAGTTGCTTCACTTTGGGTGGAGTTGGGGTAGGACAGGGGCGGGGTGGATCTGGTGCATAACAATGATGCCAAAGGAAAAAAAAAACATAAAGAACAAGACGAAATATTTTAAAAACACACAGAAAAGAGCAGAAGGAAGCTCAGAAAAAGATATCAACAGCTGGGCAGTTTTGTGACCACTATGTTTAATTTACTACCCATTTTTAAAAACTACCCACCAGGAAGTCACAGTTTCATAGACAATCCTATTTTCTGTTGTTCTTTGTCTATTGTAATGTTTATGTTTATTGACTGGTGGTTGTTAAGTTTTTGAGAAAACAAGAAAATTTATATATTAAAAAAAAACCAAGTGAAGAGATATATCAACCATGTCAAATGCTACAGAGAGGTCAAAGAGCATGAGAACTAAAAACAGCTCCTTGCAGTTGATCACTAGGAAGTCATCGGTGTTATCCAAGAGAGAAGTTTCAGTAGAGTCGAGCGGCAAAAAACTAGACTGCAAAGGATGGAGGAGAGAGTAAGTGAAAAAAATCAGGCAGCTCAGTGGAGAGAGTGCCAGATCTGGAATCAAGGAGACCTGAATTCAAATCCAGCCTTTAGATACTTACTAGCTGTGTGATCTTGGGCAAGTCACTTTACCTCTGCCTCAGTTTCCCCAACTCTAAAATAGGAATGATAACAACACTTATCTTACTGGGTTGTTATGAGAATCATATGAGACAATAATTGTAAAATGTTTAGCACAGCGCCTAGCCAATAGCAGGCACAATACACACGCTTGTTACTTCCTTCCCTCCCCACTCTGGGGGGACTGGCAAGAGGGGGATAGATATGAGTTATCGGGACAGTTCCTAGCAACTGATTAGACATGAGCAGTAAGGAGGATCGAAGCATCCAGATGATTCCAATTTGCGAATATGTGTAACTAAAAGAATAATTGTGCTCTTGACAGAAAAAGGAAAGTTAGGTAAAGGGATGGGCCAAAGAGGGAAAGAGAAGCTCCATTTTGGACAGATGAGATCAAGCGCATAAGTAGAGGCTTTGGCAAGAAGGATCAGTCTCTTTATCAGAAATTGCAGCCGAGGAGGAGAGAATAAGGAATGATGTTGGGAGGTTTTGAGATAATAGAATCGTGAAGAGGAGAAGATCTTGTTCTTCCTTTTTTTTTTCTCAGTAGAGTAGGATGTGAGGTCTTCTGAGGGGAAGGATGGGATGAGGGTGATAAAGGTGGCTTTAAGAGAGAAGAGATTTGACACAAACATTGTGGAAAGTACAATAGAGGAGATAAACGGGAAAAAAAAAGTTGAACTGGTATCTGCCGGTTCAAAATATAATACAGAGGATTACAAGGGAGACCAATTATTTCAAAATGAATTTAATGGACCCCAGGTGACACTCTCAAAGGTCAATATTTCAAAGGGAAGAAATTAAGGGATGGATAGGAATGGTAGGCTGAGGCAGCAGGCATAGATTGAATGATGGGGAGGAGGGGTTGTGATGAAGATAACAAATAGGACTGATAGGAATGAGGCAGAGAGAGAGACAGATATGACAGGATGTTAGGATCAGAGGAATTTCAGAATTCTGCATCATAAAGGTCAAGTGGTTATGGGAATGGTGCATTGAGAGTATGACTATATATGTGTCTAAGTGGAATGAAGATGATCATTGGGTCCAAGATGTTTGGGGGGACAATAATATAAGAAATGTTACAGATTTTATTCCAGCCCTTCCCTCTGAATCTATGTGAATCTCTAAGTTTTAAATGTTTTTGTCTAAGGAGAAAACTGTTGGGTTTTGTTTTCTAATGCATTCTTCCTGGACTAAATTTGGGTTCATTAACATATAAGTAAGTTTGTTTTTCTTCTATTAAATTTTATTATACCCCTTTCTCAGAAATTTTATCAACACAATGTACCATAGCATATGTTTTATTTTTAACAGTATCATGTTGATCTTTCCGTGAACCCACAGTCATCACCCTACTCCCTCCTCACTGCACACACAGATAAAGTGTATCTTTGTAACAACCCAAACGTTATCATTCCTGCACCACATACATGCACACATGAAAGACAGACTTTGGGAATCCACTATTATTGCTGTATTTTTTTTTTACTCTTGATTTTTTTTTTATTCTGCCTTAGGCTATCTGCTCCTCAGGGAGTCTACTGCTTCATGGAGATTTTCCAACATCTTTTCTATGCTGTCATTTCTTACAATCAGTCTCTTAAATTCCTTCCTCTTATGATCTTATTTCCAATCTTATTGATGACAGATTTTTCTTTATGTCTTTTATTCTGTTCCTAAATCGCACTAGAGCAGGAGTTTGTAACCTGGGGTCCATGAACTTCTTTTGTGTTAATATTTCAATGACTATTTCAATATAATTGGTCTCCTTTGTAATCTTATGTATTTTGTCTTATGCATTCAAAAACACAGTTCTGAAGAAGAGTCTACAGGCTTCTATAGACATCTGCCAAAGGGGTCCAGGATATAAACAAGGTTAATAACGTCTGAACTAAAGGTCCATAGGCTCATAGATTTCGAGTTCAAAGGAGGAATGAATAAATAAATAAATGATTTATTAAGCATTTCTTATGTTCAAAGCTCTAAGGAAACACATAGAACAGCAGTCTCTGCTCTCAAGAAGCTCATGTTCTAATGGGGGAGACAACACATATGAAGCTGTCTTACAGATCCTCTAATCCAAATCCCTTCTTTTACAAACGAGGAGATTTAGGTCCAGTGAGATATAAATAACGACTTGACCAAGACCAAATAGGTGGTAATTGGCAGAGTCAGGATCTGATCCCCTTTTGTTTCCATATTCAGAGTTCTTTCCGCTGTCCAGTCTCCCTTCAGAAGATGAGTCATGGTGGTGGTCTTGTCTTTCCCAATGGAGATCTTTCTTTACTTTCTTTTTATCCCACAGTATTTATTCTTGATAGTGTGTCCTCTTTTTTGTTTGCTCATTTCTTCTGTCTTTCTGTCCATTTTTCTCCAAGAACATTTCTTTCTTTTCTCCTTTTCCGTTGCTGTTGTTGGTTTATATTATTTGGCGTATCTGTCATCCTTCAGAGATGATGCAAGGGATCTGGGCTTCGTAATGACCATTTACTCTGCTGCTTTTCTGGAAACTGGTCCTATGCTCTTTACATTTTTTCCCAGGATTGGAACATTTTGTTTTGTTTCTAGGTGAAAGTGAACATCTGGGTGAAATGTCTCCATCTGTTCTGGAGTTTAGAGTCCAGCAAAACATGCCCCTAGTTGTAGGGTTTAATCGCTGTGCCCATTAGCAAAATGCTTTATGAGGCTTGGCTGCTTCCCTAATGAATGAAAGTTCAATGAGGGCCCTATGCCTGGAGTGGTCTATGGCCCTGGCAAGGAGATCATTGGATTGTAGGATTTAGATCAGGAAACAATTTCGGAGCATAGAATGTCAGAGATGGAAGGAACCCCAGAGATGATCCAGCTTGTCTAAACTCACTCCACCCCCTCCGATTTTACATGTGAGAAAATAAGGCTGAGGGAAGTACCCCCTGGATCCTCATCTGCTACCTGCCTTATCTCTTCTCCTTCTTACTACAACTAGCCTTACTACCTACAGTAGGGGTAGATGGGGGAAGAGAGGCAGAGAGGAGGGAACGGTAGTGACAACAGCCAGCCCTTAACTTGGAGAAAGTGTGTCTGAGCACATTGATAAGAGGCAGTCTAACATAGTGAATGTGGATGGAGCATTGAACTTGGGGTCAGTGAGGCCTGGGTTCGAATCCTGCCTCAGACACCTACTGACTTTGGGTACCTGGGAAAATCATTTCACCGTTCTGTGTCTCAGTTTCCCTCATCTGTAAAATGAGTCAATCGGAGTCAACAACCTCTATTGTCCCTTCTAGTCCAAAATCCATGTTCCTGTGATCTGATTCTTCAGTGACCCAGGCTCAGCCACATTGCCATGACAACTGGTCTTTCCTCTTTCCCCTTTACTCCCACGGTTGAGGTTCCCAGCTGGTTATTACATTATCAAGGCATTTGCATCTGGAGCCTCCTCTGGGCCTTGCCGGGTGTCTTTGGCACTCCTCCCCTGGCAGCGGAGTACACGTCTGCATCTCTGGCTCCAAAAGCTGCCGCCTCCACTGTTGGACAGATCGGGAAAGGGAGGGAAGATTCCCTCTGGTCCCTTCCTCCCACCTCACAAATCATTCATTCCCTTTCCAATCTGGACAGGAGCTTTAGAGAGCATCTCTAATCCAACCCCTGCATTTTACAGATGAGAGAACTGAGGGCCACAGAGAGAATCGCTTGAAATAACTGAGATTTCTGACAGTTTCCATGACACTATTACAATCCCCCCACCTGAAGTCATAAAGGATGCGTGTATGGGAGTGGAAAAGAGAGATGTGTGTGTGTATGTGTGTATATGTGTGTATGTGTCTGTGTTGGGGAGGGGGGATTTACAGGAACAGACACCATGATTACTTTCAGCCTCACCTAGAAAATGGGAATAATAACGGCACCATCCTGTGAGAATCGAATGAGATAACTTAAAGAAAGAGCTTTGCAAATCATGAAGCTCTACAAAAATGTTAGCTATTATGATACCCAGCTATACAACTCTGGAAAATCTCTTTCTTTCTATGCCCTTGCCTTTGGTTCTCAGAGGCTGATATAAGGATTTACTCTCAAATACATGTTCACTCCTAGAAAATGGTTCAACGACTAGATGATTTGAGCTGAGAAAGCCTACCTTCTTCTATTAGATTGTAAGCTCCTTGAGGGCAGGGTCTCTCTTTTATATGTATATCCCCAGCACTTGGCACATGGCCTGGAATGTATTGCCTTTGATAAATGTTTATTCGTTATTGTCAGGAGGGAAACACCACGATGGGACCATACCCTCCAGCGGGTATGGGAGGTCCAAGGAGCTCTAAGATTAGAGGATAGGACGGTTGCTACTGTGGTGGTAAAAAATCTGAGACAGCAAGGAAATAAATGGCCTTATAGACTTGAAGGCAGGAACAGAGAATTCTTTCTCTATTCTGGAAGAGAGACCAGTATGGCTAGAAATTGAGGGTATCTCTCAAGGTCATGTCTATGGCTGCCAACCCTAAAGACTAGGCAAGGAGAAAGGGATAGATGGGAGTGACAGATGAGAGTCAGAGAAGCAGAGTGAAAAGAGAATCAGACAACCCAGGTTTTAGTCATAACCTTAAGTAGCATTCTAGCTCCCAGTAATAAGCATTATACAATGCATAGGAGACAAGCAGTGTGAAAAACTCCCTCTGATTGAGTTTCTAAGACAAATGCTATTGATCATGGAAAGATTGTGGCCCACCAGACACAGGACCCTAGTGGGAAAGAAAAAGACCCCAGGTCATCAGCTCCCAGGAGATCCTGCCAAGGAGGCTACCACCAAGGGAGCGAACTGTGTCAAGGAGAGGCTCGCCTGAGGTACAGCCACTGGGAAAAGTGGCCAGCTGGTAGCTTTCTGCTTTAATTAATTATTCTTGCTAGCTAGGTGCTAAATGCAGTATTTTAATAAATTCTTTCAGTGCCCTCTAAATTTTGCACCCCAGGGGCAAAGCCCCAGTTGCCCTGACCTAGTTCTAGATCTGTTTTTTTTTTTAGCTCATGCTCACCATTAATTCATTGTATGACCCTGGGGAAGTCATAGCAACATAGAGTCTTAGAGATAAAAGGGATCTTAAAGGTGATTTAAGAGAACCTCTGCCAGAAACATAGATATACATGATAACAACTTATTAAGGGCTTAACTATCCTCTGTTTGATCATCCCTAGTCACTGGAAGCTCACTTAACCTCTCTTCATCTCAGTTTCCTTATCTGTAAAATGGGGATAATAACACCTACATCATTGAATCATGATAAAGATCAAATGAGAGAAAGTGAAGGAGATTTGTGAATAACTGTAAAGTGCCATAGATACCCTATTATGGGGTTATTATGAAGATGGATGGACAGTTGAACAAACAAAGACCTTAGAATCTGACTCCACTGCATGTGAAGTCAGACCTGGGACAGAATATATGAGCTCAGCCCTGGGCACAGAGCCCGGGTGGGGCCCCAGGCATTGAGGTGTAAGGGTGGAACATTTTTCCTGGATAATTGCCAGAGAATTAATGAGCATCCCACAGGGGCTTTTGTAGTTCAGACTAAGAGTGAAGAATGAAGGGAATGGGGTCTGTGCAGTGAGATACGGACTCTAGCTTGCGTCCTTGGTCAAGTCATTTCCCACTCTCTTGACCTCAGTCTTTACCTCTATAAAATGGAAGCAAGAGGAATTCAAAATAGCCAATCACTAATGTAACACATTTCTAACACTACAGGTCAGTGGAAGTCTATGCAGTGGGGAGAAGTCCTACTCTAACCCCATTGGAATAGGGAGCTAGATCTTCCACTTCAGACAGGCTTTCCGGGCAGAGGGAATTCCTGTTGCTGCCAAGCCAAGGAGAGGCAATCTGGCCCATAAAACCAGAACAGGCAGGAATCCTGTTGCTACAAAAATCCCAGAGGGAACAAAGGAAACAGGAACCGAGCAAGGAAGACAGGGAGCAAAGAGGTGATGGAGTCTAATCTCATAGAGGTATCTGGTGTATTATCCTTGGCAAACAGTACAGGGCGAGAAAGAATAAGTGAATGGTCACTACCAAGGAATGGTCTTTCCTGGAGTGGACAAGTTAACACCATTGCTTGCATTTGAGAACCAATCTCCCACCCATCCAACCTTCTTTTGCCCTGTTTCCTGTCCTCTACCCACTAACATGAGGTAAATCAGTCTCCTCCCTGTCTCATGAACACTCCATATGTCTTCCTCCCTCCATGTTGGCATTCATGTTCTGTCTACTTGGAATGCCCTACCCTCTGTTCTTTGCTAATCCAAATTCCACCCGTCCCTTCAACACCCAACTGAAGTCCCCTTGAACTTGAACTACCCCTTGAACTGGCACCCTAGCTAAGGGAATCTATCACAAGTCAGCATGTTGACACCCTGGTGTTTGAAAGCACTATTCTCCTTGAGGCATCTATGGAAAATGGAAGGTAACTCCCTCTACGGGAAATGTAAGACTGGCTGCATGCCTGTTGCTCTTCAGCAGAACTGACTTAGCTGTGGAAAGCAAGATCTGCCTGATTTTGCCTTTCAGGTGTAAGGAAGGGCATCAGTGAACTGAAGGATGTTTCAGGAAGGCTCCCTTCTCGAGGCTTTCCATGTGCTTCCCTATTGTGCTGACCTATTGGTACACGATAGGGATGATCGTGGTCATAGGGCTATGGGATCCCCTTTGTAATAACTTCCCTGTCAGCTTCCCCATTCTCATTCTTTCTCTTCTCAATCTATCCTCCACAGATCTTTCCAACTTCATTTGCCTAATCTCTGTCATTCTAGCTGTTCACCCCTTTGAGCGACTTCTATTGTTCACTTCTATTAACAAACTGCCTGCTGGCCATACAATAATAATGATAATAATGATAGCTAACACTTACACAGTACTTGTTATGTGCCAGATGCTAAGTGCTTTACAATTATGGTCTCATTTTGTCTTCAGAGCAACCCTGGGAGGTAGGGGCTATTATTATCCCCATTTTACAGATAGGGAAAATAGAGGCCAATAGAGAGGTTTTTTTTTTTTTAATGATTTGCGATATTTCTCAGGTTCTCAGGTTGGATTTGAACTCACATCTTTCTGACTTGTTTTCACTTCACAGAGCTTTTGAGCCAAACTTTAAATGCACACACACACACACACAGAGTGTTTGTGTAGATATAGATATAGATATAGATATAGATATAGATATAGATATAGATATAGATAAAGATAAAGATATATAGACAGCTTTTATATGGCAGTCCCCTTATCTCCTCTTCTGGACATAGAGCTAGGTTGTTTGACCACCTTTGATTAGAAATAGCATCTTCTTGCCAAGGGCAATGACACAGACCTGTGACTCCACATGGCCTAAATCGTGTATCAGGAAAGGTGGTTGACCAGGAACTTTGCCCCCACAGAACTATAACTAAGATTTTATGTAACCAAAGTGTCTCAAACCTTGCCTCAGGTTACGTGCCATAAGAAAACCCTCCCGATGGTGGAGGGGAATGAGGGTGCAGAAGAAAAGTTCACTTCAGCCTGCCATCTCATAGCTACTTATTTTAACAAACTACTTTTACTAACTAGGTACTAAGCTCTGGAATTCTATACCCTTGTAGTTCAAGACCCTTAAATGTAGTGCCCTGGAGCAAAGTTCTGATTGCTCCACCCTTGTTGTGCTCTTCTAGGGCACGTTTTTAAAAATATTTTAAATTTTTTATAACTATTTCAGTACATAACTAGTTTTCTTTGTAATCTGACATATTTTATTTTGTAAATAAAAAAACATTATTGGGAGAAGGAGGCCATAGGTTTCACCAGACTGTCAAAAAGATCCACAACACAAAAAGTTGAAAAAAACTTTCAAGTCTCGAATCTCTGCTTCAAAGCTCTCCCTGTCCAGTCCAGCCCCCTCGATCACTCCTTCCTCAGAACTCCCACAGTGTTTAGTCCATACTATAACAACCTACATGATTATATATTGTTGTTTCATGTTTGCTAGTCATCCTTTGCCAACCACAGCATGCGCTCCCTTGGGGGGAAGGATCGTGTGTTGGCATCCTATTTATGGATTTCCCATCATGCTTAGAGTATGGCTTGCCACACCAGAGGTGTCTGATAATACTTACAATCACAGAATCACAGAATTTTAAAGCCTTAAGCATAATCTAACCTCAGAATGTTGGGAGCGGAAGGGGCTTCAGTGGAAGGGACTTCCTCTAATTCAACCTTTTCATGTTACATCTGAAGAAACTGAGACCCAGAAAGAAGAGATACCTTATCATAATTGTAGACAGAGCCAGGGCTACAACTTCTGACTTCTTACTCCCTGTCCTGTTCTCCTTCCACAATAGACTGACTGCCCTGTTGGTTCATTGGAATCATAGACTTAATCAATCAACAAGCATTTTAAAGTGCCTACTATGTGCCAGGCATTGGAATACAAATAACAACAAATGAAACAATCCCTCCTTGCAGAGAGTTTACATTTTAAGCATGAGGAAAACTGGAAGGTGGGGCAGTGTTGGGCAGGGGATAGGGAAGATAAACAAGTATAAATATAGGAATATACAGAAGAAATATAAAAAGAAGAAATACAATAAATACAAGAAAATGAAATATACGCTAATTAGGGGGGAAGGCAATAGTCATTGGGGCCGGGGAGGGATCAGGAAAGGCTTCATGTCAAAGGCGAGGCTTGAACTCAAAGGGAGAGGATCCTAGTTGATGATAGAGGCAGGGGCTCTGGCAGAGAAGTGTCGCCATCATCATTTTCTGAAACTCTGGGTATTTCTTTTGTCTAGACACAGGTGGAGAAGCTTGCAGGAGAAGAGGCTTTGCAGGAATTTGGAAGATATGGAGCAGTGTGGGTAACGGACAGTTATTGAGCAAATAAACCCAGGCGACACAGGGTCACAGAACAAGGATGGAGGCTGTGGAAATTGGGGTGAGTGTGCAAAGACACAGCTGGACCCTTGAGGAAAGGACAGGCTTTGGATAGATGGGAGAGGAGAAGGCATTTCAGGCAAAGGGAATGCTGTGGGCAAATGCACGAAGGTGAGATCGAGAAGGTCATGAGCCAAGGGCAGCTGAGAAATTGCCCTGATGGAATGGCAGGTCTGGGTCTAAGAGCAAGAGTTCTTAACCATTTTTGTTTTATGGACTCCTTTGGTGACACTCTGGTAAAGCCTATGGGCTCCTCAGAATAGTGTTTCTAAATAACAAAAAAATATGTAGGATTACAAAGAAAATCAATTGCAAAACAGTTATCAAAGGGGTTTTTTTAAGTTCATGATCCCCAAGTTAATAATCCTAGACTTTAGGAAATAGATAAAGGTAAGATTAGATAGGGAGGAAGGGGAAGATGGGAAACAGGGAGGAAGGGGAAGATGGGAGATAGGGAAGAAAGGGGAAGATGGGAGACAGGGAGGAAGGGGAAGATGGAAGACAGGGAGGAAGGGAAAGATGGAAGACAGAGAGGAAGGAGAAGATGGGAGACAGGGAGGAAGAAGAAGATGGGAAATAGGGAGGAAGGAGAAGATGGGAGACAGGGAAGAAGGGAAAGATGGGAGAAAGGGAGGAAGGAGAATATGGGACATATGGATGCACCCTACAAGAAAGGAAAGGAAAAGGGGATGGGAGGGGAGTGGGGTGACAGAAGGGAAGGCTGACTAGGGAACAGGGCAACCAGAATATATGCCATCTTGAAGTGGGCAGGAGGGTAGAAATGGAGAGAAAATTTGTAATTCAAACTCTTGTGAAAATCAATGCTGAAAACTAAATATATTAAACAAATTAATAGATAAAAATTAAAAAAAAGAAGAAGAACCATAGGGTGTAGAGCTGGAAAGGACTATAGGGGCCATCTAGTATCCAAACTAGGTTTCAATCCCCAAGTCTTCATATTGCAAACTCATGTTCTTTCTGCTATCCCAGTTGCCCTGACCCAAAGGCTGAGCTACCAAAGTAAGTGAGGTTAGAAGGTTGGGGGGAAGAAGCTTCCAGAAGCCATGTAGAGGGCATGGAATGGGAGAGAAGAGAGTGGTTATTCCAAAGTGCTCTTGGGAGCTTAACTAGCTCTCTACCTATCCTGGAAGGCAGGGGGTGGTCTAGAAGGGAGGAAGTGTTTGAAAGGAGAGGTGGGGCAGCACCTGGGGGGTGGTGTGGGTCTGTCACCAAGGCCCACAGGGGAAGAAATGGACAAACAATAAGATCAAAGCTTTCCTCAATGATGCCCTTACTCCCTTTTCCTTTCAGGTGACCAGGAGACAAGAGGCGTCCTGCTCCTCCGCATCCCTAAAGGGTTCTCTTTATGGAGAGGTGTGTCTCTGGGCCCCTTTCATAGCGTTGACTGGGGAGGGTCTCAGCTGATGTGAGTTTCTGGCATCCAGACCTAGCCACTCAACATTCCCACAGTCACAAGGGAGACAGCCTACTGCAGGGGAAGAAGGATGCATTGAAATAGGAATCAGGAGAAAATTGGCTCTTAACTGCTAAATCAGATGTCCTTTCCCCACTGGATCTTGCTCCATCTTTGGAGACTCTTCCCTTGGACTGTATGGCACCGATCTCTCCTGGTTTCCTACCTATCTGACAATTGCCTCCTCAAGAGGTGGCATGGTATGATCGAAAGAGTAGTAGATTGAGGGTTAGAGGCTCCAGATTCAAATTCCACTTCTTCCATTTACTACCTCTGTGGTGACACTGCATAGCTTCATTGTGCCTCAGTTTCCTCAACTTATAAAATAAGGGGGTTGGAGTAGATGGTCCCCAAGATCCCTTTCCAGCTCTGAATCTATAATACTTCTCAGCCTCCTTTGTTGTCTCATCATCCATCTTCCAGGGGATAAGCAGCTAGCGGGTTAATACTTCTAACACACAGGTCTGACCGTGTCACTCCCCTGTCCAAAAATATTCAATGGCTCCCTATCCCTCTAGGATAAAGCACAAAATCCTCAGCCTAGCATTTAAAGACCACCACAAAATGGATCCTACCCTACATTTCAAGTCCTTTTCCATATGACTCGCCTTCTCTAGACCAACTGGCTTCTTGGTTCTCTGGACTCAACATTCCATTTCCCTTCTTCCTTCTTTGCACAAACTCTTCACCATACCTGGATTCTACTCCCTCTCACCTGTGCCTCTAAGCATCCCTAGCTTCCTTCAAGGCTCAACTCAAGTACCACTTCCTACTCAGAGTCTTTTTTTATCCTCCCCTACCCTTCATCCAAGCAGCTGCTAATGTTCCTCCCTTCTGAAAACACCTTGTATTTATTAACCTATGTATACATATGTACCGCCTAGATCCTAGATACATACATACTTCAGTTCCTAGAAGATTGTTAGCCCCTAGAAAGGGGACGCTGTCTCAGTTTTTTGGTGGTGGTGGTGGTGGTGGTAGTGGTTTTAATTCATATCCTAAATACTAAACACAACACTTCATGTGTAGTAACTAGGTACTTAATGTTTGCTGAACTAGATTGAATCAGATCAGATTGGACTGGATTGGGTTAGACTGAACTGACCTGAACCAAATTGAGCCTAGGTACACATTTATTCATGCTTCCTCTGTGTTCTTTCAATCAAAGTGCTCCTATTAAGAGCCATCCAGATATGGAATTGATCCTTGTTCCCAGAAGGCTATGCTATAGAAGGGCAAGCTCTGGCAGGTCTTACCAAACTGGAAAGACTTCCAGGATAGGCCAGGTGATGGGGGAGTGAAAGGTACTGAGGATCAGCCTAGCCAGATGGATAGACACCCAACAAAAAGATGGCCATGGTGTGATCATTTTAATACTTCTAAGTCACGGGTCTGATCATGTCACTAGCCTATCCAAACATCTTCAATGACTCCCTGTCCTTCAAGGATAAAGCACAAAATCCTTAGCCTAGCATTAAAGCCCACCACAAAATGGATCCCACTCCACCTTTTGAGTCCTTTCTCATATTACTCACCTTTACATTCTTCTATGTTCAGGTACCACTTCCTACTCAGTCTTTTTTTAAATCCTCTCCCATTCCCCACCCCAGCAACCACTAACGCTCTACTCCTCTGAAATCAGCTTATATTTATTTACCTATATGCACACCACCTAGATACATACATACTTCAGTTCCTAGGAGATTATTAGCCCCTGAAAATGAAAATCATATGATATAGATTCATATGTACATGATACTCCCCCTGCACCCAAACCTTGATGAATATAAATTCAGGGCCAAGAGGCAACAAAAGCAAGAACCATGATGTAGAAAAGGAAACCAAGCCCTTCCTCTCCACAAACACTGTAAATTATGTAAACTTGCAGGCCCAAGAGGAAAGAGGTTGACTCTGTTATCAACCTTAAGTTCTCCTTTGGCAGGGAGCCTCAAACTTAGGGAGTACTATAAGTCTGGAGTGCTCTAGGTTTCTGGGGCTCACCAAAGGATGAGGAAGCTTAACTCCTGGTAACCCCAAGTGCTCTCCTTTTCTGGGGACCCTCAGCCACAGAGGCAGTGCTGGGGTAAGAAAAACTGTAAAGAAACCTAGGAAAGTGAAGCAAAGTTTATCTGTGAGCGCTTAATATTTTTGCATTTGCCTATTGGATGAAATAAAACCTGTCCTATATTTGATGCATCGTTAGCCTGAGTGCTTGCATGGAAATTGCACTTTTACCTTTTCTATGGAGCCCTAGACACAAGATATATTCTGATGTTCCCTGGGAATTGGAGGGGAGGGAAGGGAGGAAGGGAACCAAAAGAGAGTGGGAGATTTGGTTAGAAGCCTCCTAATACTGAATGCAATCTGTGTAGCTTTGGATTCAAAGCCAGGAGTTATGCATCTAGTACTGAAGTATGAGTACTCTGTGACCAGCCCTGGGTTAGTTAACTGTGGGGAAGGAATGCACAGAAGGAAACATAATTCTTGCTCTCCAAAAGCTCCAAGTCTAGGGGCAGCTAGATGGTGCAGTGAGTAGAGCACTGGCCCTGGAGTCAGGAGGACCTGAGTTCAAATCTAGCCTCAGACACTTGACCCACTTACTAGCTGTGTGACCTTGGGCAAGTTGCTTAACCCCAATTGCTCTGCCTTTCCCCGCTCCAAAAAACAAAACAAAAAAAAGATCCAAGTCTATTTTGAGGAAATGAGCAATAACTTAGATACTCTAAAGTCAGAGGACAAGATTATGTAGTCCATAGGAGATTACAGTGGTTTTGATTTTACTCTGCAGTAGGCTCAGAGAAGGGGGAAATGAATGGAGTAGGCCAGGGCTATTGAATGCCACTGGTGGTTCTTCCCCAGCCCTCTCAGAAAGCCGTGACTGCATGCTAACTGGTAGTCAAGCTTCCTGTCCCTTACATACCCCACCTAGTTAATAAATCAAAGTTGAATCATACTATTAATAAATAATAATTAACCAGTTATGTAATAAATTAATAATTAACAAATCCCAAAGACGTGTAGTTTTTGGAATGGCATGCTTAACAGGACAGGAAAAAGGCCTTCCTGCCCCCAAATACCTTCCCCACCTTCCTGGCATAGAGCCTGAAATTCTACCATTAGAGATGAATTCCTTTCGATTAAAGTAATGCTTTCTACCACTTTAGTGAAGGCTATACAGCTCCTCTCCCTCCCCTCACCCAGACTGTTCAGGTGAAATGATAAAAGCATTGAATTTGGAATAAAACGATCTGAGTTGTCATTCTAAAGAATTTCATTGTAGTGGTTCCCTGCAAATCTGGGGCTGCGTGACCTCAGGGAAAATGTTTCCTGTCTCTGGGGTTCACTTTATGGGACTTAAGAGGGTCCTGAGTTCTGGTTCTGATTCTTAGGGAATTTAACTCCTTTCTAGCTCAGAAGTCTTTTTTTCTTCTAAAAGCAGTTTTTCTTCCATGGATCCCTCTTAAAACCCCAAACCGGAGCCCAGACCTTTTTTTTAATATAATACCATAGTATATAAGTACTGGGCCCTGCCCAGTCCAGACTTGTCCTACAGCCTGCCTCACACCTTGGGAACATGGAGGGCCTGAGGGCCAGAGTTATTTGGGGTCACATGACAACCACCCAGCTACTTAAGAAAGCCAATGCTGATGAAAAGTCACTTTCCACAAAGTCCCCAGGGCTTGTCAGGAAATCCCAATTGATGCAGCTTCTTCTGGGAAGGAGGCCAAGGACCCAAAAGCTCTGCAACCGCAGCTCAGAGGGAGCTCCAGGATCCAGCCTGCAGACCTGACCTCAGGAGAAGGATGAGGAAGAGGCAGGTACTCACATGTTGTGATCCCCACATGTTTCCAGGTGGGGAAGGGTGATGCATGTACTGCCTTAGATGCAACCACCAGTGAAGAAGAAACAAGGCTATTCCCAAAAGGAGTTAGGATCCCAAGGAAATATGGTGGAATGGATAGACTAGGAAGTCAGAAGGCCTGCTCTTCCATTAGCGTCAGAATTAGAAGGAGATTGTTTGGTCCAATCACTTCATTTTACAGATGGAGAAACTGAGGCTCAGAAAAGGGAAGGGTACTTCACTGTACAACCTTGGGCAAGTCACTTCTCTTCTACTTCCTCATCTGCAAAATAAAGGGGTGGGATTAAACACTCTAGCTCTTGGGTTTACAGTGCCCTCAAATGCTCAATCAAGGAATCTAAAGCTGGAACTGAGACCTTCCAGTCCAGTGGTTCTCAAGGTGTGATCTGGGGACAGGCTTTGAAGCCCTTTTAGGGGATGTAGTAAGGTCAAATCTATTTTCTTAATAATACTAAGATGTCTTCATTTCAAATATGGTAAATATCAATAGATAAATATCATATAAACAAAAGCTCTTTGGGAGGTGTCCTCAGTAATGTTTAAGTGTATAAAGGGGTCATGAGAAAAAAAAGTTTGAAAAGTGCTATTAAAAGTCCCCCTGATTTATACAAATTCAAAAACTGAGGCCCAAAGAGAGCCATCATTCCCATTCATATAGTGCTTTTAGGTTTCTAGAGTTGGTTATTTTATGTAGTACTTTTAGGTTTTTAGGTTTAGTTTTTTTTTTTTCATATATGGTATGGAGGGATAAATACTGACTTTGCAGTCAGGAGACCTTAGTCTGAATCCTGGTTCTGTCCCTTTCTTCGTATTGGTGTGACTTTGGGTAAGTCACCTAAATTCTCCACTCCCTGGTCTGTTTCCTAATCTGTAGAATGAGGGGCTATAAGTAGATAACCTTTAAGGTCACCTCTCCCTCTGAGCTATGTTCCTATTAGCATCATAACAACTGTGAGGATATTACTAAGCATCACCATTTTACAGATGAGGAAACCAAGTCTCTGAAAGTTAGGTGAGCTCTCCGAGGTAATGCAGCTATCAGTGTCTGAAGAAGTAGAAAGTAGCCTCTCATACTCTCCGACCCCATAACCAGGCCTTTCCCCCCACTCCAGCAAACCCCACTAACTCATTCAGAAAATATTTCTTTAAGACCAATTATGATCCAAGCACTAAGTTAGGACTAGGAGAGATACAGAGTTTGGATAAAATATAAAGTACTTCTCTTCTCAGAGCTTACCACTTAAAAGGGAAATAACATACAAAGTCAGGTAACTTAATCTACCTAAGTCTATTACATAACTTCATTACAAAAGACAACAGAGTGGTAGGTGAGGTCCCAGGCAGAACATCATTACCGACCAAAGAGAATCAGGGAAGGCTTCACATTGGAGGTGATATATGAGTCAGGCTTTAAAGCAATTCATCAGGCAAACAGGTCAAGGAGAAAAAACATTCCAGGCACTGGGAGCCCTGTGGGCAAAGGCAAGAAGCCCTGAGCCTAGGAAAGGTGGCAGAGAGTGGTCTAATTTGATTGGAGTACAGAGGAAGGAAACAAGCATTTGTTAAGCACCTATAAGGAAAGAAGCATTTATTAATCACCTTAATGTGCAAGACAAATAGGAAGCCTCTGAGGATTTTTGAGCAAAGTTATGACCAGATCTATTAGGTATCTTGACTCCAAATTCCTCCTTTTTTATTACACTAGCCTGCTTCTTAAAGATGTGATCAGACAACACATGAACCCACAGAGTTACCTTCTTGTCTC
>CM053625.1:350473824-350500373 GCA_028646595.1 Phalanger gymnotis | reverse complement strand
CTCCTTTTTTATTACACTAGCCTGCTTCTTAAAGATGTGATCAGACAACACATGAACCCACAGAGTTACCTTCTTGTCTCACACACCAAGGAAAAAGATGTTTATACCAGGATCCTCCTTCCTCTGTCCTTTTTCAGTCTTCACTAGAGAAAGCACCAGCCTGGTCTGCACCATTGCTAGGCCTGGAAACAGAACCAGATACAGACAAAGTGTAAAATTGGCCAAGTTTTTCTTTGGGATCCCCCAAGTGTTGCATACTCCAGACATATTCCTCTCTGTACCTCCCCAAAATGAGAGACCATGGAGAGTAAATCAACAGTAAATCCGCTATGCACAGCGGAGCTCAGAACACACTGCGTAACTTGAAATTATGAACTCATTCACTCCATCAGCGGCCACAAGTCTCTCTGCTATCATGGTCAGTTTCTCATTTCCATTCAATTCAATAATATAGCTAGAGGAAAGAGGGTCCAGGGAAAAGATCACTTGGATCTAGAGTCAAAAAATGTAGGTTCAAATTCTACCTGTGATGTTACTACCTGTGTGATTTGGGTTATTGTTGTTTGTCCTTCACTCAGGAAGAGGACCATGACATCAGGAAAGTGATACCATGACTCAAGGGAATTGGATTTAAGTGAGGTAGAGCTGGGCAACGTCACCAGTCTCACTTTCTCCTCCAGAGCCATCTGGCTTCAGTGGACAGATATAAATCAGGATGACTGGAGATGGCCCCCGTGTGATTTGGGACAAGTCCCTGAACCTCAATTGTCTTTTTAAATGAAGAAAAATGGAGTAGATGGTTTCTGAGGTCTTTTCTAGCTCAAAGTTTATGAAACATCGATTAAGCACAGATTATGTTCAGAGGACTGTGTTAGGCACTGTAGAAACAGAGACAAAGGGGCAGCCAGGTGGCGCAGTGAGTAGAGCACCGGCCCTGGTTTCAGGAGGACCCGAGTTCAAATCTGACCTCACACACTTGACACACTTACTAGCTGTGTGATCTTGGGCAAGTCACTTAACCCCAATTGTCTTTTCCCCCTCCAAAAAAAAAAGAAAAGAAACAGAGACAGAGACAAAATTGAAACATCTCCTTCCATCAAGGAGCTTACAATTAACTGGGTGTAGGGGAGGAGTAGAATGGGGTTTAATACAAGGCTACTTGAGGAGGGTGAAAACATCAACAAATCGGGAGGGTTACGGAAATCTTCATTTAGGAGGGATTGCCAGAGCCCAGCCTTGGAGGAAGGTAAGCATTCTGACAAGATGAAAGGGGAAAGCTTTCCTGGCCTGCGAAAATATAAGACTACCTGAAACATGGGACGTATACAGGACTAGATTAGGAAAGTGAATTAGGACTGGAAAGGGAGGTTAGCTTGGGGCAGGGGTGGGGAATAAATATATCTGAATTTGTTCTGTGAAGTAGTTGAGATTCCCTCAAAGGGCCGTACCCGAGGACCTAGAGGGCCACATGTGTCCTCAAAGCCCCAGGTTCCTTAACTGTGGGGGGGGGGGGGGGAAGGGAACAAATGCCAGGCTAAGAAGCATTTATTGTCTGTAAGCAGATAATTCTCAGCCCCAGATTCTCTCCTCCTTTCTATTTCGCATCACTAACTGCCTAACATGTCCAAAACAGAACTCATTATCTTGCCCCAAATGACCCCTCTCCCTGAATTTCTCTTCTGTTCTCAAAAGTCCCACTATCCTTGCAACTTTCCCCTCATACACCTTTACACCATCTATTCAACCAGTCAACAAATATTGTCCTTTCTACCCTTGTTTCACCTCTCAAATCTGTCCCCTTCTCTCTACTTACACAGCTACCATCCTACTTCAGACTTTAATTACTTCTGGCCTAGACTAACATAAGCACCTCAAGTTTCTCCTTTCTCCCATCCATCTCCGTGCAGCTTCTAAAGTGATTTTCCTAAAGTCCCAGTGCACATGTCTCTCCTTTACTCAATAAACACTGATGCCTCCCATGGCGCTTTTAGAATCAAATGTACGCTCGCCTGTTGGACTTTTAAAGCCCATCATAGCCTGGCCCTGACCATTACTCCTTCCCATACCCTGCAGACCAGCCATCCTGGTAGCTGGAATGCACTTTTTCCTTCCCTCCATCTTGAAGGAAACCCTTTGTTACCAAGTTTGAAAAAGTACCTTCCTTCAAAGCAGAGACATGATGAATCTCCAGGGCAATTTTCTAATAAATAAATATTCAAGTTTCCTCCCAAACCTAGCTCAAGTGCCATCTCTTCCTACAGGAAGCCTTTTCTGATCTTCCTCGTGGCTGCCAGTGCTCTCCCTCCCAAGATCGTCATATATCTATTTTATGTCTTGTATGCACATGTTGTCTCCTTTCATAGGAGTGGAAAAAATAAGCATTTATTAAGTGCCTACTTGTGTCAGGCTAAGCATTTTATAAACACTATCTTATTTGATCCTCAAGACAACCCTGGGAGATTATTAGCTATTATTAGCCCCCATTTTTACAGGTGGGGAAACTGAGGCAAACAGAAGTTAAATGACTTGCCCAGAGTCACGCAGCTAATAAATATCCAGGACTGAATTTGAATTTGGGTCTTCTTGACTCCATACTCTATCCACTGTGCCACCTAGCTGTCTCTTAGAATATAAGCTGACAAGATAAGAAATATTTCCTTTTTTAATATTTAATTTATTTATTTTCAGTTTTCAACATTCACTTCCAGAAGTTTTAAATATTCTCCCCCTCCCTCCCCCTTCCCTCCCCAAGATGGCATGCAATCCTATGTGGGCTCTACGCATACATTCCTATTAAACACATTTTCACATTAGTCATGTTGCATAGAAGAATTATAACAAATGGGAGAAACCATGAGAAAGAAAACAAAACAAAACAAAAGAGAAAAGAGTCTGTTCCCCTCTGCCTTCTGACTCTATAGTTCTTTTTCTGGGTGTGGATGGCATTTTCCATCATGAGTCCTTTGGAAAAGTTTTAGGTCCTTGTATTGCTGAGAAGGGCTAAGTCTATCAGAATCGGTCCTCATACACTGTACTGTGTACAATGTTCTCCTGCTTCTGCTCCCCTCACTCAGCATCAGTTCATATAAGTCTTTCCAGGTTTTCCCAAAGTCTGCCTGTTCATCATTTCTTAGAGCACAATAGTATTCCATTACATTCATATAGCACAACTTGTTCAGCCATTCCCTAATTGATGGGCATCCCCTCGATTTCCAGTTCTTGGCTACCATAAAAAGAGTTGCCATAAATATTTTTGTATATGTTGGTCCTTTTCCCATTTTTATGATCTCTTTGGGATATAGCCCTAGAAGCGATATTGCTGGGTCAAAGCGCATGCATATTTTATAGCCCTTTGGGCATAGTTCCAAATTGTTCTCCAGAATGGTTGGGTCAGCTCACAGCTCCACCAACAATGAATTAGCATTCCAACTTTCCCATGTCTTCTCCGATATTTTTGATTTTCCTGATTTTTCACGTTAGCCAATATGATAGATGTGATATAGTACCTCAGAGTTGTTTTGATTTGCATCTCTCTAATCAATAGTGATTTAGAGCATTTTTTTTATATGCCTATAGATATCTTTAATTTCTTCTTCTGAAAACTGCCTGTTCATATCCTTTGACCATTTATCAATTGGGGAATGACTTGTATTCTTGTAAATTTGACTCAGTTCTCTATATAAAATATTTCCTTTTTGTCTTTGCATCCTTGGTGCCTACAATAGTACATGGAACACAGTAGGTGCTTAATGTATGCTTGGTGGTTGATTGGTTGATTGCTTGATTAAAAGAGTGTGTATTTTCTCTTGGAAACAAAGGAAGACCATGAAAGATTTCTGAGTATGAGAGGGGCATGGTCAGTCTCCTGAACCTTCATAGCAAGAGTCCTTAAGCAACTCTATTTGTGTCATGGGCCCCTTGGGCAGCAGTCTGGTGAAGTCTATTCTCAGAATGATGCTTTTAAATGCATAAAATAAAACACATATAGATTTCAAAGAAAACCAAATCTATTGAAATAGTTGTGCAAATATTTTATTTTTAAAAACAAGTTCATGGGATCCTAGTTAAGAATCTCTGGTCTAGAAGGTTATTTTGACATCTGGGTGTAGAGAATGGATTGGAGAGGGGAGAGATGGGAGGCAGGGAGAACCATTAAGTCTATTACAAGCTATTCCAATAGTCCATGACAGAGATTAGAAGGCTCTGTAGTTCTGTGAGTGGAGAAAATTGAGAGCTATTGGGGGGGGGCGCAGAATCAACAGGACTTGGTAACTGAGTGGATGGATATGTAGGGTGAAGGAGGGTGAAGAGTCAAGTATGGGTCTAAGGCACAAACCTGGGCTATTGGAAGATTCTGATACCTTCCATGGAAATGGAAAATTTTCAAGGAGGATCTAATTGGGGAAAAGATGTTTTTATAACGTTGAGTTTGAAATGCCAAGAAAACATCCAAATAGAAATGAAGTCCAGCAGGCTGATAGAACTGCAAGGGGAGAGCTCAAGGCTGGATGTATAGGTTAGGAGGACATCTGCACTGGGATAATATTCAGCTCCATGGGTACATAGGATGTCACTTAGGAAGAGAGTCTAGAGAGAAGAGAAGAGGCCTATGGACAGAGCCTTGGGGAATAGTGAGGCCTGGGATCTCCATGCAAAGGTGACCAACAAAGAGTCAGTCAGATGAGAGGAAGACCAGGAGAGACCAATCCCAGATGTCAAGGAAGGCAGTCACTCTTTGTCAGTCAGTCAGGCGCTATTAGTCACTAGGTGGACCATAGAATCATAAGCCCATATGATCATAGATCCAGTGCTAGAAGGTATCTCAGAGGCTATTCAGGAAAACCCTTTTAGGTTATAGGAGAAAATTTATTCCCAGGGAGGGTGTACATGAATACACATACACGTGTGTATGTATGCATATGCACACATGCATATATACTTACATGTATATGAAAAATTATATGGAGAGAGGAGGGGGAAAGAGAGGAAAGGAGGAGATAGGAGGGGAGAGAGAAAAAGAAGGGGGGGAGAGAAGAAAGGAAGAGAGAAAGAGAAGAAGAAGGGAGGGAAGGAGGGAGGAAGACAGAAAGAGAAGAAAGGAGGGAGAGAGAAAAGGGAAGGGGAGAGACAGGCAGAGAGAGAAGAAGCAGAAGCAGAAGCAGAAGCAGAAGCAGAAGCAGAAGCAGAAGAAGAAGAAGAAGAAGAAGAAGAAGAAAAGAGAAAGAGGGAGGGAAGAGAAAGACAGAGAGAGAATATGTGTGTATGTATGTATATATATATGCACATACACATATATGTGTGGGTGGGCGTATACACACACATATAATATGTGTGTGGGTGGGTGGGCCTATACACACTCACATATATTTGGGGCACAGTTATAGAAGGAAAGCACTAAGATAAAGGACCAGGAAAGGTTTCTTCCAGAATGGGAGATTTTAGCTGAACCTTGAAGGAAGCCAGGGAAGCTGGGAGATGGAGATGAGGGAGGACAGCACTTCGGGCATGGGGGACAGTCAATGAAAATGCCCAAGGTGGGAGACAGGCACTGGGGAGAGATAAAAGAGAAAAATGAAATCGTCCTTGCCCTCAGGAGCTATTCTATAGGGGAATATAACATTCATTCCCACAAGTATAAACAAAATGTATAAAAAAAGCAATATAAGCTCATTTAGAGGCAGCATTAGCAGCTGGGAACTCAGGAAAGACCTCGTGTAGGAGGCCTTGTGGGAGGCATTTGAGCTGAGCTCTGAAATGTTAGTTCTAGAAGGCACCTCAGACATGGAATCCAAACCCCTTATTTTACATAGCCTCAGCAAGGGGGACATGTCCTCTAAGAAAGGCAGTAAATGGCAGATCTGGAACACAGGCTTTTGGACTCCCTGTCCAGAGTTCATTCCTGTAAAAATGCCTCCCACTGTGTATAGAGTCTTGGATGATGCCTTACGGGCAAAGATAAAGAGACAGGAGTCCCTCGATATATAATTGGGTTGGTGGATCTAGGAAGGGGCAGGAAAAGTAAAGAGAAGAAGCAGATGCAGGCCCTTTTGAAAGGGTGGCAGGTTGGGGAGGGAGCTGGGAACGGAGGAGCTGATGCTCTGAGATGAGGCCAATGGGATCAGTTTAAATTCCATGTGCCCCGGCCACCACTTCTCCTCGTACTCCCAAGCCCCTTCCCCTATGTCCCCCAATCCAGCTGGGTCCTAGGGTAATAGATGCTTCTAGCTGGCAGATAAGGGGTGGGGGATAGAGCTCCAGGGGCTCATGGACTGACATAGAGTCCATTAGAGGACCAAGTCATAAAGGGCTAGGGGAGGAAGGAATCAACCAAATTCACAAAAGCCAAACCTTTAAATGTTTTGCCCCTTCTCTCTCCCCTCACCTCTTTCTGTCTGTTTGCTTATCTCTGCCTCCAAAGTAGAACAAACAAAAGAAATTCTATTTCTGATAACCCGGGCATTAAATAAATAAAAAAACAAATAAAAGAGTCCGTTCTTGGCCAATTATTTGGAAGTTTAGAAATTTCCAAAAATTCTTGAAAAAAAGCCAGGTTTGGAATCATCATGAGGAGCAGGGGCTGCAGGGAGCGAGGTGAAAGGAAGAAATTTGGAGGTAGACCCACCCACCCAGGAAATCAAGGTTCCTTTTTTTTTTTATCACTCTATCTATCCATTAGTTCAAAAAACATTTATTAGGCATTTTCTAAGGTCTAAAGCACATGGACCAAGCCAAAATAAATAAACCCTTCCCTTGCCCTTTCTAGTCCATCTGTATAATGACTTTCTCCAGTAATTATCAGTAGCCTTGGTGCAGGAGTGGTGAAATCAGACCAACATGAGACCGAAGGTCAGTTCTGGATGAGGCAGAAGGTCATCTGGGACAAAGGATTCAAAGGCAATAATTTGTCAAACATTAACCTAGTACTCCTCAACCCTGTTCTGTTCTTTCCCTCCTTTGGCTACCATGAGCCATTTTGGTCCAGAGACTCCCCTCAGGACCCCCTCAGGTGCTCCTAGATATGGGCTGGGGCATTACCTCTGTGGCCTAGAAGGAATCACTGATTTCATTTCTTTCTGCCTCAGTTTGCCCATCTAAAAGAATCAAGGAAATTCCGACCCACCTCCAGGGGATGGAAGACCAAGGAGGATGAGGCAAGATTTGAGAAAGAAACACTGCATAAACGTAAGGTATCTCACTTTTCTGGTTGATTTCATCTAAGCCAGTTCAATCCCAAAATATTTATTGGGCACCGCCTGTGTGTAGAACCTGAGATTAGGCACCTTTGGGTGAGGCATGCTCCATGAGTCAGTGTCTAAAGAGGCCAAAGTCCAAAGGGTAATCTGCACTGGGGCCAGCTGGCTCCAGAAAATGACAACACAGAGGAGAAAAACAAACAAAAACCTTAGAAATCTCTAGAATCTATCCAGATCTTTTTATGAGGAAGCAACCTGAGACCCAGAGAGGAAGTGATCTGTCCAAAGTCACCCATGTCAGAATCAGGACACAAAATCCAGGCCCAAAGTTCCCTTCCAGCCTAACACTTCAGTCACTTAGTCCAGACCTGCATTGTGTCCCAGGTCAATGAGCTTCGATAAGTCAAATGAGTTAAGTCTTCATGTTTCATGTTTGTATTAAAATGAAGATGGAGCAGTTCCGCATGGCTGAGTGTGAATGAATGCTTGTGAGCTGGGTGCATGGGAAAACTTACAGAATGGCTAATGGGCAACCTCGTGGTGCTTCCTTCCCTCCTTAGGGCTCCACCCCTTTTCCCATCCTGCCTAAAGTCAGCTTCTGTTGGCTTGGAGAAGCAGCCACTGAATTTATCTCTTTCAGCCTCAGTTGACAGATCTCAAAAAAAATCAGGAAAATTCCAACCCATTTCCACTTCCAAGGGATGGAAGGTAAAGAAGATGAAATAAGATATGAGAAACAGATGCCAGGGTAGCCCCTTTCTCAGGGAGGCAGGAGAAAGGCTGACTGGGTTTTCTCCTGAGTCATGTTGATGTATTGGGGGAGGGCTGTTGAGAGGAGGATGTTATGGTGACAAAGAACATATGCACCACGTGTCTTTGAAATCATAGCTCATTTCCGGGGTCTTGGCTCTCCTCTAAGATTTCACTCATCTGTGCTCACCATTGGTGAGTTCATCTCAACTCAAGGTTTTAGCCTAAGCTGCTGAGTCTCAGGCTTGCTTGTCTTGTTGTGACTTCTATGCTTCAGACCTAAACTTCAAAACAATAGGATTTTAAAGACGAGAAAGGTGTTGGAAAGGATGATGTCCTCCCATTTACTGAGGAAGAAACAGAGTCCCAGTTTGCCTCAGATGACACAGGTGGCAGGTGGTTAACCTAGGAGTAAAACCCCAGTCTGACTCCAATCAGGCCATCTTCCCACTATAATATCCTGCCTACAGAAGTCTGTGGGGAAGCCAGATGGTGCAAAGGATAGGAGCCTGATCTGGAGTCAGGAAGACTCATCATTGTGAGTTCAAATCTAGCCACAGACATTTACTAGCTCTGTGACCCTGGGCAAGTCACTTAACCCTGTTTGCCTCAGTTTCTTCATCTATAAAAATAAGCTAGAGAAGGAAATGGCAAACTACTCTAAATGGGGTCACAAAGAATCAGGTCATTATTGAAAAAAAAATTGAACAAAAAACCCCAACCTGGACATCTATACAGGTGTGTCCTTCCGCAACCTCCCAGGAAGATGATCCTCTCCCTCCATAATTTGAAATATCAATTATCTCTGACTTCTTAATCAAAGTGCCCTACATGCAGTAAACACTTAATTGCTTACTGACTGACTTCTCCCTCTTTCTTCCTCTCTGTCCAATCTATCATCAAGGCCCATCAAATTCTTCTTTCAAACCTCTGGCATGCTTCCCTCCTTTTCCATTCTTACTGTCACCAACCTAGTCCAAGCCCAGGCCTTCCTTCCCTGACCAGCACCTGGAAGTATAGTGAGTGTCACCTAAGGGGTCTTCCTACCCCCAGCCTCTCCCTGATTCAGTCTCTCAAACAGAGATCACAAGTTTAATCTTCTTGTAAACTACAATTTGTATCACATCAGTCCTGTTCTCAAGCAGCAGCAGCAGTAGCAGCAGCGGTGGCAGCAGCAGCAACATAACACAGTGCAATAAAAAGGATATTCAGAGTCAGAAGACCCATGCTCAAAAGCCACATGCTCAAATCTGGCCTCTGCTACTCGTCACCCATGTGACCTTGAATGAGTTGCTTAATTCTTCTGAGCCCCAATTCCTCATCTGTAAAATGCAGAAGTTGAGTGAGATGGCCCCCATGGACTCTTCTAGCCTCAAGTCTATGATCCTTTGATTCTCTGACCTTTCCCTCATATTCTAGTCTCCCTCCTCAGTCAGCTCCCCCCCATCTGATCCACCACTTTCTAGCTTAAATCACACATTTATATATATATATATACATATATGTGTGTATGTATGTATGTTTATATGCATATGTATGTATGTATATGTATGTATATGTGCATATGTGTGTATATACATATATGTGTATGTATGTGTGTGTATGTGGGGAGAGAGAGAGAGAAAGTACTTTTTTTCCAACTTTTTATAACTCTTGGACTTGGGCCTGTATCTTCCACCTCTCCTGTTCCACTTATAACATAGCCGGATGCACATGAAGGGGGAGGAAATGGATCATAGCATTCTATAGCTACGGCTCATAGCTCTAGAGGCCACCTAGTCTAACCTTCCCATGTTACAGATAAGGAAACAGAGGCTCCACACAAATTTTTTCACAGGTTTTATGTTGCATTGGTAATTGAGATAGGATTTTTTTAAAACTCTTTTCTCTTTCAGAAATGCTAAAGTAATCAAATGCCTTTGATTAAGCTTTACTAGGTGCTAAACCCCAGGTCCACACCCTTTTGCTGATTAGATGTGAATCCTTCTGGCCCTGACAGGGGTATATAAGATCCAAGGTTGGCCTTTGACTTTGGGAGTTCTCAGTCACTGGAAGAGTTGCGGATGACTCTGGGCAAGCCGTTGTTAAGAGCTCTCCCACTTGTCAACCTGGATGTTGCTGCTTTTCTGGTAACTATGAATTATGATGTGGTCTGCTTATATTGTGTGTGTTTGTAATTTGTTTGTATTTGCTCTGAAGTTCAGGTTGCTGGCTTTTCCTCCTAAACTACGTAAGTTATATTTGTATGTTGGACTAAAGTAAGATTGTTAAGCCCTTTAAAGTTACTTTCCTTAGTAAGGCAGATCAAAGAACCTGTGTTAACAACCTTCTGTGTGCTGGTTGTTGTTGGTTTTACACAACCACAGTAACAGCTAGAAAGATTGTTGCTACATATGTTCATAGGATTTTAAAATTGGAAGCTCCTTTAGCTGTCATCTCAAAAGACATGATCAGTAGCTGGGAGGTAGGGGAGACCAGCTGTGCTCTAAGGGACATTTCAGCTCTCAGTAAGGGAATCCTATAAGGACAAAAAACAGCAGTAGGGGATTTTCCCAGCCCTTAGGTCATTGGGTATTCCAGGACAGTAGCAGGCTAACTATTTAAAGTATGAATTGTAAAATAAGGGAAAACCCTGGGGTTTTAGAAAAAAAAAACCACAAGGTTAAAGTGAGAGTAATTGGAGTAATATTGCTAATGTAGTGATAAAACCTCAGAAATGGGCGCTAGTGTTTGAAAATAATGTGACATCATGGGAAGAACCCGAGTTTGAAGTCAGAGAACTGTCGCTCTAGAACAGGGGTGGGGAAGCTGCTCTAGGGTCTAGTCTAGACCGCCATCCAGCTGCCCTTTTTACTGTCCCTCACACACAGTCCTGCATTTCCCCCCTCTCTGCTTTTGTAAGTCATCCCTCCTCAGTTCTGCCACTCAGACCTCCTAGATGCCCTCAGGCACTGAATTCCACATCTATTCTGCATACATGTATAAAGTATGCTCTCCCCTGAGAGAATGAAGGCTTCTTGAGGGCAGATATTTTCATTTTTATCTTTTGTCCTTAGTGCCTATCCTGGCAGCTAGTAGATATTTAATAAATGCTTGCTGATTGATAGATTGAAATCCAGTCTGTCTGCTACATACAGTCTGCGTGGCCTTGGTGTTGTCTCCTAACCTCTCTGGGCCTCAGTTTCCCCACATGTACAATGAGGGAGCTGGGCTAGTAAATAAAGATTTAGGCACTGTGTTAAGTATTTTTTTATATCTCATTGTGTCCTCACAACAACCCCAGGAGCAATTATTATCCCCATTTTACACTAAATGAGGCAGACAGCAGTTATAAATGACTTGCCCAGGGTCATACAAGCTAGGAAAGGACCGGGGTCTGGATTTAAATTCATGTCTTAGCGACTCCAAGCCGGGAGATCCAAGCGCCTCTAATAAGACACGGAACTCTCGGCAAGGAAGACCTCGGTCCAAATCCTGCCTCATTTGTATGACCTTGGGCAAGTCACTTGATTTCTCTAAGACTAGGTGTCCTCATCTGCTGATCTCGGTGACTTTCCACGATCCCTTCCAGCTCAAAATCCCTCGTCTCTTAATTCCTTCGGGCTTTTTATCTGTGAGTCCACCTCCCCTCCCAGGTCAGAAAAGACGAAGCTTACTCCCTGGGATCAGCCTAACTTGTGGTTCCTGTCACTGCTGATTCCGAGCTCCAGTAGACGAGTTTGAAAGCCCAACGCGGGAGTTAATCCCTGGGAGAGAAACGACTCTGGAAAGTAGCCGCAGAAAGGAAGTACGGCCCCTTTAAGGCCCTCAGATATGTCCGTAACCGGAGTAGCTCCAGTTCATTCATATGAAGGGACCCTGCTGACTCACGCTTATGAAAGTGATTTTCCTGACCCCGCCCCCCGCAGCCCGGTGCAATAAATCCAGCGTCCTACGGGGCTTTCAGACTCTTGGATACTCACTGAGCAATGGGTGTCCTGGAGAACTAGCAGGATCCGGGACCCTGCGTCTCCTTGTTCTCCTAGGAAAGCGAGACTTGTCGGATCTTCTCACTCGTGGCCCCTGATCAGGTGAGGGCTTGTTTGGCTTTTTTGGGAGGGGGGTCGTGCCACAGCTCCCCAGATGCCTGTGGGAAAATCGACCCTAACTAGTCCCTCGGGGGCCCAGGATCCTAGGGAAAGCGCAGGGTTGGTTTCCTGGAAACCCACCGGACAGTTACTGGAAGAGCTCAGGTGTGTTCCCAGAGGCCATTAGAGCGTGGTGTTGGGGGCTAGCCGCTCAGTGATTGACGTCTGCCTGCATAAAATCCACTGGTCCTTTGATTCGGAGATGCAGGAAGCCTCACTTTTGCAGTATTTTCTAGGAGGATTCTGAGGGGCTTCTCATGGCACTTAGCACCCTCCTAGGCTACCACAGTGGGAAAGAGTACCAGATTTGGAGTCCGAGGGTACTATGGCATTGCTTTTTTAAAAGCTGGGTGGTCTGAGGCAGTTTCTTCCTCTAGAAAATGGGAACGATAATAGTACGTTTTACTAACTATTCACTGGCCTGTTGTGGAGAAAGTGTTTTGATTTTCTAAAGTGCTATAGAAATGTGAAACATTATCATGTTCCTAGTGAGATTTGAGAATGCTTCAGTTTCTTCATCTGAAAAATCAAGGTAGTGATACCTGGAGTAACTCACTCAGACTTCATTCATTCATTTACCCAAGAGGCATTTATGTCTTCCAGGGTGTTGTGGGAGAGTGCTTGAGAGGCTCTAAAGAGAGGGCTTTGCCAGCTTTCTTGTATAAATGGCAGTTATTTTTACAGCTGTTATCATTATATCCCAGGAGGCCTTTGGCGCCTTCCCCAGGATGACATCAGACTTTGGGACAGTGGAAAAGTAGAATATTTCTGAGAGTCTTTGGCCGTGTCATAAGTAGAGTGCTTCCTGACTTGGGTTCAAATCCTGTCTTAGATACCGACTAGCTGTGTGACCCTGGGCAAGTGACTTAACCTCTCTGAGCCTTAATTCTCTCTTCTGTAAAATGGGGATCATAACAATAGCTCCCTTACAGGTAGCTCTAATGAGGATCCAGTAAAAAATGGATGCAAAGTGCTTTGCAAAGCTTTTTAAATTTCATCTTTTATTGTGAATTCAACAATGATAACCATTCTAGGACATGCCTTTGTTAGCATTAAATTAAGTTAAATTAATATTAGCCTTTATGATAATGATGGTGGTATAAGAAGGAGACTGAATTTAAAGTCAGAAGGCAGGCTCTGCTGCTATTTGTATGACCTTAAAGCATTGATTAAGCAGTTACTCTGTGCTAAGCATTGGTGATACAAAGAAAAAGGAAGAAAGAAAAAAAAAGTCCCTCCTCTCAAGGAATTCATTTTAGATAAATCACTTCCCTGTAGGACTCAGTTTCCTCTTCTGTAAAATGAGATCAGACTGGACTCTAAACTCTCTTTTAGCTAAGTTACCAAATCCTAGGCTCCCCGTGAGAACATTGCCGACTTCCCATCTTTGCCCAGGGCGTCTCAGGTAGGTTCACAGTGCCTTTAGTACAGTCTTAGGTTATTGAAGGTGTGTCTGAGGGGCGTGACCCTGGCACCCAAACCAGCCCCGCCTCAATTCCTCAGGACCAGCAGTGAAGCTGCAGCTGCCTTAAGGTGAACAGTGGTTCAGGGATGATGGAGAAGATTCAACATCTCTTGTACATGAGCCAGGAATGTTGTTCCTTGCTTGTTCCCAACCCCTGGCCTCAAGGGAGCACCTGTTCTTCTCCACTCCTATCCCCCTGGGGGAGAGTCCAACTTCCCTGTTGTGAGGGTGGAGTTCAAAGCCACAGGTGTCCTCTCCCTGGCATGCAGCCTCTGACCTTGTCTTCAAAGCCTATTGAGCCTAAACAGGCGCAGGCCGGGATTACAGGCTTGAGACGTTACAGTTATGTCCAGTCCAACTCTTTTTTTTTAAGCGAAAGAGGAAACTGACGCGGTATGGTATGGTACAGTCGGAACAATAATAACCATAGCCAGGATTTGAGGACAGCTAGGTGATGCAGTGGATAGAATGCAGGAGCGGTTTGTCATTTCCTTCTCCAGCTCACTTTACAGATGAGGAAAGTGAGGCAAACAAGGTGAAGTGACTTGCCCAGGGTCACACAGCTAGTAAGTGTCCGAGGCCAGAATGGAACTCATAAAGATGAGTTTTTCTTATTCCAAACCCAGCACTCTATGCACTGCAACACCCAGCTGCCCAAACAAAATCTAGCCAGATATAAGGTGATTTGGGGGCAGAGAGGCTCGAGCAGCTGAGTGGGATCAGGAAGGTTTCTGGTGAAGAGAGGGCTTTAAGAGATGTCACTAAAGAGGAAGTTCATTCCAGACAAGTGGGAGATCAACCACTTTGTAGGAGAAACCTCAAAGGTCAGTTTGACTGGACCATAAAATGCTGGAATGAAGGAAACAGGATTTATTTGGTACTTTCTATGGGACAGCCACTATGCTAAGCTCATAGTAATTCTGGGAGGGAGATGCTGTTAGTATCTTCATTTTACAGCTGAGGAAACTGAGGCAAAAGTGAATTGCCCAGGGTCTGAAGTCACCTTTGAAGTTGAGTCTGCCTGACTCCAGGGCCCAATCCACTGCATCTCCTACTGTAAAATCAATTAAGTTGGGTGTCTTTGATTGAGTCTTACTAGGTGCTAAACCCCAGGCCCAAACCCCTAACTACTAGGTGCTAAGCCTATGTGGGTGTGAAGCCCTCGGGGTCCTAAGGGGAGTTGCTAAGACAAGAGCCAACAGTAGGAGCCTGAGTTCCGTTCCCTCAGATGATGTTTGATGATGTCTAAAGAGTATATAAAAAGAGAGAACAGAGCTATTTGCAAGGGGCTGTCACTCTTGGAGGTGTGTTGATGTGGAGACTCTGGGCAACTGTAGTTAAGAGCCCTCCAACTCGTAAACCCGGATATTGGGACTTTGTTAAACCCTGGTAACTATGCATTGAGATTTGAATCAGACAAGGTCTATCTGTTGATGTTTGTAATTTGTATTTGCTCTGAAGTTCAGGGTGCTGCCTTTTTCCCCTGAACTAAGTGAATGATATTTGTATGTTTGATTAAACTGAGATTGTTAACCCCTTAACGTTACTTTCCTTAGTAAAGCAGATCAAAGAACCAGTGCTGGCAGCATTCTTGTTGTTGGGCTTGTGTTGGTCTTTCACTCCCACAGCAGCTCCTAACAAATTGTTGCTACACCTACCTAAAGAGAAGTAAGATATAATAAGGGCAGAAACATAGCTGAAGGCCAGGTTTCAAAATACTAGACTGTTTCTGTGTGATCCTAGAGACAATAGGAAGCCATGGATGTCAGAAGACCTATACTCTAGGAAAGTCACTTGGGCAGCTGTGTATGTAGAAAGGACTGAGGCTGGGATGGACTTGAGTCTGGGAGACCAAATTAAGAGATTATCATGATAGTAGTGTATAGGAAGGACTGAGGTTGGGATAGATTTGAGTCTGGGAGATTATCACAATAGTAGCAGATTATTACTCTTCCTAGAAGGGGACGGGGCACTGCTAGATATGGGTTCTGTTGCAAGAGGGTGATAAGAACCTGCCTTGGAGAATTGTTGTGAAAATCACAGATGTTAGATAATGGTCGTGAAGGACTTTGCACATCTTAAAAAACCATCGTCATCATCAGCTCTTTATCTTTCCTTAAAGTCATTCCCCATTATTATCTGCTCCCTCCAGTGATAACACTCCTTCCTAGATGCAATCTCTGGGATCATTCCAGTTTTTTTAAGCCTGTGTGGGGGCTACCTTCTAAATTCCTATGTCTTGTTGGAAGTACAAGGGAGGGACCTCATTTGCAGAGCAGAAATGATTGATGTACCTTGAGCCCAATGGATGGCCAAACCTTCCTTAGCTCACATTACTGACTCCACCCTTTCCCCAAGTTGATGGCTGTCACTCAGGTATTAACCCCTATACCCTACCCCTAGTATCCTATCATTACTGGTTTACTATGCCAAAATGCCTTTAACATATCGTAAGTAACAAGAATATTTTTTTTTCAAATTCCATCAAAGGAAAGGGAGGGTTGTTCTTTACAGGCAGACAGGTCAGGGCTGATCTAAGAAGCAAAATCAGATGAAGACAAGAACGCTCATAAAATGAAACCAGGGGCGGCCGCTGCTGTTTATTCAGGGTTAGGGACAGAAGAAGCCATTGACAAACATTGAAGGGATAGGAGAGTTGTCTGGGGGGAAGCAAACAGCTGGCCTGGGCTGAGGCTGAGACCATAGCCTCCAGTCTAGGGAGCCCCTCTCACCACCGAGGCAAGGATCTAGAACAGAGTGTGTGGTACTTGGGAAGGGTAGGTCCGAGAACGGATACCTCCACTATGGTGCTATGGACAGAGGACTGGATTTGAAGTCTGAAGACCTAGGCTGGAGTGTTTTCTCTGCTACTGATTGCCTTTTTGGCTCTGGGTCAAGCCCTTCCCCTCTATAGACCTTAGCTCCTTATATGGAAAACAAGAAGGTTGGACTAGGTAGTGGATCTACTTGCTTCCAACCCCAATTCTATCCTCTGACTTCCCCATAGATGTGGTGCAAGGATCATTGCTGGCCAACTGAGAGGCTGCAGACCTCCACACTTAACAGTGCACGGGTCACCTTAATAATTCTCATTTTCTTCAGCCCTGACAGTTTGGTTTCTGGCTTTGAGACCGTTTCCTGTGGCTACTATGTGTTTTGTGTGGAAGGAGCCCGTCCCAGTCATCATCATTGGTGAGTAGTCCCTTATGAAGCAGAAGAGTCTCCTAGGTTCTTGATTCCTTAGGTGCCAATGATAACCAGCCATGAGACCTGAGGCTGGTCAAGAGTGTGGATAGTAATACTTGTAGGACCTACCACAAGCATTTGGTAGGAGGGAGGGAGGGAGGAAAGAAGGAAGAAAGGGAGGAAGGAAGGAAGGAAGGAAGGAAGGAAGGAAGGAAGGAAGGAAGGAAGGAAGGAAGGAAGGAAGGAAGGAGAGAAGGAAGGAAGGAAGGAAGGAAAAGAGGGAGGGAAGAGAGAAAAAAGAAGAGGGGGAAGACAAGAAAGGAAGGAAGGAAGAATGGATAGATGGATGAAGAAAGGATTTATTAAACTTACTATATGCATTATGCTTACTGCTGAGGATACAAAAAGAAAAGTAAAGACAGCCTATGCCTGGGGAACTCATATTCTAATAATGAAGACATAAAATAAAAATAAAAGAGGTTTCAGTTATAAGTCAGATAGGGTACAGCAGCAAAGTAGATTGTAATGAATCTTTTTACATGTCATTTCCACTGGTAAAGTCATATCTATTTCTGTTGTTGGACCATGTGACAGTACTCTGTAAACTTTTATTAAAATAGTGAATGTGATTGTGTAATGACCAGCTTTGATAGACGTAGCTCTTCTCGGCAATGCAAGGATCTAAGACAATTCCAAAAGACTCATGATGGAAAATGCTATCTACACCCAGAGAAAGAACCATGGAGTCTGAATTCAGATCAAAGCTACTGTTTTCTCTCTCTCTTTTCTTTCTCGTGGTTTTTCCCTTTTGTTCTGATTCTTCTTTCACAACATGACTGATGTAGAAATATGATTAACGTGGTTGTACACATATAGCCTATATCAGATTGTATGCTGTCTTAGGGAGGGGGAAAGGGAGGGAAGAGAAAAATTTAGAATTCAAAATCTTATGAAAGTGAATGTTGAAAACTAAAAATAAATAAAAAAGGAAAAAAAATCAGTGAATGTGAGATGTTAGGATAATGACAATATTGATCCAAGATCCTTAGTTATTGTACAAACCCAACAGATTTCTCCTAACTTATTGTACTGCATAGCTTTGGCTGACCTTCCTAGAGTCCAGGGAAGGTGAACAAAGTTCACACTTGTATTAACTCATTGATGCCTTTGGCCAGCAGTGAGGCTAATTAGTTGGGACGAGAGTCCCTGCCTCCCTTTTAGTATATGCATTTCAAGAAAAGTGGCAGCAATTTTGCTACTAGAGGGTCCTATATTTTGGCTGCCAGAATTATTTGGCTTTCCTTTCCTGGGTAGTATTCTTACTACCAGGCTTATAGTCTAATGCCCAAGTTGGCTGCCCATTCTCTGACCACTGGGGCTTTTCTGGAGTATGGGCTGCCAAAGAGATAGTGATGACCTATTAAACAGACAAGGAGATAGTTTTAGGAGACCTAGAATGCAAGGTTAGAGGTAGGAACAGATTTAGGTCAGGGTTTGTGAATAAGCACAAGAACATCTGCCTTCGTAGTTACATCGTCATATACCCCTTTTGGACTTAGACAAATCTAACAAAAAGATAAATGAGGAAAAAAAAGTTAAAGACCTGAATAGAAATTTTAGAAAAATTAGAGATGACAGTTCTCTAGTGATTATTAAATGGGTACAGAAAGGAGTTTATATATTTCTCAGTCTTGCATGTCACCTTTACAAAAATTTACCATGTGTTGGGATATAATTTCACAAACAAATGCAGAAAAACATAAATACTAAACACATCCTTGGCTGACCACAATGCAACAAAAAATAATATTCAATAAAAGATATTTAAAGAAAGAATTTAAAATTAATTGGAGAGTAAATAACTTTATCCTAAGATATAAATGGAAGTCAATCTCAGAGGGAAAGCACATGGAAGTTGAGGGGACAGGGGGACCGTGTAAAAGGTAGGACTTGAGCTGAGTCTTGAAGGAAACTGAGGTAGAGGCGTCAGGAAAGTATTCCAGGCAGGCAGGACACCCAGAACAAAAGCAGGCATCAGAGACACATTCAAAGAATAGGAATACAGCTGGATTGTAGAGTATCTGGAGGAGACTCATTAAGTGTAAGAATGCAGGAAAGATAGGAAAAGGTTAAGCTATACAGGGTTTTAAATGTCAAACAGAGATCAGGCTGAGTTTGGGAGAGCCATTGAGGCTACTACTGTTGAGCCTGTATCTGGGGCTTAGATAAAACACCTGGCTAGCATTGAGCCTCTTCATATTGAGACAAGCTTGGGTTCAAAGACAAGGTGTCTGGGGAGCTGTAGCTCATTGGTTTGTGGATTTTGTAGCCATCATTTTTACACTTAAAGGCCCTGTTGCAAACATGTTGTGTAGACGTTTTGTTCTGTGTTGTTTTTAACTGGCGGATCTTCACGGAGAGATATGTCCTGGGACAGCTATCACTTCTCCTTTAGAAACTGGACTTGGCAATGATGGGCCATCCATCACTATGTCTCTCTCCTACCAGGCAATGGCCCTTCAGGAATCTGTCTGTCCTACCTACTCTCTGGCTATACTCCTTATGTGAAAGCCAACGCTGTCCATCCACATCCCATCCTGCAGAAGAAGCTGACTGAGAAGCCACATGTCTCTATCCTGGACCAGGTCTGTATGAAAGCCTTTACCCCGTAGAAGCCCACTCACCCACTGAGTCAAAGGCCTTCCACTTCTCTTGATTTCCTTGGTGACTGTCTAACGCTGATAACTTTATCAGTGTCTTCCCTTTACCACCCCCACAATTTGGTCTTGAATAGTAAGCAGCCTTTAGTCAACAGATGAGAGACTCATGCCCATCCTCACCCTAGCTAGTCTCCCATGTTCTTGGGCAAGCCTATCGAGGAACCCTAGGGAAGTCATTTAGGCTCCTTGTGTCTCAATTTCCTCATCTGTAAAATGAAGGGTTTGTGTCCAATGACCTCTAAGATGCCTTCCAGATCTGAATGAAATCTTTCTCTCCCTGGTAGGACCTGGACTATCTATCAGAAGGCTTGGAGGGCAGAAGTCAAAGCCCTGTGGCCCTGCTTTTTGATGCTCTCCTACGCCCAGACACAGATTTTGGAGGAAATACTGAGTCTGTCCTCACCTGGAAATTCCAGGCAGAGCGAATGATCCCCCACCTGGTCCTGGGTCGCAACCTCCCTGGAGGTGCCTGGCATGTGAGTTGGGGGAAACAGCATTTGGGGAGATCAGGGGACTGGGGAGAGTCAAATGATGAAACATGCTCCCAGTGGGTGGCCCTGTGTGTCCTTTGCCCTGGCCAATGTACCGTCTTCTCTTTCTGAAGGGACCTTCCTCGGTCCTTCTTTCCACCTAGTCTTCCCTCCCTTCGGTGGGCCTGAGGGCAAGGGGGGTATTAGAAGTAGAGACTAAAGGCCTTTGTTCTTATCTAGTCCATTGAAGGCTCCATGGTGACCTTAAGCCAGGGTGAGTGGATGGGGCTCCCTGATCTGCAGTTTAAGGACTGGATGCGAAAGAAGTGCAGGTGAGAAGAAGTGGCCTGGCTGGGGAAGAGGGAGGGAGAAGTAGGGAAGGAAGGCTGCTCCAAACCAGAGAAATGCATTTCTCCCAACCCTAGTTGGGTCAGAAGACCCAGAATGCAAGATAACGTCCCCTCTAGACCTAGTTTAGCGTCCTTTTACTTTGTTATTTTTTTTTTTGGCCCAGCCTGTGGCGATGACAATAGTAGTAGTGGTGGTGGTGGTGGTGGTGGTGGTGGTGATGGTGGTGGTGGTGATGGTAGTAGTAGTAGCAGCAGCTTACAGCTATAAAGCACTTTAAAGTTTGCCAAAGTATTCCTCACATATCTCTTTCAATCCCCACACCAACCTTGTAAAGGTAAATGATTTGTCCAGGGTCACACAGCTAAGTGTCTAAGGAAAGATTTGTAGCCAGGTCTTCCAGAGTCCAAATCCACTACTTTATCCACTGCATCAACTAGATTTCTGTAAAAGAATAGTCTATGGTCCTTAGCTTTCCCAACTGAACCCTTCCCTAATTCCCACCCTCTCTATTCTAACTTTTCCCACATTATAAGTGGTAGATTTGGTCTGGTCATTGTCAGCATTCCCTCACATACCAGCCCCTACCATACCGCTCCGTAGGTGGCATAGTAGTCAGAAAGACCTGTGTTCGAGTGCTGCCTCAGACATTTACCAGCTGTGTAAGTGGGCAAACTCCTTGACTTCCTTGTGCCTCCCTTTCCTTATGTATAAAATGAGAGAGTGGGCCTCTTAGCCTCTTGGATCCCTTCCATCAATAAATATGTGGCTCTGATTCCTGTCTCCTTACGAACAGTCTCCTCTTCGATCCTGAGACAAAGTTTATTTGTTTTTTTTTAATGTTTTATGCGTGCTCTTTATTTTTTATTGCTTATTACTCTCCAGTGGTCACTCCTCCACAAATGTAGAACCCTGCCTTCTAACAAAGAAGGTCAGTTAAGGAAAAACTGGCCCCATCTGGCAAGTGCATGTCCCCTCTCCACTCAGAGGCAGAAGGCATGCCTTAGCAAGACTGCAAAAAGGACATTTTACTAAGGAGCTAAGGGGCTGAGTGATTTTGCGGGAAAGACCTTGGAGACCTAGGTTATGGGTCTCTACTCCTTCATCTCTAAAGGGAGGGAATTGCACTAAATGAGTGCTTAGATCCCTTCCAGTAGTGGCTGTTTGATGATCCTTAAAAAATAGCCACCCACACACCTCTCAGCCCCACAACGGAAGGATAAGCTTACAAAAGTGTAGTTTACAAAAATTACTCAAAACTTGTAGTCTGAGTTTCTCAAAGTCCTAGCCCTAGGTTTTGTTGGCCAACACAACATCCCCTCATTCTTTACCCTTGCCTTAACCCTGTCTAGAGTGTCCTCCCCCTCAATCTCTGCCCCGCCCCATTTTTTTGCCTTTGGCTGTTTCCCCTTCCAACTCTCCTTGCAGTCCCCATCCCCTCAAGTGGGAGGGCATGGATAGAAATTCTTATTACATACCCCAGTCTGGTTGAACTATAGTTAATAGCTAGCACTCATATTGGGGCAGCTAGGTGGTATAGTGGATAGACTGCTGGGCCTGGAGTCAAGAAAACCTGAGTTCAAATCCAGCCTCAGACACTTACTAGCTGTGTGACCCTGGGCAAGTCAGTTAACCTTGCCTCAGTTTCCTGATCTGGAAAATGGTAAACCATTTGCCAAGAAAATCCCAAATGGGGTCATGAAGTGTTGAACACAACTGAACAACAGAAGCTTTATATAGAAAATATATTTATATTATATATGTATCTATAAAATATATTTGTATAGAGATTTAAGGTTTGCAAAGCACTTTTACAAATATTATTTCATTTTATGTTCACAATAACCCCAGGAGGTAGGTACTATTATTACCCCCATTTTACAGATGAGGAAACTGAGATAGAGAGAGGTTAAGTGTCTCACCCAGGGTCACACAGATAGTAAGTGCCTGACACAGATACAAGTCCTGAGGCAGGATTTGAACTCAGGTCTTCCCAACTTCAAGTCTGGGCCCTCTGTCCTCAAAGAAATTAATGGGCTGGTCCCTTTGAGAAAACAACCATTATATATGAGTAACTGGACATACTAGGAAGCCAGAGGCTGATCTTTTCTGTACCTTCTGAAGGGTATAAGGACTCATGCACCTACATAGTTCTGATCACTGAGACTGACCTCTGACTTTCCTCATCACAGGGGCCTGCGGGACAGCCGGGCCACAGCTGGGGACATTGCCCATTATTACCAGGACTATGTGGTAAAGAAGGGACTCAGCCACAACTTCTTCTGTGGCTCTGTGGTCACAGCCGTGGACATTGGGAGCCCAGAGACAGGGGAAACCAGGAGCCAGCAGGACGGGAGCCCCCTGTTTGTGGTGAGCGGCTTTATAACCACCACGGATGGGAACCAGCAGCCTTTCAGCTTCCGAGCCCACAATGTGGTCCTGGCCACGGGAACATCAGACAGCCCAGCCCGGCTAGGCATTGTTGGAGAGGATCTTCCCTACGTTCACTATGAGCTGTCTGCCTTAGAAGAGGCCATGAAGGCTGGGGCTGTGACCCCCACATCAGATCCCATCCTCATCGTCGGGGCTGGACTATCAGCAGCCGATGCCATCCTCTATGCTCGGCACTACAAACTCCCGGTGATCCATGCATTCCGCCGGCCTGTGGATGACCCTGGACTCATCTTCAACCAACTCCCCAAGATGATGTACCCAGAGTACCAAAAAGTATACCAGATGATGCGGGAGAAATCTGTCCTCTCTTCCACAGCTTACAAAGGCTACTTGAGCTTGCCTAAACATCAGCCCCTCCTCTTCCAAGAGGACCATCAGGTTGTGTTCCAGGACCAGAATGGGGAACATAAGGTGTTCAAGGTCTCCCTTGTGCTGGTCCTTATCGGCTCCTACCCTGACCTCTCCTTCCTGGCCCATGGCGGTACTGACCTAACTGTGGACCCAGACCAACCACTCAGTCCCAAGAGGAACCCCATTGAGGTCGACCCCTTTACCTACCAGAGTAGCCGGCAGAGGAACCTCTATGCCATGGGGCCCTTGGTGGGAGACAATTTTGTGAGATTTGTTCAGGGAGGGGCATTGGCTATAGCCAGCTCCCTGCTGAAAGAAAATAGGAAGCCCCCCTAGGGCTTCCCTTGCCCATCCTCCATGCCCCCAACCTCACAGCTCCTGCTTAGAGAAGGAAGGAGACCTACTCAGTCCTGCCTGGTACAGTGACTGAGGCTCAGACATGAGCCTGGCCCCAATATGGGCCTCCCCTAGAGGGATGTCTCTCTGTAGGGAGACTGTGTGAATATAAAGGGGGGGGATGGGAAGGGCAGTGATTCTAAAGACCAGTTCCTTGTTAATAGACCAAAATGGGAGGGCTGCCCAAAGGTCAGGCCCATGCCCTGGGAAAAGTACAGTGTTTGTAGGTCTGGCTGGACCAGGGTCTGAGAAGTATATTTAGGGCTGACCAGCTCAAGAATTTCCTGAACCCAAACTGGAGATTTTCAGGCCTCTGGAACTTCAGGCTCTCAAGTGCCCAAAGCCTGGGCCAATGAGCAACACTGATGGTTGAACTCGGGCCTAGGAGGTTACTGGCCTCAGCTCTTCCCCAGGATTACATCTTGAATAAACCAAATGGCTGCCAAAGTACGTCTTTGGAGAGAGTTTGTCTTTGTGATGTTCCAGCTTGTCCTTGTGTGGCGATCCCTACGACCTCAAACTGAGGCTACGTTGTCTAAATCTCTGGCCACGTCTGAGTAAAAGGCTAGAGTCACAAGGATGGAGCCTTTGAAAGGGCAAGTGGGAAATTGACAAGATGTGCTGGGGAGGGGGAGGGAAGTGGTAGGCTTATGACGTTCGGTGACACTTCCCTGTCCTTCACCTTCCCTACCCTAGCATTTGCCAAATTATGTCAGTTTACCTCTAGAACATCTTGGACCTAACCCCTTTCCCTCTATTCACTCATCTTCGACCCCAGCTCAAGCTCTTACCAACCTCTCCACTGCAAAACTGCAACAGCCTCCTGTTTGGCCTTCCTGCCTCCAGTCTCTCCCCTCTTGGTGGGGCCATCTCCGGTCCCGATCTATATCTGACCTCTGGATCCAGATGGCTCTGGAGGAGAGAGCGAGGCTGGCCACCTTGCACAGCCTTCCCTCACTCAAATCCAATTCACTTGCAAATCATAGCATTACTTTGACCGCCCCCATGTCATGGTCCTCTTCAAGAAGTAAGGACAACAAACTCCCCTCTCCAATCCATTCTTCCTGAAGATGCACATTGATGGTGACATTCCTAAAACACAAATCTGACCGTGTCACCTGCCTCCTCAAAAATCCTCAATGGCTCCCTATTGCTTCCCAAATAAAATAGAGAATCTTGCACCTAGAATTTAAGGCCCATGACAACTCTCAACCACATTTCCAGCTTGTCTTCATATTACTCTCACTATCCTAGATCCAGTCAAATTAGCATACTAGCTGCTCCCGGTGTATGATCATCTCCAACCTCCATCTGTTTACCCAAGTGGTGCCTCAGGTCTAGAATGCTGTCCTTCACCAATGCCTCTTTCACGTGTCACCTACTGCATGAAATCATTCCTGTTTCCCCAGTTGTTAGTACTCTCACTCCCAAAATTAATTTCTATGTATCTTGTATTTACTTTTGTCCATGCTGTATCTCCTCAGAATGTATGCTCCTTGAGGACAGACTTTGTTGGGTTTTTTGTATGTATCCCCTGTGCTTTGAAAGAAGCAGGTGCTCTGTGTTTGTTGACTTGAATTTTACTGAAGTAAATGGGGAGAGAAAGAGAGAGAGAGAGAGAGAGAGAGAGAGAGAGAGAGAGAGAGACAGAGCTGGGGGAGTGGGTGTGTAGGGATGATAGATTTAAAGCTAGCAGAGCTTTTTATTTTATCCCAATTTCTTAGATCTCATTTTACAGATGGGGACACAGGCAGGCAGAGGTTAAGTGACTTGCTCAGGGTCACACAGCTAGTAAGCGTCAGAGGTGGGATTCCATTTCTCCTGGCAGCTCTGTGATCGAGTGAATGGTATGGGACCCGGGTGAGTGAATGCTCAGCTTCTGAAGAGCCCTTGGAAGGGTGTGAGTGAAGGATGATGCTCCAGGCGCCGGGGAGTCTTGTGAATGAGAGTGCAGGGGCTTTTGCCGGCAGAGGGAGCGCCTGACTTAGGGAAACTCTTCTTTACTTGGCTGTCCCTGCAAGCTGAGGAGCCAGAGACAGCGAAAGATGCAAGGAAGGATCAATGTGCTGGAGGCCTCAGGGGCACTCCTAGGCTGGACTCCAGCCCTTCTAAGACGCAGAGTCCTAGAGGCCCGGGCCAGTGCAGCCCGCCTCTCCTGTCCCTGTCCGGGTCCCAGCCTCAGCCTGGGCCGGCGACTTCACGGTTTCCAACTGTTCTAATGAGGCCCCCAATTATCCCCGCTGTGATTCAGCCCCTAGCCCTACCCCACCCCCGTCAATCTCAGAAATAAGAAGGGAGGGAGAAAGGTGGGGGTCCCGGGGAGCTGGGGTCTCAGGCTGGACGCGGTTGGAGGCTCAGGCCCGGCTCCAGCTCCCCCCTCCTGGGCGCCGTGGTCCTGTCCGTCCCCCAGTCTGGGTCCCGCGTCCCGAGTCCCGCGTCCCGCATCCCACGCGGTGTCCGGGGGGGCGGGGTCTGCAGCGCCGGCACCGCCCGGAGCGGGCTGGGAGAGGTGGCCACGCGTGGGCGGGCGGGCTCTGGAGCCGGGGGCGGGGGTCGGGCCGGCGGCGGCGGCGGCGGCTCCGGCGGGAGGGAGGCGGGAGGCGGGAGGCGGGCGCTGCGCGAGCGATGTGTGAGCGGGCGGCGCGCCTCTGCAGGGCCGGCGCGCACAGACTGCTCCGGGAGCCGCCGCCGCAGGGCCGGGCGCTGGGGGGGCTGCTCCGCTGGGTGGGAGCCAGGATGGGCGAACCCCGGGAGCCGCTGGCCGACGGGCCGGGGGCCAGGACCGGCCACGGGCTCTGCCCCACCCCGCCGCCGCCCCCGTCCCCGCCCCGGAGGGGCACCTCGGTCATCCTGGACGTGAGTAGCTCCGGACCCTCTCGGGGCCCCTCCCCGGCCCGGTCCTCCTTCTCCTCCCCCTCTTCCCACCCCCACCCCAAACCTCTCTTCCTCTCCTCCACCTCTCCCCATCCCTACACCGTCCCCCTACGGTCTCGGCATCTCTGATCCCCGCACGATCTTAGCTCCCCCTTCTCATCTATCCCTAGAACCCTGCTCCCAGTCTCCCATCCTTCGGGATCCCCATGGAGCTT
>CM053625.1:350447461-350473724 GCA_028646595.1 Phalanger gymnotis | reverse complement strand
CCCCCATCCTCGCCTCTTCTAAGACTGAGCTCGGATCGTCTCCCCACCCCTAGACCTCTCCGAATCTGCAGCCTCTCTATCTCAGCCCTTCCCTGAACCCAGACATCCTCATTGGGATGGGACAGTCCCTTCCCTAGATCCTGGCGCTCTCCTCAATACTCTTCCTTGATCACAATCCCTCTCCAGAGTTCCTCCCTCTTCTAGTAGGACTCTCTGCATCCTCCATCTCCCTGCCTCTCCTAGGACCTGGTTCCCCACCTTGGACACCCCTCTGCAGCCCCAGCTTTAGGAATCTGTGGGGGTCTCGTTTAAAAGGATGATTGGGGAATGCTGAGTCCAGGTGGTTTGGTCCAATCAATATAGACCTGATGGTTATGGGTAGGGTCGAGGGGATAGATTTCTGGGGTCTCCTTTCCTTCCCAACCATGTGGGGTTCAGACCTCACGCTCTTTCTCCCCAGCAGCGGTGGCCGTATGTATGAAGAAAGTGTGCATCTGTTTGGGGAGGGGGAGGGGATGAGATGTTTCTATGAGAGACGTCGAACCCAGAGCCCTGACCCTCCCCTGTTCCCCACCTTTTAGGGATTACTTCCGAATTTCCTTTCGGAGTCTCGGGGGGTGGGGGGAGGCGAGGCTATATCTCGTTCTAAGTATCCCCTAGTTGACCGGACCCTGTCTTGGGATGGAAGCACCGACCTGGAAGGTTTGGGTTCCAGATCTCTTTGTAAATCTGAGAAAGTCATTTCCATTCGGTCATTTATAAAAAGAATTTGGATTGGATGACCTATGGAATTCTAGTCTCTAAGATTCTGCTTGAATCAGCCTGTTTCCTTACACCTAGAAAAGGGACGGGCTCTTGTCCTTTATCTTTTACCCTGTCGGCCTCCACAGAAATCGGGTATCTATCTTCAGCAAACCGAAGCTACTCAATGAATGAGGATTCTGAGTGCACAGACTTTCCAGGCAGGAAATCATGGGGAGGAAAAGACACAGGTCCCATTATGTTGCTATTAGAAAATTTGTCACTTGAAGACCCTTCAGTCCTGGGTAGTGGTGGTGGTGGTAGTAGTAGTAGTAGTAGTACCAATAACTCATATTTCTATAACATTTAGAGAGTATTTTCCCACAACTCTGTCAAACAGAGCGAGTATTAATATCCCCGGTGAGGACACTGAGGCCCACAGCAGGAAAATTACACGTCGATATCATACAAGTATTGGAGCTGGGATTAGAACCCAGGTCTTTCTCTTGTATCATTCTGCCAGTCCTCCCCCGACCCTGGTTCATCACTGCTGGCCTCTGTTTCTCTTCTAGACTCTCTCAGGTCCTATGAGAGGCTCTCACTGGCAGCTAACCCAGTCTCAGAGGTAGCAGGTCCTATGTACCCGAGTCTCCAGTCTCTTGCTCAGCCTCAAAAGACTGCTCGATATATACCAGCACCCTCATTCCTTCTAAATCTCTGACATCAAAATCAAAATGAGCCCCAGTGTGCAAAAATTTGGGACCCTCCAGCACCCTAGTTACTCCACGCCCCCGCTTATCACCAAGTGCCAAAAGAGGGGTAACCAGAATAGGGCCATTCCGATGTTTAGTACTTGGGGGCAGGAGGAGCTATTTGCTTAACTGAGTCAGGTTTTAGGGAAGGAGAAAAAGAGGAAAACAGCTTCTAGCCTCCTTCTAACACTCAGCACATAGCAGGGACTTAATAAAAGATAGTGGATTGATTCACTGACTCCTTCCTACCCCCAAAACAGCCTTCTCAGGATGCCCCACTACTAACAGCAGCTTAATTGCTGCTAGCTGGCGCAGTGGACAGAGCACCAGACCAGAAGTCAGGAAGACCTCAGTTCAAATCCTAACTCAGTTGCTTATCATCTGTCACTGGGCAAGTCACTTCTACTCTGTTTGCCTCGGTTTCTACCTATACAAAATGGAAATAATAATTAATAAAAGCCCCTACCTCATGAGGTGGTTGTGAGAATCAAATGAAACAATGTTTGAAGGGTGCTTTGCGAACCTTAAAACGCTTTATGTAAACGAGAGCCTCCTTGCTTGCATCTTGTTGGAACGACCTCCACAAAGTCTGGCCCAGCCCCTGGGAGAATTGGGGGATCCTGAAGTATCTGCCTCAAGGAGAATCCGTCCTTTGGACACTTGAATGTGAGGGTGCGCATGGCTGTGTTTGTATAACTCTCATAAATTCCTTCTACCTCTAAATTCTATGATCCGTGTGTGTGTGTGTGTATGTGTATGTGTGTGTCTCCAAGCCATCATATTAGGCTGAACACAGGGCTGCCCTCACCCATAGGCACAGTAGAAAATCCCTTCTGTAGTTTGAGTCAAAGGGGGTACCCCAACTAAAATAGCTCCCCTACCTACCTTTCATGGTGCCTGAAATTCCACCATTGATACTCATTCCTTGTCATTTCTTCCAGGGATTCTCTTTTTATTAATATAGAGAAAATTGGCTGCAGGAGAAATAGGAGAGGGGTCGAGAGGGCTGACCACTGGTCTCACTTCACAGTTTTGTCTGGGGCTGACTTTATTTGTATAGGGGGATATATGCGTATGCGACTCTGTTAATTACGTATCTGTGATTGTAACTGTGACTCTGCATGTACGTATGAATGCCTGTAGCCGTATCTATAAGTGAGACTCTGTATATTAATACATATTAATATTAATATATAAGTTTCTGAGATTATATGTGCTTCAATCCATCTTACTTCCTTGGCCCCTCACGCTTCTCCCTCAAATAAAAGAGGTTGGGGAACAGGCCCTGAGATCAGGGAAATTGGAGTATTCCCCTTCCCCCACAAAACTAACCTGGACTCTCCCTTCTTTGCAGATTTTCCGCCGGGCTGACAAAAATGGTGAGTACTCCTTGGCAAAGCTCAGCACAGGAAGGTGGGGAGAGACCCTAGTTCAGGGGTTCTTAACCTAGGGTCTGTGAACTTATTTTTAAAATATTTTGATAACTGTATTTCAGTATAATTGCCTTCTTTTGAAATCCTACACATTCTATTTTATGCTTTTGAAAACATGATTCTGAAAAGGGGTCCATAGACTTCCCAGACCGACAAAGAGATCCAAGATACCAAAACAAAACAAAACAAAACAGTTAAGGACCCCTACTCTAGAGGCACTGAACCTAAAACGTTGCACCTCTGTCTCCAAGATGGGATCAACAAAGCCCAGGATGGGCCAAGCATATTCCATCCTTGCAGACCTACTGTGGGCTTCTGTGTTTCACCTGTGACTTCATGAGGGGAAGGGCTGTACTGGGGACTGAGGCTGAGTCAGTGAGATAAGAGTTTGGCAGGGGGAGGTTTGGACAACTCAGCAAACCATGGGGCAAATGAAAGGGAGGGATGAGAGAGACATGAAAACCAGGCCGGGTAAGTGACAGCACAATGGAGACTTTCTGTGTGGCCAGACTGAGGGATGGACTGGGCCAAATGCTTGGGGTTGGGATTAGATTTGGCCTTTTATTCTCCCTGACTTCATCCCCTGCCCCGTCCTTCAACCAAAGTCCTCCTCTCATTCGACTTCCTGTCTTGGGAGTAACCTGGCCTGTCAAAGACTATGCCGGCAGAGTATAAATGCCAGCAAGTTGTTCCAGGTTGGGAAGGTTTTAAATCTGGGACTATTCCAGACCACAGATGTGCTTCTGGTCAGAGGAGCAACCTAGTTAGGCTCAGAGAGAGCTAATTACTATGTTGGCCTTTGGAAGATTAATGTTTTTTTGACCACAACAACTCTGGACACTGGACTTAGAGTCAGGAAGACCTAGTTTCAAATCCCTACAGAAGACACTGTTCTTGCTGTGTGACCCTAAGCATACAACATTATCTCTCTGAGCCTCAAGGAAATGGAGGGTTTGGACTCAGTGGCCTCTAACGTCCTGCCAGCTCTGAATCTATGCTCCGATGACTTGGAGAGGTTGTAATGAATGTCACAGTGGAGAGCACCCACACTGATGAAATTACAGGTCGTTAAAGTATCTGGGCCCCTTAGCCCCACCTCCCCCACTCCCACCCTCTTGCAGGAGCTGAGCTGTTCCCAGTCTCAGTCCCAGTGAGCATGAAGTAGGAGGGGGAGGTGAAACCTTAGGCTTGAGCTGAAGCTGGAATTGGAGTTCTCTTTGGGGGGGCATGGGGACAGTGGGTGGTTGGCAAGACTGCCACTAACCCACGAGCTCCCTGCTGAGCCTTGGGCTGGCAGGGGCATGGGTGTAGAAGGGCAAAGTCATCATGCGTGAAAAATAAAGTGCAATAAAACCCATCCCCCAAAATGGGCATCCTTGATAAGAGTGGGGGCAGCCTCTGAGAGCATCCTTCCCCCTTCCCCCACCTGGTTTCTCAAGAACAGAAACAGCAGAGAAATAAATGATGAGGCAAATACCATCAGCCAAATATTACTGGTCCTTTTCATCCCCTATTATAAAGAAGGGAATACTGGCAAAAGGAGATTCCTTCACTCCCTCTTTTAACCTCCTTTTCTCCTCTTGGGAGCACACACCCCCTCCCGCCCCCCCCCACACCTGCCTTTCCCCACCCACTTCCCCTTCTCCCTTCCATCTTCACCCCCGCAATCCCCTCCTACACCACCCACTTTCCTTGCCTCTGCTTCTGGCTTGACTTTAGTTTCGAGGGCTGTACTGGCACTTATTGGCATGGGGTAGGAATCTAGAAGGAAAGAGACATCTTCCCAAAACATGGTCTCTGTCCTCAAGTTGATTGCATTTTTAGCTGAGGAAAGAATTCACACACACACACTCACACACACACTCACACACACACACGAGATCATTAGATGACAACCAGAAGCAGTGTGGTAATGGGAAAAAAAAAACAGTGGGAATCTGAAGGTCTGGGTTTGGGTCCTGGCTCAACCACTGACTTGCTGTGTGATCTTGAGAAACTTACTCCATCTCTCTGGGCCACAGCTGCATTATCTGTGGGGCTAGTAATCCCATTTTCCCTGGTTGCCTATGCATTGCCCTCTCCAGCCCAAAAGTTAAAACCGCCTCTAATCAACCAGAGTTATAAATGTGTGCCTTTGTACCTAATACCCCTGGGTTTCTTCAGGGACTCCCTATTGGGTGCCTCTTTCCCCTTCCTAACCCACTAACTTCCTAGACAGATTAACAACTCAACAAAGCTTCCATTAAGAGATTACTATGTGTGGGCTTTGTGCTAAGTGTTGGGATACAAAGAAAGGCTAAAAAGAAAGAGGGTCCCTGCCTCAAAGGAATTTACATTCTAATGAAGGAAGATAACACATAAAAGGAAACTGAAAATGGGTAAAGGAGGGAGAAAGCACCCAGCATAAATGTTGATTGATTGATTGAGCTGGGGCTTGGTGGAGAAAGAGGTCTAGAGTCAGGAACCTGGAGAAGAAAGAAGTAAACATGATTGGTCTTGGCATTTTCCTTAATATGGAGTTTCAGAGAGGAAGTGATCAGTCCAAGGAAGGGGTACCAGGGATGGAGTGGTCTCCCGAGGTGAGAAGGCTCTTGTGGCATCATGGAGAAAGAAGTCCAGAGAGTCAGAAATGGAGCCCAGAGAGCCATGAAGAAGTGAATACTGCTGGGTGGTGGGATGGGGACAATGGGATCATGAGGTGGGACTTAGGTGGGACTCTGAAGAGGAGACCTCCTCTCCACCATTGTGCCAAGAAAGAGCTCTGTCTTGGGTGGGCAAATCAGAAAGGCTTCGCTAGAGGATAAAGATAGTGATGATGGTAATGAAGATGATGGTGGTGGTGAGGATGATGATGGTGGTGGGGATGATGGTGGTGGGGGTGATGATGGTGATGAAGATGGTGGTGGCAGTGATGGTGGTGATGATGATGACATATCAGGACTGTCCAAAATTCGGCCCGCCTACAAGCATAGAAATTTACATAAATGCTTTAGTAAATGAAGCAGAGCTCTCACTAAAATGGCAAATCAAAATATATTGTCTATTGTTTCAATAAAAACCTAAGGTTGGACAGCCCTGACATAGATAATAATGATGGTTATGGTGGTGATGATGAAAAGTAAGCATTTATATGGCACTCGAAGGTTTACAAAGAATTTTACGTATGTCTTCTCATTTGATCTTCACAACCTTGTGAGGGAAGTGTTATTCCCATTTTAGAGATGTGTTAAATTGAGGCAGACAGAAATTTATGTGACTTGCCCAAGATTACACATCTAATAAATATTTGAGGGATGATTTGAATTGAGATCTTCTAGACTCCTAGTCCACCATCTAGTCATTGCTCCACTTAGTTCTGTGAGGGCAGGTACTGTTTCATTTTAATTTCTTTCTCTCCAAGGTTCAGTGAGAACCCTGGCACATAGCAGAATCTTAGAAACGCTGGTTGCGCTGACTTGAGTGAGATGAAGATGAAGGGGCTGGGAGAAAAGAAAAGAAAGGGTCATAGGATTGTAGATTTAAATCAAGAAGGCACTTTAGAAGTCATCTAGTCCAACTCCATTTTACAACTGAGGAAACTGAGGCCCAGAGACACAAAGTGACTTTCACCAAGTCACACAAATGGCGAGTAGCCAAAATTTGAACCCAGATCTTCAGACTTCAAAATCTAATGCTCTTTTCACTGTGGAGCTAAGGAAAAGGCAAAGTCGGGTTGAGAAGAACTTTGGGAAAGTGTGGGAGAGCAAAAGGACACATGTTTGTTGAAGCAGCGAGTCCTTTTCTTGTGGTCCTTAAAGCTATTTCTGACCATCAGTGTGTGTGTGACTACACATGAGAGACTGTTCATCCCTTCCCCAACCACAGACCAGTATTTCGTTTTCATTGTGTTTCTTCCTCCTCATTAGAAAGCTCAGGAACACTGGGTCACAGGCTGTGATTTCTCAGGAATTTAATGGGCTCATTAGACAAAGAAGGTGGAGAGGGAGGACAGTGGGGAGAAGAGAGAAGATGTCTGAGCAGTCCTTTTGATGAGAGATACTCCCCCACTGGTTTCTTGAGCCGGAGGGGCAGGGGCTGCTCTCTTTCCTCAGCCTTGACTGCTTCATTTTCCGTAGTGCCCAGGCACAGCTATTATGAGAAGGTTAAATCCATCACACCTGTTGCTATGGCACTTTCCCTAGCCAGCCTCTGAATTTCAGGGCATGCATGTCTATGTCTGTAAGACAAAGAGCTGGAAAGAGCCTTAGTTATCTCGTCCAGGCTATTCTTCCCCCGTTTTATAAAATAAATTTTATGGATATGTTTTGTTTTTACATAACCTATATTTCCCAATGCATCTCTCCCTTTTCCCTCTCTCATTTCTTATACTGAGAAATAAAAAACAGAGAAAAAACCCACAGTTCATTGTAACTAATCAATATGCCAAAAAGTCTAACATTATGTGTATACAGTGTTCTACACTTATAGTCCCTCACTTCTGCAAAGAAGCAGGGAGAGGGGGCAGGTACCTTCTTATATCTCAGAGGGCAGAACTTGGTCATCATTGCAGAATATTCGGGCTTCCTTGTTTTGTTGTTCTTTTCCATTTCCATCGTTGTGATCATCGTAGGCATTGCTTTCCTGATTCTGCTGACTACATTCATGTGTAACCCTTCTCTGTATTCATCACTCATCATTTCCTACAACTCAGTAATATTCCATTACATTCATGTACCGCAGCTTGTTTCACCAATTCCCAATTGAGGGGCATTGACTTTCTTCCCACTTCTTGGCTACTACAAAAGAAAAATGCTGCTATAGATATCCAGACTCCTCATTTTACTGCTAGGGAAACAGAAGCCCAGAGAAGAGAAATAACTTACCCCCAATCCAATGAGAAACATGTCCAGGAATGAGTCGAGGATTCTGACTGCAAGTCTGGTGGCCTCTCCACTAGACCCTGTCGTAGATTTTCCAACATATCCAGTCTATCATCCCATCACATAAGAATCCTTAAAAAGTTTTAAAGACTAATTACAAATGTTTTAAGTTTTGCTAGTCAATTGGCCCTCAAGTATCTACTGACTCCTGCTCTCTACTTGCCAAATAAGTCATTTAGCCTTTTGCTTTGAGATTTCCAAGTGAAGGGAAATTCATTATCTTCCCCATTCCACTTTTGGACGGCTCTGCTTGTCAGGAAGTTTTTCTTTACTCTGTCCCTTAAATCTGCGAGTTCATCAATGTCTGTGAAAAACAGAAACAATGACGATCATAACCCATCCATGCCCTCTCATCTTGACTGACTGGATCTAGGCAGCACAGTAGATAGAACAAAGGACTTGGAGTCAGCGAGACCCTGAGTTTGAATCCTGCCTCAGACACTGACTAGCCATGTGACCTTGGCAAGTTTCTTCACTTTTCTATGTCTCAGTTTCCTCATCATCTCTCAAATGGAGTATTAATAATGGTACTTCCCTCTCAGAGTTGTTGTGGGGATCAATTGAACTAACACATGTAAAGGGTTCTGCAAACCTTAAAGGGATTCCTTGTCCAAATCCTCCAGAAATCATCTTCCTCTTTGTAACCTTCTGAGACAAGCAGAATAATTCAGACGTCCCTTTCACATGACACTTGAAAATAGCTCTCACATGCCCCAAATCTTCTCTTTGTCATTGTCTAATTGTGTCTGACTCTTGGTGGCTACATTTGGGGTTTTCTTGACAAAGGTACTGGAGTGGTTTGCCATTTCCTTCTCTAGCTCATTTGACAGATGAAGAAACTGAGGCAAACTGGGTTAAATGACTTGCCCAGGGTCACACAGCTAGGAACTTTCTGAGGCCAGATTTGAACTCAAGCCTTCCTGATGTCAGGGCTGGCACTCTATCCACTGCAGTGCCTAGTGTTTTTAGTTAGCTCACATGTGGCATTATCCCAAGGCCCTTCACCATTCTCATTTGTCGTCCTTTTGGTGCTCTCCAATTTATCAATTTCTTTCCTAAGATTTGAAGACAAGAACCGAACATCATAATCCAGAGTTGATCTGATCAGGACCCTGGGGAGAGATGTAACATGATGAGGACACAGACTAGGCTTCCTAGCACTAGCATCCTGGACACCATAGCTCTCATAATTCAGCCTGAGATAGATATCTCCTCCTCTTCCCTCTCCTCTTCCTCCTTCTTCTCCTCCTCTTCCTCCTCTGATGAAGCCTATTATGTTTGCCCACCCAAGCCAGAGCTCCTTTTTGGGCCAATGGTGGGGGAGAAGGTCTCCTCTTCAGATTCCCACCTAGGTCCTACCTCATGATACCACATCCCCATCCCAGCACCTACCAGTGTTCACTCCTTTATCCCTCTCTTAGCACCACTCCTGACTCTCCATACTTCATTCTCCACCATGCCATAGCACCATTCTCACCCCGGAAGAACAGTCTATGCCTGGCACCACTTCCTTTGATTGTTCAATTCCTTCCTAAATCTCCATTTTAGGGAAAGTGCAATGGCCAACCATGTTCACTCAACTCTTTTTTGTTCTCCAGCCTCCACTCCTAACTCTCTGGTCTTCTCTCTCCACCATGCCGCAGCATAGATACCTTCTCCCACCCTTCCCCCCACTTTTACCTCTTTTTTATGTGTTGGCTTTCCTCATTAGGATAGGAGCTCCTTGAGGACAGCGACTGTCTTTCTTTTTGCCTTTGTGTCCCAGCACTTAGCATAGTGCCTGGCATCACTTAATGCATGCTGGTTGACTTATTTTGAGCTTGCAATCTACTAGGACCCACCGCGCCCCCCCCCAGATCTTTTCCACACAAACTGCTATTTAGTCATGCTTCCTGCATCTTGTACTCATGCACCTGATTTTTTTTCAGACACAAATGTAAGACTTTGCATTCATCCCTATTAAATTTCAGCTGCTTAAATTTGGCCCAGTATAGCAGCCTTTTGTAGGTTCTGATATCCCTCTTGTAAACCATCCTCCCTAGCTCCCTGCTACCTCCAAATTGGATAGGCAAGGCTATCTACTGCTTTGTCCGAGTCATTAATAAAAATATTAAACAGCTCAATTCTGCTGAAGGCCACCTTCCAAGTTGGCACTGAATAATTAATAGCTTCTCTTTGTATCCAGTCACTAGACCATTTCCAAATCCGCCTAACCTCTGTCATCTGACCCACAATCTCTCCATCTTTTCTACAAGAATAACATAAAAGACTATCACATGCTTTGCTTACATCGAGGGAAAGCACGCCCATAGCATTCTCCTGATTTATCCATCTAGTCACCATGTCAGAAGAGGAAATGATTTAATCTGACCATAGTGATCCCAGATTCCTTTGTAGATGTTCACCAACAATCCATTTAATAATACATTTCATTTTCCCCCACAAGAATCACAGTCAAGCTCAGTGACATCCTTTTAAAAAATTTTTATTAATTTTTCCACTTAATAGTATTTTATTTTTTCTAATTACGTGTAAAGATAGTTTTCAATATTCACTTTAATAACATTTTGAGTTCCAAATTTTTTTTCTCCCTCCCTTCCCTTTCCCCTCCCCAAGATGGCAAGCAATCTGATATAGGCCGTATACATACAATCATATTAAACATGTTTCCACATTCATCATGCTGCAAAAGAAGAATCAGAACGAAAGGGAAAAACCACGAGAAAGAAAAAAAACAAAAAAATTAGAAAATAGTCTGCTTCGATCTGCATTCAGACTCTATAGTTCTTCCTCTGGGTGCGGATTGTGAATCTTTTGGAATTGTCTTACATCATTGTATTGCTGAGAAGAGGCTAAGTCTATCAAAGTTGGTCGATGGCGTCCTTCTCTCTGTAAATGCCCTGTGTTCAAAATATTTATTGAACTGAGTTGGCTTCTTACTACAATCTCTAGTCTCCTTTTTTTGAAAATCAAGGCAAAATTTTTCCTTCCCCAGTCTCGTGGCACCTTCCTAGTTCCTAAAGACCTTTCAAATGTCAGTGAAAGTGACTCAACAGTCACATTCAGCACTGAAAATGACCTTTTTCAGTATCTCGGGATGCAGCGTGTCTGGTCAGGGTGACTTGAATTCGTCAAGAGCAGCTAGGTGCTTCCTTGTTAGCCATTTATATTCTGCTCATTCTCCTTTGCAAAGAAAACAGAAGCAAAGTGAGAGCTGGGTGGTGTTACCTTCTGTCTGTCCCCTCTCCTCCAGCCACTGGGCCTGTCCCTTTTTTGATCCTTATCTTTTCCCTAGAATAGCTTTAAATCCCCCACAAATTCTGCTCTGTGGGAGCTTGTTGTGTAGATCTGGATGGAGACGGGACTAACGCAGGGAACAGTGACATCATGGTGTATGTACCCAAATGCCTGATCCTCATCTAGGTGTTGTAAGAGTTCAGAAAGGGGGAGATCTCTGGAATAGTCAGGGAATGCTTCCCAAAGTATAGATATTCAGTCGGGTCTGACTCTTCATGACCCTATTTGGGTTTTTTTTAAATTTTTTTTTGGCGAAGACGTTGGAGTGGTTTGCCATTTCCTTCTCCAGCTCATTTTACAGATGAGGAAACTGAGGCAAACAGGGTTAAGTGATTTGCCCAGGGTCACACAGCTAGTAAGCGTCCGAGGCTAGATTTGAACTCAGGAAGATGAGTCTTCTTGACATCAGGACTGGTACTGTATCCACTTTCTCACCTTCCGAAAGTAGCTGGACTTGCGCTGGATTTAGGACAACTGGTAGATTAGAACAATACAGAGGGAACTAGACAAGATAGGTACTTGGAATAGTACAGGGAGCAGGGGAGCAGACAGGTAGACTATGGAGGCAGGAATTATCATGATGGATGGGAAAGAGACCAGCCCAGACTAGATAGGGATTCACCCAGGAAGCTGTGGGAGGCTCGGCTGTAGGGACAGTTTGAGGTCAGAAGCACAAGGTCTTGAATGACAGTCTAAGGAGCTTGTACTTTTAGATTTAGTGAATAATTGGGGCCCACTGGAGGTTCTTGAGGAAAAGTGACATGTTTAGTGCTAGGTATTAGGAAGATGCTTGGCATGTTCTGGTTTAGAGAAAGACTGTAGTCAGGACAGCCATTTAGGTGGGCACTCCAGCGGTTTAGATAAGTAGAAAAGGGTGGGTACAAAATTGTCAGTTACTATAAGACCTTAGGGACTTTTGGAATGTTGGGAAGGAGGAAGAAGGAAAAGACTAAGACAAATCAGGCTTTCTGGCCTGGTTGGCAGAGAAAGTAATTGTATGTGTCATTGATGGAAATTGGAAAGTCCCGGAATGGAGCTCATTTTGTGTCATTAGACAACTGATATGTTTAGTTTTAGACATGTCTGCTTAGAGTAATCAGAACATTTGGAGAAAAGGGAGGCCTTAGAGATTATTTGTCTAGTCCTCCATCCTATTTTCCAGAGAGGGAAACCGAGGGCCTGAGAAGGCAAAAGGCTTGCCCTGGTTCCAACGGAAAATTTGTGGGACTCGGTATCAAATGAGATAATATTTGTAAAAGAAAAAGAACGCTTAGTACAGTGCCTGGCATAGTAGGTGCTTTATAAATGCTTATATTCTGTTGTGGTGTTTAAAAAGTTGGAGAGACATAATTTCTGGGTAGTCATTGTATTAATGATGCTAGCATTTTATTAAATAAGAGGTTGGTGGCACTCTTGAATTCCAGAGACCCCCATGGGTAGTAGGCTCATAGTTTATATGCCCTTGGAAGAGTAGATATTCTTAAGGGTGGCTATCAACTCTGATTGGTTAACAATTAATGAGAAAATGAATATTACAGTAAGAAGTAGGTTCACTCCAATGAGAGGCTGAGACAGTGACATCACATCACTCTTGGACAAAGAGACTATCTGTACAACCAGACCACCCCCAGCCTTGGGAAGTCTAGACAAAAGATCTACCTCCACCCAAACTTTCCTGAGTGGAACACACTGGGCAGGAATTCACCTTAGATAATGGGCTAGGTGGGGTGAATTTTTGGCAGAGGTCAGAAACGTCCTCCAAAGGCTGGGCTCTGAACAAGAAAATAGGACAAGAAAAAAGCGTGGCTCCCCTCCTCCATAATTGGTTATTAATAATCATTTTTCTCACTTTCTTTCTCCAGTAGAAAGAGAATGAACTAGAGAGAGGTTGAAGTGGTGGTTTGGGGTAGGGAGTGGGGATGAGGTGGGGAGGATAGTGCTGTAAGATAAAGGGGAAGAGGCGGGGGAGTGGTGAAGGGAGAGAGATGAGAGGCTTGGCCATCCAAGAGGAATTGGAACCATCCATGTCAGAGCCAGCCAGAGACAGTGAGCAATGCTGTCCATGCTTTCCCACAGTACAGACATGTGAGACAAAAAGTACTGTGTGTGTGTGTGTGTGTGTTTTAAAATAAGGAATTTGGCATTTGAAAGGTCACGCACCACAGAAGCTGCCGCCAGCCCTCACTTGTTAGTAAGGCCGCCGGCCCCAGCTTGTTACGGAAGCTGCTAGCCCCAGCTTGTTAGTGAAGGCACCAGTCTCACTTCGTTAGTTCTGACACACTTGGATACACGTACGCTTGAAGCTGATTCTGTGTAAGGATGCCAGTGCCATGGTCCAACCGAAGCCATTTCACTGACTTGGTGACTCTTCCCCCTAATTAGATGCGGATTCATTAGGCTTCTGGTTTGTTCCTGGGCATGAATGCTCTTGGGTCCACTCTCTCCATCTGGGCTCTTCATGTTATCTCTGATCACTGGGCTGAGACCTCGGATCAGAGAAATGGTTAGAAAAGAGGAGAAAGAGAAGCAAGATGAGACAGAGACCCCAGGTCATGGTTCCTCCATCCTTTCCTCCTCCACATTTATCCTCATCCTTTCTTTTCCTGGCCCTCTCCCCCTATCCTGTGGAAGTTGTGAGTGGAGCTCTTGTAGGGAGGAAAAGAGCCCACCAGAGTGCTTTGAAGGGCAAACATCCCCTTTCTTCGAGTCCAAAACCTAACTGGTCTCCTGGAATAGCTCAAAATAATAGAAATTAGCTTCTGAAGACATGCGAAAAAAGACCCTTCTCCCCTATCACTATCTGTAGCAGACTCAGCTTTTGTACCAGGAATGTGAAGTATAACAGACATTTATTAAGCTCCTACTGTGTGCAGAACACTGTGCTGGGGTTTAGTTAAGACCCTGGTCCTTGCCCTCCAAGATTTTATAGTCTAGAAGACACTAATGCAGATAAGTATTGGAATAAATTTGTGTAATAAATGCATTAGTGAGGTACAGAGAAAAGTGTCATTTTGGGTTTGGGAGGGAAGGTACATTAGTAGGGGGAATGTAGCATGTGAAATGGGCTTTAAAAGTTGGTTATGAGTTCAACTGATGAAGAGGGTGAGAGAGATTCCGAGCATGAGCACCAATTTAAGCAAAGACATTGGGGCTTGAGAGCATAGAAGACATCTAGGGGATGTTGAGTGATTCTAGTTTAAGAGCAGAGTGTGGGTGGTAGAGACAGTTAGAAATATAGAGTGGTACTAGATTATGGGGGCCTTGAATAGGAGGTTGTGGAGTTTCAACTTTGTCCTGGAGGTAACAGGGAGCCACCAAAGACTTTTGAGCAGAGGAGTGACATGGTTGGATCTATTTCTAACAGAGATGATGTTGGGTGTAGTCCGGTGGATAGATTGGAGTGGAAGACAGTGGAGGTGGTAAATATTGTGAGATAGCTATTTGCAATAATGCAGGCAGGGGGTAATAACTGAGGATGATGGCCTTGGAATCAGAGAGGAGGAGGTGAATATGAATGATGTTGAGATAGGAGCTGATGTTGATTGGCTATAGATGAATGAATGAAAAAGCATTTATTTAGCACTTACTATATGCAAAGCACTTTGAGCTCAAGGAGTTAGCACACTTGGTACAATGTAGGTGCTTAATAAATGTTTATTGACTGAATCCATGTTCTAATTGAGTCAGGGAGGAAGGTGTGGATAACAACATCTAGAGGAGATTTCAGCTGCAAGTGGGACAGAGAAGTCCCATGGACCTCGGGGTAACAGAGAGGGGAAAAATCTAAGAGAGACGCAAGATTTTGAATTCAGTGTCCCAGATGAATAGTGGTGGCCACAGACCTAGTCAAGTCAGAAGTAAGAGAAGTTTGAGGAAGAAAGAGAGGAAGGTAATGAGATAATGGGTCAGATAGAGAGGTACCATTCTCAGTATCTTGAGGAGCAGAAAAGAAATGGATGGATTTCATAGCACATCAAGGAAGAGATTCAGGTCACAGCACCTCGGGAGTTATTAAGGGCCCTCTGCCCAATCCCTAATGTTTGTCTGAGAGAACTGTATACTGCTAGGGTCCTCCTCCCCAGCTACCCAAGATGACTGGCCAAAGGCCACAGGACCCTCTTGGTGAGGTGGTCTCTGATCTCATGAAGGATGGAGAGGTGATTCTAACAGCTGTGCCTACCAGTCCCTGGGAGTAATGGGAGAGAGGAGGAGGGAAGGAGCCAAAGTGGGGAGGGGGGAGGAAGGAGTGTAGGGATGAACAGATGGAGAAGATGGAAGCTCATCTGTGTACCCTATCTAGAGCCTACAGGGCCATCTCCCTGGAGGAGAAAAGCCAGATACTCTCACCCAAGATTGGAAGCTGTTGAGACAGTCGGTTGGACCAGAAATAAACTCAATAGAAGCCTATGCTCCTAAAACCCAGCTCAGGGTTTTTGCCTGAGGTATTGAGCCTCTGTGTCTCACTCTGGGTCAAGGGTTTGCTTCTGAGCCCCGTGGAAATCTTATTCAAATTTCCCATGTCTTTGCAGACTCATGAAGCACCCAGAATGAGTTCTGGCTTCATGGGCAGAGGGGAACTATTCTGTGGAGATCTGGGCAAAGAACTTATTCCTAGTGGGAGGCAGTAGACAGTGGAAAGAGCTCAGATTTTAAAGTGAGAGGGCCTGGGTTCAAATCTTGTCTCAGATGCTCAGTGCCTGTGTGACATGGGTGAGTCGCTCGCCCTCCTCGGGCTTGGGGTAAATGGCCTCTGAGGTCCTTCTAGCTCTGGAGCTATTATCTTAGGACTTTTGTGTCTGTAGCCTCAGAGCTGCTGGAAGAAAGATAGATTGGACCGGAGTCTCTCTTCCTGCTAATTAAATTTTTCTCAAGAAGTAGCTCAAGGCCTGCCTTTCCTGAAGCAGGGGACGGAGCAGTCTGAGATAAGGGAGGACCAAACTCTGACTGGTCCCACTGTAGAGGGAAAGGAGGGACCTGGTAATATGGTGATAAGAAAAAAGACAGAAGGCTAGTCTGAGAGACAAGGGAGATGGACAGATGGGGGCATACTCTCCTTAGGCCCAGGCCTGGACTTTACCACGGTTGGGAAAGAGTTGATGTATGGTGCCCCTATACTACAATATGAGAGACAGCTGAGGATGGGAGTGGGATCCCCATGTCCCTAAATTAGTAATCTGGAACATACACCCTAAAAGTCAGGATTTAGGGGAAGAACTTGAAGTTTGGGGACTATCTATATATTGGGAGCATTGCCTGGGTTTGGGAGATTATCTGTTGATTGGAAATTATTTAGGTTTGGGATTTTCAGGATTTGGGAATTATCTATAGTGTGAGGGAGCTCTGCGAGTTTGGGGATCATTTGTGATTGGGGATTTTGTACGTTGGGGAGTACATGGCTTTCCATTCTCCTTGCTCCTTGGTCCCAATGGATCACCGAGTTGCTCTTTGTCTCCAGACCCTTCATGCCTCATGTCTTCTTTCTTCCAGATGATGGGAAGTTGTCCTTGGAAGAATTCCAGTTATTTTTTTCAGATGGCGTCCTTAATGAAGAAGAACTTGAGAAGCTCTTTCACACGATTGATTCTGATAATACCAAGTGAGTCCTCACATTTCCCCAACGCGGGGCTGCTCATATAGCCTAGAACCATTCACAGCCCATGGCAGCCGTGGCTTTGTGGCTACATCTATCCAAATGCATGGTTTGGGGTGAGAAAGACAACTATTCTCGTATGATAATTTTCAGTTTTCCTTACTAGCAGAAGGTAGCTTCTTTAATCTAAAAACAGTAGCTTGTCCAAAAGGCACTTTTCAAGGAATTATAGATTACACTGGACAAGATTCACAAAATATTAAGGGACCTTAGAGGATCCACCTTGCTTCTGTTGTGACCGATGGGTCCATATAGCTGAAATCTTTCCCAACCTCCTTCTAAGAGTGAAGACCAGGATCCATTTCCTCAACTTGCAGATGGGAAAATAAAGGCCTCGACGAAAGAAGGATAGAAAAAGGAATCTCTTAGGAACATATGGATTAGGGGTGGTGGTGGACTAGGTATGGTCCCAGAAATCTGTTGCTACCTCATTCTGAAGCCATCCCCACCCTGTGTCAGAGAGCCATAAATTGTTGAGGTCAACTCTCCTAGGTTCTGAGTAACCCATGCCAGGCCCTCAACTATACTATGAGATCATAGAATCACAGAATCTAAGAGTTACAAGGGACCTCAGACGCTTTCTCATCCAACCTGATTGAGAATCCTCCCAGCAACCTCCTCAACCCATAGTCCTCCTTCCTCTGCTCAATGACCTCCAGCAAAGGCTTAGATCTGGTTTTCTCCTCTGGGGCCAAGTAGAGTAAATCTGGCCATTCTGTCAGGATCTGCCTAAGCCTTCTCTGCTTCAGCATAAACATCCCTGTTTCTTTCAAGAGATTACCATATCACAGGTCCTCTAGGCTTCTCATCTTTCTATTTCCTCTCTTCTGGATGCACTCCACTGATCTATGTCTTTCCAGAAACATGGAGCCCAGAACCAGATATGCCTTGAACAATGCAGAAGATATCTATCTATCCACACATACATATATAAACACATATATGTACATATCCATCTATACACACATATGTATATATACATACATATCTATGTATATGTATGTATGCATATATATCTATCTCTAACCTATTTTTCCCCTCATTCTGGACAATGTATCTCTCTTAATGTAGCCTGAGGTAGCATTAGTCTTTTTAGGTACCATGTACCCTTTTGACCCTATTATGGGCTGCTTCAGTGCATAGGACTCTGGGGCTGGAGTCAGGACTCCATGAGTCATGGACTCATCTTCCTGAGTTCAAATCCAGCCTCAGACACTTCCTAGCTATGTGGTTCTGGGCAAGTCACTTTACCCTGTTTGCCCCAGTTTTCTCATCTGTCAAATGAGCCCGAGAAGGAAATGGCAAACCACTCCAGTATCTTTGCCGAGAAAACCCCAAATGGGGTCACGCAGTCAGACATGACTGAAAAATGACTCAGCACCAACACCAACATCCCATTGACTCCTATTGAGTTTAACTGAAACCCCCAGATCTTTTTTCATGGGGAAAGTTTTGAAAGTCTGTCTTCAGTGGCCCCTCCTTCCCAAACTCCAAGTGTCTGAGGGCTTGCTCTCCTTGACCTAGCTTTTCAGGACCCTTCCCTCATCCTCCCCATGTACTCTCTGACCAACAGCCTGATCCACGGACTCTTTTATTCAATTCAGTGAACATTCATTAAGTTTTTACTATATCAGTCAGCTAGTCAACTAGCATTGTTGTGCTGGGTGCCAAATGCCAGGCACTGAGAACACAAAGACAAAAATAGAACAATCCTTGCCCTCAAGAAGCTTATATTCTACTGAGGAGAAACAACATATGCTGATAAATATATATATATATATATAAAATAATTCCCAAGGGAGCTGGGCATGCAGGAATGTAGGAGATGGCCTTTGAGAAGATCATTGAATGGAGGTAGGGATTCCAAGAAGCAGAGGTAGGAAATATTCCAGACATGGCGGCCATCCCATGAAAAGTCACAGAAGATGAAGACAGAATGTTGTGCTTAGGACACCCGAAGTAGGCCAGATTGGATGGAACATAGAGGAAACAACAGGAAATAATTCGGGAAGATGTATTGAAGGCATATCGTGAAGGGCTTTATGTGACACAAGGCGGGGGTGTTGTATTTTATCCTAGAGGCAACAGGGAGACCATGAGAATTCTTGAGCAGAGGAGTGGCATGGGCAGTCCTGTGTTTTAGGTATATCAGTTTGACAGTTGTGTGGAGGATTGCTTGAGAGGGAAGAACCTGAAATCAGGTTGCAGTAGGTGATAGTAGGGAGAAGAAGAGGGGTTCATTCTGACAAAGAGAAGGGATACCTCTTCTTCAGAGACTGGAACAAAAGAATAGGGAAGGGGGAATAACTATTGCTTAATGTATTTGTGGTATGGAATTAAGGAGAAAAGGGAGCTAATGACAGATGGCCTCTGTTTTGTTGGTAAAATATGAGACAGTGTCTTCTGCTGAGAGAGTGAGGATGGAGATGATGTACGTGCCTTGAGAAGAGAAGATTCAGAACAGATACCTTGAAAGAGAGTGATAGTTAATCAGGGAGCTATAGGATTGCCATGCAGCAGTGAGGACCCAGTTGAAATTAGCTAACATTTTCATAGTGGAGCAGTCAAAATGGATGCCTGACTTCTTTTGTCAATGCATGTCAATGTACCAGAGTAAGAGGGGAGAAGGCAAAATAGTAGGAATCTGAGAGGAATGGGTATTGATCAAATGAGGAGATCAGATTTGAAGGTAGAGAAGAGTGTAAAATTAAATGGGTTAATGATCAGGTTGAGATTAGAAACAGAAGAATGTTAAGACAAAGCAAGGGTTGATGGCTTGGAAAGCAGGGAAAGGTAGAGTAACTAGAGACTGGGGGAGAACAAAGTATACATCTAGGGAGGGGTGAAGCACAGGACATTGTCACAGCTCTGGATTGTGGAGGTAGAGCACTAGTAGGTGATGACATCCCTCGAGTGAAGGTTTGGGTCATGGGAGTTGAGATGGGTAAAGTTTTTACATGCCAGGCATTTCTGTGATGGTCCTGGAGCTTCCTAAATAAAATGTTGCTTGCTCAGCCATTCAGTCACCATCCAAGTGAAATTGATTTTTCCTTGCATACGCAGCAGAGTGCCCTTGGGATCAAAGCTTTTCCCTTCTTTCCAGACCCTTCCCACATAGCATCCCTTTGGTACAACATACCTTGAATCATTCAGGATGGGCACAGCCAGAACCATTTTGCTATAGGCAGAAAAATTCAACATGATGCATATATATTTGTTGAGGCTGGTTTGTGCTCAGCCTCGTACCTGGCCCTGTGAGGGATACCAAATAAATCAATCAATCAATCAATCAATCAATCAATCAATAAATAAATAAATAAATAAATGAATGAATACACACTTTCTGCCCTCTTGGAACTCATAGTCTAACTGGGGAGACAAGACTTAGGCATATATGAAGGTAATTAGCAATAATATCAGACTGTAAGCTCTTCGACATCAGAAACTATTCAATTTAAATCAGGAAACATCTCTTAAGCAAACTGTGTTCTAAGCTCTGAAGTTAGAGACCAACATGAAATTGTTCCTGGCCCCAAGGAGTTTACCTTTGTATCCTCATCAGCACCTAGCACGGGTGAATAAGTAAATAAATGAATGAATGAGGAAATGAATGGGTAAGTAACGATCGATAAAGACAATAAATCCTGGGACAGTCAGGATAGCCTTGATTAATGGGTGCATGGATGGATGGATAGATGGATGGGTGGGTGGATGGATGGATATTGGATGTTGGACACTGTTGACTGAAAAAATCTCAGGAGACAGGGAAGAAGAGGGATACAATGGGAAATCTACATGTTAAAAATATCAATTAAAAAAGTCTTAGAGTATATATACATACATATAAATATACGCGTGTGTGTGTGTGTAAGAGAGAGAGAGAGAAAGAGAGAGAGAGAGTTGTGGGTGAAGTCTTAGAATTCAGTTAACTCCTCTTAACAGAATGATCTGATGCTCATAGGGTTTTCTATAGATTTCATTTCAAGGCTGGTCAATTCACTCCTTCAGTCCATCCTTAGGTCTCTCCTTCTTTCCTTGCTGGCTCCCATATCTACTCACAGCTGCCTCTGAAGCTGCCTGAATCCTGACTCATTGGTTCTATCTGCCCTTGGATTGCAATCATTTGCCTCTCCTCTGAGCTCATTTTCTCTTTCCCCTTGCTCTTGCTCTCATCCCCAGATGGTTGTTCATTTTTGAAGAGGACCATTGATGGTCAGTCACTGAAGGATCAGATTATTTTCTGGCTGATTTCTGTAGGCCTTTCCCTTGAGTTTAGTCTGGGCCCTACATACCCTTTGTCAGTCCCTGACCAGCCAGGCTGCCAGCCAGGCTCCCCTTGGTTGTCCAGGAACAAGTCTGACTCTTCCCCAGCCAGCCGGCCCTGACTCTGTCGCTGTCCAGCCCTTTCTTCTGGCCCCCTCTGGCAGCCTTTGCTCCCATCATCTCCTGCTGTTTTCTCCCTCCGGTTTCTTGACAACAGGTTCCCTCACTCTCCACATCCCTCCCTTTCTGAACTTCCACTTTCTCTCAGCAGTTTGCATCATCTTCTTTCATCTCTCCCCCTGTGGGGGATTCAGTGGTGGGGAATTCTGCCTGCCTCACACAGGCCACCTGTCAAGCATTTCTCGGCTGAGTGAGAACAGAAGCTCACAGACATTCCCATTTGCATTACCATCATTCCTGACCCTGCCAAATGGGGCTGATCTCAAAGCCACGGATCTTTTCAAGGAGGGATTTGCTAGGCCCCTTGTCTCTCCATCCATTGTCCAATGACTCATCCTCTTTTGTCCCTTTGGTGCTCAGTTCTAAAGGTGACGAGTCATGTAGGAAGAACTCTGGTTTGGGAATCAGGCAGACTTGGGTGCAGGAAGTGGCACGTGACCCTGGGCTAATCATTTAACAACTCCATGCCTCAGTTTCCTCATCTGTAAAATACCAGCTTTGAATCTGATGGCCTCTGAGGTCCTGTCCAGCTCTAACATTCTATGGTTGGGGTATACTGTGCTTATGGAACAGGACCAGTGCACCCTCAGGGTCCTCCCAGGGAACATCTATAGATTTTAACCAGTCCTGTCTGGACATAATCCCCTCCCCCTTCCCCCTTGTTGTTTGTTAGTCACTCTAATGGTAGACCAAAAGCAGGGAATATTTTGCCTTTGAGTAGGACTCTCCCATCCCATAGAATCATAGAATTAAAGCTGGAAGGAACCTTAGAAACCATTGAATTTAACCCCCTCATTTTGCAGATGAAGAAACAGAATCACATAGAGGTGTGTTGTGTTTTTAAGGGGCTTACCCAGGGTCACTCAGGACAAGGATCTGAAGTGGCATTTGAACCTGAGTCTTCCTGATGCCAAGTCCAGTCCACCACATGGTGTTGCCTCTCAGGTGCTGCTGGCCTTCCTCCCCCTTTATCTCGATTCAAACCTAGGAGTTCCATCCTAGGGTGCTCTGAGTTGAATACATAAAAATGGAACATCATCCTCACTGCCACCTGCACCTGGGGTTGGGCAGATGCAAGTGCACTGACTCTCCAATTCTCTCTCCCTTCTTCCCTCCCTCTGCAGCCATGTGGACACCAAGGAGCTGTGTGGTAGGTGCCCCTAGGGTTAATGGGTGCGGGGTGGGGAAAGATGCTGGAGGGGAGGACAGGAAAGGGCCAACAAAACTAGATAAAAGGGCCTTAGAGGGAGGGGGAAAAAAGGGAGAAGGGGACAAGGGGAGCATGAGAATGGAGATAGAAGATGCAGAAACTTTCCCAAAGCAGTGCCATCTGCATTTACTTTCCCGTTGATGCCTTTCATTGGCCCCCTTTGCCTATGCCCCACTCACGAATACACTCAATCATCCTCCCCAATTTAAGGCCATAACATGGCCTTTTCTGTCATCTCAATGCAAGAACAGAGTTCAGATGTGCCCTGATCACCCCTTGCCCTCTCCCCCCTTCCCCTAGATTACTTTGTGGACCACATGGGAGACTATGAGGATGTCCTAGCCTCCCTGGAGACCCTGAACCACTCCGTCCTGAAGGCCATGGGCTATACCAAGAAGGTGAGTACAAAGCCAACCTAACGCAGAAGCTACTACTATCAGTCAATCACTAAGCATTTATTAAGAGCTTACTATGCACCAATCGCTGTGCTTAGTGCTAGAGAATGCAGACCGTGGGGGTCATGGTCTGGCTTGGTTCCCAGGCCGAGAAGGAAAGCCCTTCCCTCATGATCCACCTTCCTCTTCGGGGACATATAGATATGGAAGAGGCTGCATGTGTCCGGGGAAGCCCTGTTTTGTGATGCTTTTGAGGGATTCATGGAGGGCGCAGCCCATCTGTGCCTCCTCATCCTGGGTCATTCTGGTCCATCTTCCTCCGTAAACACTCCATGGAAGATCTGCTCAAGGTGTTGGGAGCCATATCCTGGACCCCTCCTCGGTATTTCAGCTCTCAAAGCCCTTGGGCTCTGAACCTATGACTCATTCACCCCCTTCCATAGTCCTTCGTGACCTAGGTGGTGTGTCTCGAGCCCAGGTCCTCATCATTGACCATGCACTGCAGGCTGTTTATGCCCACCGTCCTCGTGGACAGGCTCCTTCCTACAGAGCCTTTTAAAGGAAACCCACGCCCACTCCAGAGTTCCATAATAGCAATCTACATAGGGACAACTCAATTCTGTAATGATAACAGCTCCCACAATCCTGTGGCATAGGGAAAGTATTATTATCCACATTGTACAGACGAGGAAACTGAGTTTCAGCCAAGTAAAGTGATGTGCCCCCCCGAAAAATCTCACAACCCAGAAGTATGAGTCGAGATTTGAACCCAAGTCTTTTTCTACTGCACCCAGGATAACTATGGTACAGTAGAAGTGCCATTTGGAAAGGGGCCTATTGGAAAAATTCCAAGGGGATCTGCCTGCCCATGAGATGGCTTGTAGACACTAGATAGAGAGTGCTGGGCCTGGAGGTGAGAATACCTGAGTTCAAATCCTTCCTTAGACACTTCCTAGCTGTGTGACTCTGGACAAGTCATTTAACCTACCTCTGTGTGCTTCAGTCTGTGAAATGGAGATCATAACAGTGCCTACCTCCCAGTGTTGTTGTGGGTATCAAATGAGATCATATTTATAAAGCATTTAGCATGATGTCCAGCTTTCTCTGCAGAGCCTCTGACCCTTTGCCGGTGGGATTGGGGAGGGAGAGAGGAAAGGGAATAGGGAAAAGCCAGGCCCATTCTAACATAAAGCGCTTTTATGTACACCTTCTGCAGGGCCCCGGGGATCGGAGCGTCTTAGATTCAGAGCTAGAAGGGGGGCGCTAGGAAGAGTTATGTGGCCAGCTTCTATCACTCTCTCAAGCCCTGGATGGAGAGACCGGGTTTGGGGTGCACCTCCTAGGAGAGGTGGCTGATTGGGTTAGTCCTGATGAGCCGAGAGGGAAGCGCGATCCTGGCTGAGGGATTCCCTTCAAGACTCGGGAAGCAAAGCTTCCTGACCAGAGGATGGAGCTGATCGCTGGGGACTGGGGAGAGAAGGGGAGGGACGGCCAAGCTGACTGCCGCCCGATGAATCCCAGGAGCCATCCCCCAGCCTCCAGAGTCTGCAGGAAGCTGCTCTCCCAGGGACGTCCACGAAAGGGATGGACTGCCCTGCTCCGGCTCCCTCTACGCTCTATGCCTCCTTGCCCACACTCCGGGAGCATCTCCTTCCCCATCCCTGGAGAGACGAAGACATACGGCTGCTGGGAGGCAGAGCGAGGTCTCAAGCCTTTAAGCACCACTTCAGGCACTGTGCTAAGAGCTGGGGAATACAAGAAAGTGGGAAATGTGGTCTCTGTGTTCAAGTAGCTCCGTTCACATTCTGACGGAAAGGTTCAGTGAGGAGAGGGTTAGAGCAGGATTGAGATGCCCTGAGTTCAAATCCCAGCCAAAGGACCAGGAGCAAATAACCTCACCCCTCTGAACCTCACTTTCCTCATCTATAAAATAGGGATAAAAATACTTGTACTCCCTACCTTGATGTGAATCAGGTCAGTCAACTTGTATTTATTTAGTATCTACTGTATGCCAGACACATTGCTAAGTGCTGAGGAAACAAAAAAAAATCCAAAAAATCAAAAACCCACATTCTCTGCTTTCAAAGACTTCACAGTTGAATGGGGAAGACAACACGCAAACAACTAGGTTCAAACGAGATATATGCTGTATAAATGGAGGGTCATTGCAGGAGGCAGGTTCTAGCAGGGAAAGGGATCCAGGAAAAGCCTCTTGCAGGGAGTAGGTTTTGAGCTGAGTCTTGCAGGAAACCAGGATCCAGAAATGAGGAGATGCCCTGTAAGCCTTAAAGCTTATGTATTATATTAATATACATAAATGTGAGTTATTATTATTAGGTCAGGTTGCTGTCCTAGTTTAGCTGTCTGGGGAGAATTGGGTCCATGTGATGTTTCTTCTCTGCCACATCAGCACCTTGGGTGCCAAGGTACCATCTGCCTTTATGAGGAGCTCCTTGTCTGAGGGGGAAGATGAAATCCTGACCGATGGAGACACCCTTTTCCTTATGAGGGAGCCTTTAATCTCATAGGCTTGCCCTCAGGGATCTGGGTTGTTTTGCTCTCCCGCTACTGGAGAAGAGGGTGGTTGTGGTTGATGTAGGGGATAATTCCAGACCTCTTTACTTACTTATTGGGCAGCTAGTTAGTGCAGTGGCTAGAGCACCAGGCCTGGAGGCAGGAATACTCATCTTCCTGAGTTCAAATGTGGCCTCAGACAGTTACTAGCTGTGAGACCCTAAGCAGGTCACTTAACCCTGTTTGCCTCAGTTTCCTCATCTGTAAAATGAGCCGGAGAAGAAAATGGCAAACCACTCTAGTACCTGTGCCAAGAAAACCCCAAATGGGGCCACAAAAACTCAGGCACAACTGAAATGAATGAACAACAAGTTACTTACTTGTGCAGTCAGAGAACTTAGGGACACAGAGGAACAGATCTCAGGCATTTGGTTTTCATTTATAAAAAAAACTAAATGGAAAGGATAATCAGTGATTATAATTCAGCAAAAAAAATCAGAAGCTGAAGTAATTTTCTGAGTATTAATTAATTTTACAAAAAGACAATCTGACCCACAGCAAATCCTCCCCCTTCATCTATACAGTTACAATGCAATCTCAAACAGTCCATGAAATTGCCTGGTCTGGGGAAGAGATCGCCATTGTTTCTCCTTCCCTCTGATTCTCTCTCTCTCTCATTATCACTGTCTTCCTGTCTAGCTTTTTACCCCATTTCTGCTTGTTTCTCCCTGTGTCGCCGCCTCTCTTTGTGTTACTTTGTCCTTCTTTTTCCTGCCTTGATCTTTCTCTGTCTCTCTTTTGACAGCTCTCTCTCCCCTTCCCGCTGGTCCTTTCCCCACCCTCCCTCTTTCTGCTTCTCTCTCTCTCTGTCTCTGTCTGTCTCTGTCTCTCTGTCTCTCTCTCTCTCCC
>CM053625.1:350421567-350446961 GCA_028646595.1 Phalanger gymnotis | reverse complement strand
TTGCCTGATTCAAATCCCAATACATAGTTACCAGAGTTCAACAAAGTCTCGGAGCATCCAGGTTTACAAGCTGGAGGGCTCCTTAGCTACAGCTGCCCAGAGTTTCCTCATCAACACCATCTCAAGAGCCCTTAAACAAATAACAAACAGACAGACCCAATACAATTCATAGTTACCAACATCTAGGTTCAGCCCTGGAAGCTCAGAACAAGGGCTGGCCCAGAGTCATGCCCCGCCACCACTGCGGCGGCAAAGAGCTCCAAGGAGAAAGAGGCCACCCCTTGGCTTTTATATCTTTGTCAGCGTCAGGGGTGAGTCACACATGGGACTCACCCACGTGACCTAGAATCGTCACAAAGAGGCAACTTAAACCCATGTGGTCTAAGAGTCTCTACTGTCCCAGACATGTAAACTAGGCCCTCCCTGGAGATAGGCCCACCTTGGGCCCCACCTCAGTCATCAATCCACACCCAGATAGGTTCCCTCACCTAATAGGGGTTTGGGCCTGGGGCTTAGCATTACTCAAAGCAAACAAAAGCCAAACTCTTCAAGGGCACGGTGTTGAACTAAGTGCTAAGGAGCCCATTTTGCTTAACAACACAGGATTCAGGTTTGAATTAGAATGAACCTGGGATCAGGGGACAGGTGAGCTCAGTTAAGAGGGAAAGGTGGGGGAGGGTCAAGGGAAGGTTCATAGAATTTAGATCTGGGAGGGCCCATAGAAATCATCTAATCCAGGGGTTCTTAACCTTTTTGTGCCATGGACCCCTTTAGGAGCCTAGGGAAGCTGCTGGACCCCCTACTCGGAATCATGTTTCCAAATGTATAAAAATTGAAGAAAATACATAAGACTAGAAAGAAAATTGGTTATATTGAAATACAATTATCAAAAAAATTTTGTTTTGAGTTCATGAGCTCCAAGTTAAGAATTCCTGAAGTCCAACTTTGTCGCTTTATGGATGGGGGAGTAACAGAGCCAGGCTTTCAGAGCAGGAGCTTGGACTCTGAGGTTACTGTTCTTTCTGCTACATCACATAATGTCGCTTCATGCTGCAAGGCACAAGAGCGTTGGGAAGGATGGGGATTTGAAGCCACTGGCCCTCTTCATGGAGTCTGGGTGAAGTATCAGGGTGGGCCAAGATGCGAACAGCCACGCAATTGTGTGGATAGAGTAATGGAACACAAAAAGACATGGGGCTAGGCAAGTCGTATAGTCGGGCTATAGACTAATTTTAATGGAGTTACCAACAGTATTTTATACAGGTTAATTGCTGAGTCATCTTGACTTCTCCGAAGAGTACAATGAAGCATTGGCTAAGTTTTTTTTTTATCTCCTTGTTCCTGGGAGTGAGACACTATTTTCCCTCAATGCCAACCAAGTAGAAATATTTCTGTCCTCCCCCATATAGATAACCAGACTAAAATATTTATGTCCTCTCCCATGTGGGTAATTAGCTATGAAGGCAGGTTTTCTTTGCCACGTCTTTTTATCCTAAACATGGCCTTTGCTGTGCATAGACCCATCCTCAATTGACTCTGCCTTGCAGAGGTCTAAGAGGCCCAAACAGGATATAGCTGGCTCCCCACAGCAAGATCTTTCAATTTGAAATCCAATATCCCTCTCTGTCTCTCTATTTCTCTCTCTGTCTCTGTATCTTTCTCTGTCTCTGTGTCTGTCTCTCTGTCTCCACACATTGAGAGGGAGAGAGAGAGAGAGACAGAGACAGAGAGACAGAGAGATAGAGAGACAGAGAGAAAAAGACAGAGAGAGACAGAGAGCTTCTATTCTGTGTATGCCCTTTAATCCTTCAGGGATCGAACACCCCCACATGCTCCCTCTCCAGGTCCTCCTGACACAGCAATATGGAGGGGATAGAGAATTGGTAGTGAATCGAACCACTTGATTCTGGAGGCTGGGAGTGCCTTTATGCTTCTGGAACTCTATGAGTTCCTAGATGGGAAAAAAAGCCAAATTAACCAAAGAGGTCCTTTCCAATTACCATCCAAAGCCAGTCAAGGTTTAAGGACAAAGTATTGAATCCCTTTCCTTGGACTTTCCTATTGGCTCGAAAAATGTAATCCTTTTTAACCCTCCCAAGGCCAAAACAAGCTAAAAAACTACTTTCTGCGAGCAGTCCCTGAAGTGGAGGGGGAACACACACACACACACACACACACACACACACACACACACTCACACACATGCTTTCTCCACTTAAAAACTGAATTTAGGAGGATGGGAGAAGGAGGGATTGCATGAGGAAAATATTTGGAAGAGAGGTTAAGTGCAGAGTTGGAATTTGAGATATACACTCAAAGGGTACCTATAACCTAGAAAAACATAGAAGGGCAATTAGAAATGGATTGATCCTTCGTTACAGCTGAGCTAGAGGAGGTAAGGGGGGCTGGAGGTATGAGACAAGAGAGAGGAGAAAATTTGTAGGATGAGGTAGGAGAGGTCAGGGGAGAGCTGAGGGGTGGCATGGGGGAATGGATGATGAGGAAAGGGACAAAGGAAAGGTGCTGGACTGAGGGGAGGGGTGGAGTCTGCCTCCCATGTATTCTGTCAGACTCTCCTTAGGTGTCTCAGTGATTGAGGGAAGTCAAGGTGTATTAACTGGCTCCAACTGAAGCAAGACAGAGAAACTTTGTTCTCCCAGAGACGGAGCAGATCTGAATTGTCTCTTGGAAGAGGAGACTCACTGGAGCAAGAAGAGGGAAAGTTTTGAAAACGGGACTATAGCTTCCCTCCTTTTTTTTTTTTAAATATGGAAGAAGTAAACAGAGAAAACATTGGTCTGTTGAACAAGCCTTCACTGGACTCCAGGACACCAAGCCTATCCTCTGTTGGAGCTGTTTTTATTCTGCTGAAATCAGCGCTGGGAGCTGGGCTCCTGAACTTCCCATGGGCTTTCAGTCAAGCAGGTGGCATCACCCCTGCCTTAATCATGGAGCTGGTAAGTCCCCAGGAGCCTCTGTTTGGTTTCTATGAATTTTTAGGGAAGAAGTGGAAGAAATCCATTTGAATGTGATTTCTTTGGGGGAAGAAAGAAGAAAGGATTTGCAGAACAAATACTTTCAGGCAAAGCTCAACAAATGTGTTTAAAATCAGTGTTGTTAGATGAAATATTTTCCTTCCTTTCCCCCTCTGACTTCGGTGGTGTAAAAACCTTTCAGCAATACAGGTTGGCACTTACTCAGAATCTTAGAGACTTGCCTGGGGGTATTGAGAGGCTAAGTGCAGTGCATGAGTGTGGTAGAGGGGAAAGGAGCATAGGGTTTGGAGTCAGACCTGACTTCAAATGAGTTATTTAACCTCTCTGGTCCTCAGCTACCTCATCTATTAAAATGAGGGAGTCAGACGATCAAGGGAATTTCCAGTTCTCAGTCTGAAATTATTGACCTCCAGTCTTCTTGAATCCAAGGCTGGACCTCTCCACCCACTCCATGCTGCCCCTCTGTGGTTAACAAAACTGAAAATCCTATTTTAAGACAAGGTTTTTAAAACAAATTAACCATACCAAATAAACATAAACAAATAAACCATACCAAAGGGATAAGTAATCAAGACTCCTTCAAGGCTCATGAGAATCTGTTGTCTCTTTCTGTCTCTCTCTGTGTCTCTGTGTCTGTCTCCATCTCTGTCTCCTGTCTCTGTCTCTCTGTCTCTGTCTCTCTCTGCTTTCTTTTCTTTCTTTCCTCTCTCTTTCTTCCCCTCCCCTCTCTTTCTCCTTGTAGTCAGGAGGGATCTGGGTTCAAATACTACCTCATACCTACTTGTCATGCGACCCTGTATATATCCATACACATATGTATTTGAGAATGGATCTCCCTGTCTTGTCCAGGCTGGAGATGCATTGGCCTCTCCTGATCCCAGTACTTACCTCTTTTTACAGTCCGTTCTGGTTCACTCTTCCTTAGTCAGCTTGCTAGCCCTCCATTTCCCAGGATTCACCATATTGGCGGCAGACTTAGTGCTGATTTCTGATCGACTTTTAGGCCCACTGCTGCTCAAAACTCCCAAATTCAAGCAATCCAGCAACCTCAGCCTCCCCAGCAGCAGGGACTACAGAGGTGGACCCCCATGCCTAGCTTTTCACTTATTTTAAAAATAGGAACCTTTAGTAGATACCTCACATGTTTGGGAAGAAGCACAATCCCAGTTGCCTCAAGTCTTTTGTGTGCGTGCTTCTACCAAAATGGCCAGTTTATAAAACTGCTCTGTTGATGTCATCTTCAAGATCTGATGACTTTTCATACTTTTGATTACTTTTTGTATCTTCTTTCTGTCTTGAGGATGGGACTGTGTTCTTTCTTACGTTTGTATTCTCCAGAGTTTTGCACATAGTAGGTCCTTTAGGCTGACTGCTCACCAAGGAGGCTAGAGCTGGGAGCCATTGGGCATAAAACTATAATGAAACTGCTGTAAGGACTATAGTTCTGGCTGGACAGAACAGAGTCAGGTCCAATGAATAGAAGCTAAATTGAAGCAAATTTAGATTTCTAACAAGCAGAACTGTCCAAAAATGGAATGAATCGTTTTGGGGCGGGGGGCGGGGCGGGGTGCCTTCTGTCCTTCCAGGTCTTCACAGAGGCTAGATAACCAATTGTAGCAGAGATTTCTTTCCAATTTGAGCCGGAATAAATTGCCACTGAGGTAGTTCCCAGCTCTCAAATTCTCAAACTTTCCTTTATTTTTTTTTTAAAAAAAATTATTTAGTTTGAAAATTTTTTTAGTTATTTTAAATTATTTTTATTTTTTAGTTATTTTAGTTTTTAGTTCAACGTTCCCTTTTATAAGATTTTAAGTTCTAAATTTTATCTCCCTCCTTCCCCTGCCCCCTCCCCAAGATGGCATGCAATCTGATATAGGCTATATATGTACAATCACATATTCCCACATTAGTCATGTTGTAAAGAAGAATTAGAACCAAAAGGAAAAAACCACAAGAAAGAAGAAACAAAACAAAAAACAAAAAAGAGAGAGACAATAGACTGCTTGGAGCTGTATTCAGGATCTATAATTCTTTCTGTGGATGTGGATAACATTTTCCATCATGAGTCTTAGAACTTTCCTTTCTGCAGGGAAAAAATATTATCTTGTAATGAGTTGATCTTTCCTGTGTATTCATCTTATCTTTTCAATTAGATTTTAAGCTCCTGGAGGACGGGATTGCACATTTATTTGTATAAGAAATATATTTCACATTTATTTGTATAAGCAGTTATAAATATCCCTCCTAGTTCAGGGCTATTTAAATGGTAGTGAATAAACATTATTGGAGGTCTAATGGATTTATTTATTTTTTTCTCTCTGATGCAAATAGAAAAATTTTTTGTTATTATTGGTTTGAGAATATAAAGTTTATTAACTTGATGCTTTCGCATGTGATTTTTTATTTGTCAGTAAGGCTCCCCCCACCCCTCACCACCACCACTGGGCTGTTGGGTAAAAAACATTTCTCTTGACACCTATTGGGTGAGTTGATGATGTCAGAGAAGACTGGAAATGAAAGTCTTGGTTGACTCAGCCTGCTGAGAAGACAGCTGAGTATAAAGTCAAGTCACAGTAATGTGATCTGGAGTCATAGAAGCAAGATACAGGAGAAGCACTTGATTCCAACCTTCTTCTTTTTGTAATAACTGGTTCTTGAATCGATCAAGAGCACTGAGGTTGAGAGAAAGGATGTGACTTTCCCACAGTCATTCAGTCAGGATTTCAATATAGGCCTTCCCACTGCAAATCTATTGTCACCCTAAACTGAGGGGAGTCCCTTCAAAAAAGCAAGAGGCTCTGTGGTATGGTAGAAAGCCATCCCCCATGCCCCTTTGCATTGGAGTTGGAGGACCTGGGTCAGAATCTTAGCTAAGCTACCTGTTACCTGAATAGTCTTGGAAATTTTTTTACCTCAGTTTCTTCATCTGCAAAATGAGGGTGTTGGGGTAGATTAGAGGTTTCTAAACTGAGGTCTATGGACCTCCTTGGTCCATGGGCAGATTTCAGGGGAGTCCACAAACTTAAGTGAGAAGAAACTATGTCTTTGTTTTTTACTAACGTCTAACTGAAATTGAGCATTTCCTTCAGTTATTTAAAAACATGATTCAGAGAAGGGGTCCATAGCCTTTTTCAGGCTGCCAAAGGGGTCCAGGACACAAAAAACAGCTCAGATCCTCTGGACCAGATGATCTACAAGGTAAGTCCTTTAAAAAGAAAAGCAGAGTGCCTATTATGTGTGTAGGGTCCCATGTTAGGGTTGTGGATTATTAAACACCTACTATGTGCCAGGCACTGTGTTAAGACCTGCCAAAGAGGTTGATGACAAAAAAGGTTAAGAATTCCTGTTCTTTCTAGCTCAAATACCTCATTTTATAGATGAGGAAACCAAACACCAGAGGGGAAAGGCTCTGAAGGACTTTACAATCAAGTGCTGGACCTGGAGTCAGGAAGACTCATCTTCCTGAGTTCAAATCTGGCCTCAGACACTTATGAGCTGTGTGACCTTGGGCAAGTCACTTAACCGTAATTACCTCAGTTTCCTCATCTTTAAAATGAGCTGGAAAAGGAAGATCATACCATTGGAAAGGAGGAGGAAGCACCTTCCGGATTAGTGTGCTTCTGCCCTTTTCCTTGGGTACCTTCATTGATAATGTACACCTTGAAAGCAAACCCCACCCCCTACCCTCCCACCCTCCAGCCATGGCCCTCTTCTGCTTTTTATTTTAAAACCTTTTATCAATATTGTTCAATACCCTTGAGGTTATCTTTGCCTACTTTCAGTCCTATAATTATCTAAATTAAAAGGAATTTTGAGGTCGTTTTGACTGACCCACTCATTTCACAGAGGGAAAAACTGAGATCTAGAGATGGGAACCAGCTTGCCAATGTTGCAGAGCCCAGGGCTCGAATCCAGGTCCTCTGACCCCAGATCCAGTGTTCTTTCTATGACATATGGCTGAGTGGGAACAGATGCTATTTCTGAGGAATGAATGGATTCTGGGATGTGATTCAAGAAAGACCATGTGGCTGAACTGAGTTTTATCAATCTAGCTCTTTCTTAATCAGAGTACTTGAGCCTCTGGAAATTAGGAGAGAAATAATAACTTGCATTTATATAGTGCCCTAAAGTTCTTCTAAAATGTTGTAATCTGTTTTTGAAATGTCACTGGGACTTCTCTCCTTTGTAACAAATATCTATTGTCAAAATAAATCAATACAATATCTGCGTATGAGAATGTATTTTTCATTGAGCACATATATAGTCATATGTACATATACCTAGGTGTATACATACACATAGATGTATATATACAACTATATATATGTATGTGTGTGTGTGTGTGTGTACACACACACACACACACACACACACACACACACACACATCAGGGTAGCCAGGTGGCACCTCAATGAACTGAGTGCTGGGCCTGGAGTCAAGAAGACTCATCTTTGTGAGTTCAAATCTGGCCTCAGACACTTACAAGCTGTGTGACCCTGGGCAAGTCATTTAACTTTATTTGCCTCAGTTTCCTCATCTGTAAAATGAGCTGGAGAGGGAAATGGCAAAGCAGTATCTTTTCCAAGAAAACTCCAAATAGGGTCATGAAGAGTCAGACACAACTGAAGTGACTGAGCAACACCATAGGAAGAGGCACCCTTCACTGTAAAGTTCTCTGCAGTCACAGTTAGTCACCACATTGATTAGACTTCAGACATCTCTCAGTATCCCTTTGTCCTGTTGTGATCACTATGTAAATCATCACAGGATGATAGCTTTAGAGCTGGGACTTTAGAGTTCATCTGGTCCAACCCCCTAGTTTAACAGACGAAGAAACTGAAGCCCAGAGACATTAAATGATTGCCTATGGTCATACCATGCATAAGCGTCTGAGGCAAGATTCATACTCAGGTCTTCCTGACTTCATGTCCCGAGATCTGTTCACTAAACCATTCTCCTAATTCTGTTTCCTTCACTCTGTATCGGTTCACACAGCTGAATCCCCTGAATTCTTCACGTACATAATTCCTTATGGTGCTGTAACATCCCGTTATAGTCACATGCCACAATGCGTTGCCGTTCCCCAATGACTGCACCTCAAAGTCGACAAAGCATCTCCTTGGAACAACCCTGTAGGTCAGGGAGTACAAGTATGATTGTCCCTATTTTACACATGGAAGCTGAATCTCAGGAGGGTTAAGTGGTCTGCCCAGGGTTATACAGCTTGTAAATAAATATCAAAGCTAATATTCAGACCCAAATATTCTTCCTGCTATACCGACCTGCCTTTATATATGCTCAAACAGAATGAACATTGCCTTTGGAGTCAGGAGACTTGTTTAAATGCCAATTCTGCTGCCTCTGCTGCCTGTCTTAGGCAAGTCATTTCCCTCTGGTGTTTGGTTTCGTCATCTATAAAATGAGGTGTTTGAGGTAGATAGAACAGGACTTCTTAACCTTTTTTGTCATCGAACCCTTTGGCAGATCTTGCCTGGCACATAGTAGGTATCTAATAAATGCTTGCTGATTGACTGTATTATTGTTAGTCTTGTGAAGCCTGTGGTCCCCTTCTCAGATTGATGCTTTCAAATGCATTCAATAAAATCCATAGGATTGCTAAGGAACTCAAAGGTTAATCAAAATAAGGGAGCATTTTTGCCCAATTCAAGTTTATGAACCCCCTAAAATCTATCCATAGGAGTCGTTGGACCTTGGATTAAGAATCCTTGATCTAGAAAATTTCAGATTCTTTCTAGTTTTAAATTCTGCAGTCCTATAGGGATAAGATGGTGGTCCTTGGACCCCAGGTTAAGAACCTTTGATTTAGAAGGTTTCAGATTTTATCCAGTTCTAAATTCTACGGTCTACCAGATGATGGTCCTTGGACCCTGGTTTAAGAACCTCTATCCAGTTCTAAATTCTTTTTTTCTCTTTTTTTTTTGGAGGGGGGAAGGCAAGGCAGTTGGGGTTAAGTGACTTGCCCAAGGTCACACAGCTAGCCAGTTCTAAATTCTACAATCCTACCACAGGGATAAGGTGATGATGGAAGAGACTTGGTTGGCATGGCCTGTGGGGCATTTTTTGTACTGAATTGTACCTAGCAATCAAAGTGCACAACCCCTGAGTATCCCTACTTTTTCCTAACTTGTGTCATTGGATAGGCCTCTCTCATTTTCCCCTGTCTGTGTCCTTGAAGAGGGAGGCTGGTAGTCACAGCCAAACTTCAATGAAGGGTCTTCTTTTGACAGGTGTCTTTAGTCTTCCTCATCAGCGGCTTGGTTATCCTGGGCTACGCTGCCTCCGTCAGTGGCCAGTCCACCTATCAGGGCGTGGTCAGGGTGCTCTGTGGACCGGCCATTGGGAAGCTCTGCGAAATCTGCTTCATCGTAGATATGTTCATGATTTCTGTGGCCTTCCTGAAGGTCGTGGGTGATCAGATGGAAAAATGTAAGCACCATCCCTTTAGCTGTAACAGGAGAATTAATTGCCTTCCATGGTGAGGTCCATACCTCTCCTACTTTGACAATCCTATAGCAACTCATTTTTTGACAATGGCTTTAGGTTTACGTGAGCTAGGTTGGGGGGGGGTGTTACCTAAGGCTCAGAGAGGGAAGGGGGCTTCATTAGGGTCACAGAGCTAATGAGCTGAAGAATTGGGATACTTACTGGTTTCATTTCATGACAACCCCCTCCTCGCCTGCCAGGACCACTCTATTGTACTTAACCACTAAATCAAATTAAATTAGATTAAAATTTAATTCTGTCCTGTCCTGAATCTCCTGAAAACTTCAAGTTTCTCAGGCCATGTCTGTGGACTAACTGGGCAGGGGAGTGCCATGACAGCAGCTGGGGCATCTCTTTTCCTTCAATGCTCTAAAGAAACATTACATTGTCCCAGTTGGTGGTTTGGAAAAAACTCAAGTGAGTTTCGACTATAATTCTTGCTCTGCTGTAAGGAGCATAGTTTATATTATCTCTTTTTTTAATTACAATTTTATTTTATTTTTTTTTTGCAGGGGGGAAGGCAAGGCAATTGAGGTTAAGTGACTTGCCCAAGGTCACACAGCTATTGTGTGTCAAGTGTCTGAGGTCGGATTTGAACTCAGGTTCTCCTGACTGCAGGGCCCGTGCTGTACTCCCTGCGCCACCTAGCGGCCCCAGATTGCAATTTTATTGATGCAGCTAGGTGGTACAGTGGATAGAGAACTGGACCTGGAATCAGGAAGGCCTGAGACACTTACTAGTTGTGTGACTCTGGGCTTACCTTAAACTCGGGCTGCCTCAGTTTCTTCATCTGTAAAATGGAGATGCTTAACCCTGTTTGCCTCAGTTTCCTCATCTGCAAAATGAGCTAGAGAAGGAAATGACAAACCACTCCAGTATCTCTGCCAAGAAAACCCCAAATGGAGTCAGGAAGAGTCAGACATGACTAAACAGCAACAGCAGCAACAACCATGACCACATCCCAGGATGACAGGTTGTCCCAAAAGTCTTAGTGCAGTTGTAAGCTATTAAAACCACTGGGCATATCCGTAGATCATTTTGCAAGCCTTAAAGCACGATATGAATACTAGCTATCAATGCCTTTTATTTTCACATCGGTCACTTCTGGATATAGACCTGTTCCCCAACCCAGTGAGTCTTCCCTTGTAACAAAGAAAAACGGATCCAAGCAACCCCCACCTCAACATCCGGCATCCAGAGTCTCCCACCTTCCTAAGGAAAGGAAGGAGAATTTGCATGGTTGTATTTATATATCTAGGTGGATATTTATATATGTTTTTATGAAAACACAAAGCAAAACAACTTAGAATGGACCTCCTCAAGTATCCAAGGAATAAACAGGGATGTCTGAGTATATGATAATAATAATGATAAACATAATAACAGCTCCCTTTCTGTAGTACTTCAGGGTTCACAAAACGCTTTCCCTGACAACGACCCTACGAGGTAGGTAGTACAAGTACTTATATCCCCATCTTACAGATGAGAAAATTGACACATAGGTTAAATAACTTACCTACTAATGGGCAAATCCAGGATTTGAACCTAGATCTTCTGACCCCATCTTTCTATCACAATGCCCTGAAAATGCCCCCCAGAACCTGTGGACTTGATAAGGTATTCAGAGTAATGATAGCTCATATGTGCATCATGCTTTGATGATCACCAAATATGGTGTATGCTTGAGGCTAGCTGCTCTGATAACTAGCCCCTGTCTGTAGACTAAAGCCACCTTGAAGAAGCCCTGGGATTTCTTTCATTGTCTTCCGGGGAATATCTGCTGAACACCCTTGATCTTCCTATTGACAGGAGATGAGTGGATGCTCCCCCACAAACCAGCATCCCTCGATGTTCTCCTAGGGCTCTTCGGTGGCCCTTGTATTAGTGGTTTGTGGTTAGAGGGCCTGGGCTGGAACTCCAACTCTGCCACTTAATACTGTGTGATCTCAGGATCTTTGGGTCTCAGTTTCCCTACCTGTAAAATGAAGGAACTGAGTTTGCTGGCCTCTTAGGTCCCTTTCAGCTCTATGGTCTGATTTTCCTTTCTGTTCTCTCCAGTGTGTGATTTCTTCATGCCAAATGAAACCCTCAGTGGGAGTGTCTCAGCTGTCCCTCGGCCCTGGTATATAGAGCAACGTTTTGCTCTGTCCATTCTATGCATCCTCATCATTTTCCCTCTGTCGACTCCTCGAGAAATCAGCTTCCAGAAATATACGAGGTACACCCACATTAGGGGTGGCTCCCCTGGGAAGAGTGAAGATATGCCAGGGTTGGTCTTGGGATTTTTCCTACTCATTTTGTTTGGACTTTTCTTGGACTGAGATTAGGGAAGGGACAGGGGTGTCAGGGATTATATTTCTCCAATAAATACACATACACCCCTTTTTTGAGGGAGGCTCAGGCCTATGATTTCAGGAATATGGGAAACTCCCAGTGGGGAAAGTCTCTCCATCAATGTAGATCAACAACCTGTTTGTAACTTAGAGTCTTAAATAGTTTGTCTGGAGAAACTGAGAGTTTTAAGTGAGTTGTCCATGGTCCCACAGGCTTTATGTATCAGAGGCAGCAAGTCTAGCCCTCCAACTCCTTTCATAAACTATTTCTCCCATGTGTGGAAAAGAAAAATTAGCCTTTTAGTGCTAAAGGGTAGGGAAAAAGTATAGCAACTGAGTTCAGGAAAACAGGAGACCCGTGTCTTGCCTGCCTCCCTTCTCAAATTTGGTTTCTAGGTAGTTTTTGTCCCATAGGAGGAGAGGGCAGGGCTGGGCCTGAGAGCCACGTGTAAATCGCTGGCCCCGTCTCTGGCTCCCTGATAAACATGCAGTCACTAACACAGCAGTGAGGAAGCCAGCCAAGTCAGCCAGGTACGGGTCTGCTTGGCTGGTTTTCTTGTTCCTCATTCATTCATTCATTCTAACCTAATTACAGGCCACGTGAGCCCAGACTCGGCTCAATGAGAAGGTCCAACTAAACACTCTGTGTGTGTGTGTGTGTGTGTGTGTGTGTGTGTGTGTGTGTGTGTGTTAGCATCCTAGGTACGCTGGCTGCTTGCTATCTGAGTCTGGTCATCGTGGTGAAGTATTACCTGAAACCCGATGGCCTCATTCCTGAAACCCATGGGTCACCAAGGTAGGTGTCGAGGAGCTAGCTGTTCCTGGTCCCCAAGGGGAGGCAATGGAGAGGAATGGTAATTCAGGAAATATTTTTCCAGGCACCTACTATGTGCTGCATGTTAGAGAAACTTGGAGAGATCTTCCTGGTGACCCTAGCATTTCAGAGGCATTTAGCTGCTATTTCCCAAGCTCCTCACGGCAATTAATACCTTGTGGGCCCAGAGCTGACCATATACTTTGCAGGTGGCAATCAACCTTCAGCACTGGATATTGGGTATCGTTTTGCCGGGTATTGGGGTTTCAAAGACAATAATAAAAATTTTGCTCTCAAGGAGTTTGCATTCCATTAGGGGATGAAGGGCAGTATGGCAGCAACCTCCTACTTTATGAATTGGTCTAGAAATGCCATTCCCGATCCATAAGGGTCTTCTCATAAATCGTAGGCCAAAGGAGCCTAGATTACAGATGGAAGGGGTCTTAGAGACCTTCAAATATAACCCACATCAGATAATCTACATCAACTGTCATCGATGTAGATAGAGCCGGAAGGTATGTTAGAGGTCACTGGGCCTCATTTACAGGAAATTGAGGTGAAGTGACTTGTCCGAAGCTCTTATTGTTCAGTCATTTTTCAGTTGTGTCTGACTCTCCATTCGAGGTTTTCTTGGCAAAGATACTGGAGAGGTGTGCCATTCTTTCTCCGGCTCATTTTACGAATGAGGAAAGTGAGGTAAACAAGGTAAAGTGACCAGCCTGGGGTCACATGCCAGTAAGTGTCTGAAGCTGGATTTGAACTCACGTCTTCCTGACTCCAGGACCAGTGTTCTATGCACTGTACCACCTAACTGCCCAGTTCGTGTTACAGGAAGATTAATCTGATAGCTGAGTAGAAGATAGACTAGAGTTGGGGAATACTTGAGGCAGAGACCACCCCCACTCAGCCAGCCATTGCAATAGTCCGGGCTTGAGGCGATGAGGGTCTGCACCAGGGTGGTCACAGTGTCAGAAGAGTGAAGTGTGCACATTGTGAAGGTAGAAACAACAGGACTTAGTAACTGATCGGATTAGAGGGAGGGTCAAAGAATGGGAGGAGCTGAGGATGACACCCAGGTTTCAAGTTTGGGGGGCTGGGAAGATGGGGGTGCTCCTTAGTAATAGGGAAGTTAGGAAGGAGGGAGTACTGGGTGGGGGTGATGATGAGTTCAGTTGAGTAAGATGTTTACAAGACATCCAGTTCAAAATGTCCAATAGGCAGGCAGATATGCCAAGATCGGCGGTCAAGAGAGAGGTAAGGGCTGGATAAATAAATCTGGGAATCAAATACATAGAGATGATAGTTGAACCCATGGGAGCTGGTTTCATCAACTGAAATAGGATGGTGAGAGAAGAGAAGGAGGGTCGAGGACAGAGCCCTGTGAGCCCTGTGTGACCTGGATGAAGATCTGGGAAGGGAAACTGAGAAGGAAAGGCGAATGGAATGAGATTCAGGGTTTGTTGATCTGGGGAAGGTACAAATAAACGGTTTCTTGGGACTCATACAGAGGATAATTTCAGAAACCACTGGAGTCCTTCCGGCTCTCTTGGAGGCACCAGATGGGCAGGGATACAGTGGGTATAGCTGAAATGTCAATAAGAACCATACTTCAGGAAGCAATGGTGCTGAAGGTTGATTGCCACCTGAAGTATATGGACAGGGCTCATGGGAAATAGCAGCTAAATGCCCCTAAATGCCAACATCACCAAGAAGATCCCACCAAATTTCTCTATACATGCTTCAGCCCCTTGCCCTGTTCAATGCCTTTGCTCAAGGCAAACAGGCTGCTGAAGGCAATGAGGGTGAGGGTACAAATTCCTCCTCTCCCCTTCCCTCCATCCCAGAGAGGAACTGGCAATATGTATCCCAACCATGACTTCTGAGCTGAGAACAGCCAGTGACCAGAGGCACTTGGCACACATTTTTATCTTTTCTAAAGCCTGATTTTGATCGTGTGCAATTAAAAGCACACTGTTTCCTCGTATCCATTTGTACTTTCTGTACCTCTAGTGTTAGCTGGGCTTTCAGTTTTCCTTTTTATTAAACACTTGGTTTCATCTATTTACAGACCTTCCTCCTGGCTTGCTGTATTTAATGTATTCCCCACCATCTGCTTTGGATTTCAGGTAATTTTAATTTGAGTACAGAAAAAAAAGAAATTCCCCCTTTTCTTTCCTGGGTTGCCATGGCTAAAGAATTCGTCACCCAGTGGCCAATCTTTTGCTAATTAGCCTTTTCAGATTCAAGTAGGCTGGGCATTGGATAAAAGGCAAGATCTTTTGTTTGGGATTTAACTTTAGACTTCCCAGCTTGGTAGAACCATCCAACCAATGAACGAGCATTTCCGAAGTACCTCTTCTGGATGTGGGGCTATGCTAGGTCTTGGTGCTGTAATGACAAAAACAAATGACTCCTGCCTTCAAGAATCTTCAATTCAATCAGGGGAGACTGATTATGTATATTTAAAATATACAGAATAACTCTGGGGACTGGGAAGATAGGAGTGAGGGAGGTTGAGGCAGTAAGGGGGTTGGATCTTGCAAAAGCTTCAAAGAGATTATAGAAAGTGGTGTTTCAACAGGGTGACAAGGAAACCAGGAATTCCAAATGATGGTGAGGAGGGAAGATATTCCAGGCATGGGAGAACAGCCATTGCTAAGGCATGGGCATACACAAGGAGGAATGTGCCCGCATCATAGAGGAGACCAGATAATAAGATTGGATGTAGGATGGGGCCAGGTTATGAGGAACTTCAAATGCCCCAAAGGAGACTTTCTATTTGAGACTGAAGATAACAGGGAGCTTAGTGAGTAGGAGGAGGGTTGACAGGGTCAGGTTTAAACTTTAGGAAAATTACTTTGTCAGCTGTGTGGAGGATGGACTGAACGGAGAGAGATTTATCAAGGACCTGAAATATGCCTGCAGGTAGATCGCATAATACAGCCTGCAATATGCCTTTGAGAATCAGGGGTCGTGTTTACCCCATGATGAAATACCGGAGTTGGACTTGACTGACATAAAAGATAGCCTCCGGAAAACGTATGAGCGGAGCAGAGAGGGAGATATGAGCAAGGGACAGTCTGAGTATTGGACTAGTTCCCACAGAGCATAGACCCCTTCGAGGAAGACCCCCAGAATGTTGGGTACGCGATCTTTGGGAGATTCATTGAAAGGTAGGGATAAGAATTGTATAATATGTGAGGAGATGGCTGGGCTGCCACATGTGCCAGTGGAGGGATCAGCTCTGTGGATGAGCTCTCAGATTCCAGGGATATACAGGGGGAAAATGAATTATGTGAGAAACATTTAAGCGCTGCTGTAAGCACAATACTTTCTTACGTGCTAGGGGGAGATGTGAAGCTTAGATAAGACATAGTCCCCACTCAGTCTAATAGAGAATTGGACATAGAGGTAATTAACACAAGTTATGTCAAGTGAGCAAACGTTTATTGAGTGCCTACTGTGTGCCAGGCACTAGGAGATATAAAACTCATTGTTTGAGGTCCGGGGAGAAGGTCATTTTTCGACTTCCTAGGGATCAAGAAAAATTTCATGCAGGAGGCAGCAGGTAATTTGAGTAGGAATTCAATAGGTGAAGAGAGAAAAGGAAGAAGTTCCAGGGCTAAGCAATTCCAGTGTGAGCATAGACGTGGCAATGGGAAAGTATTAGGAATTTGATGAATTTGGGGAACAGAGAGCAGTCCAGTGCTTTTAGAGGATAAAGTGTTGGAGGGTAGCAACATTAAATAAGGCCAGAAAATTGGGGCATTTGTTGTACAAGTATTGGGCATTTATCTACTATCTCCCAATCTTTCTGCAGTTTCTAGATTCTAGAAGGCTTTGAATGCCAGGCTGAGGAATTTGAATCTTACTTGGAAGGAGATCTAGAAGCAAGTGACCAACTGTTCCTCTGAGATGATCTCTTTCCTTCCCCACTAGGGAAACAGGGTGGAGGCTTTGAGTCTCTCAGAAAATTAGGTATTCTGGGGATACCCAAGGGGCTTCCTCCTGCACCTCTAAATATCTGGCACATGTTCTTGGGCTAGTTAAGCCCTCACTGAGGTGTAGAGACCTTTCCTGGTAACCACTTCTCTTGCCACCCTTTCCAGTACTGGCTACTTTTACCTCCTACCACCTGGCTCTCTCTGCTCTTGATGGGGGAGTCAGAATACCCTTTCCTCTCCACCATTATTTCCAGACTCTTCCCCTGCCACCATCACTCAACGGTCTCCTCCTTTAGGCTCTGGGGGATGATACACCTGGGACATTCTCCTTCCTCCATGAATTCAGTGTCTGCCTTACAGCCTTTCTCTCCAGCCCTGAGGTTAGGGCATTTCAGCATACATGTCAATACCCCTCAAATACCCTGATGTCCCAGATGCTCAATCTACTTAAGACCCATGACCTACCCCTGCACTCCATCTCAGCTACACGGAGATGGTCATACCCTCCATCTTGCTATCATTTGCAGATTTTCTACTTGCATGTTCATGATTTCTGAAATTCCTTTATCTGATCATAATCTTTTATCATTCCATCTTTCCTATGTTTTATGATCCTTCACTCTGTTCTTCATCCTACACTGGACCACTAATCCCTATACTGTCACCAGCCTATCACCCCTTCACTGTCTATACTCTCCTCCCTTCCATGTCTGGATTGCATGGTAAACCAACCCAACTACATTACCCTCTACTCTTGAATCTTATGCCTCCTTGTCCAATAATGCTTGCCAAGACCCAGGCTGAATTATTCCCATCACTTATTTTCTTTGCTCCTATTCATACACTGCAAAAAAGCTGGGGAAAAATCATAAAACTGTATTGACTAGGTCTGCTGCAAATTTAGTACCTAATTTTAACTGGGCCCTCACCACAGCAAAGCAAGAATTCTCTTTCTTGCTAACTGATTCACCACCCCACTTTCCAGAGTGGTTGTTCCAAATCTTTTCATTCCTCTTCCAGCCTCTTATTGTACCCCCCTCACCCAAGGACCTTGCCTCCTATGGCACTGGGAAAATTGAGGCCATTCACTGAGAGCTCCCCCCAATTCCCTCCTCACCTCAAATCATTCAGACATCTTCCCTCACTAGCTCCTTCTTTGCTCTGGTCTTGGATTAGAGATGGCTCTTCTCGCCAAAACCAAACCCTCTATATGTACCCTTGATTCCATTTCCTCTGGACTTCACCAGCAGACTGCCTCCACTATTATCGCACTTTCTCTTATCTTCATTTTCCCCCATCTCTTATTCTTTCCCTGCTGATTACAATCTACAAGACTACCTCTGTCATCTCTTGTCCTTAAAAAAAACAAACTAATTTGATCTAGCCATCCTCACCAATTATCCTTTATTTCCCCTCCCTTTCACAACTAAACTACTTGAGAAAACCATCAACACGAGGTATTTCCTCTTCCTCTCCTTTCTGTCTTCTAAATACTCTGCAGTCTGGATTCTGGACCCTCTCATTCTACCGAAACTGCCCTCTCCAACATTACCAGTGATTTCTTAATTACCACCTTTTCTCAGTCGTCATCCTTCTTGACTTTTCTGCAGCCTTTGACATAGCGGACCACCCTCTCCTAAATACGTTCTTTTCTCTCTGTTTTCATAATGCTGCCCACTCCTAGCTCTCCTATCTGTCCTACCGCTCCTTCTCAGTCTCCTTGGCTGGTTCTTTATCTGCGACATACCCACAAAACACGGGCATCCCCAAGGCTTTGTCATGGGCCCTCTTCTCTACTTTATCTATGCTGTCTCTCTAAGTGATCTCATCAGATCCCATGGGTTCAAAGATCATCTTTAAACAGATAGTTCCCCCCTTCTTTTCCTCCTCTGTCTCCCTTCTCTCTCTCTTTCTGTATATATGTATATATATGCATATATATTCACACACATATACATGCACACATATGTACATATATACATAGTTGTATATATGTATACATACACATGCATACATAAATATACATATATATATATATATATATTCAGCCTTAGGGTTTTTTAATTCCAGTCTTACATTTCCAGTTCCTTTTGAACATCTTGAATTTGATGTCTTATAGCATCTCAAATATAACATGTCCAAAACAGAACTCATTATCTTCGCCACCCCACCCCCAATCCTCCCTGTTACCATTCAAGGCACCACCATTTTCCCAGTCACCCAAGCTCATATCCTCAATGTTATCTTCAACTCTTTCCTCTTATTTGTCCTGTCTATTTAGTCTATCTCCATGTTCCACCCTCACAACATCTTTGGGATAGATATCCCTTCCTTTCCATCCACATAGCCACAACCCAATTCAAGACCTTATCTTGCCTGGAGTATGGCCATAGCTTTCCACCTGGTCTTCCTACCTTCAGTCTCTCCCCACTCCAATCTATCATCCATTCAGCTGCAAGGTGACTTTTTTCTGTATCATTCGTCTGACAGCGTCACCACTCAACAACCTCTAGGATCAAATAAAAACTCCTCGATCTGGCGCCTGAAGTGCTTCATGGTCTGGCTCCTTCCTACCTTGCAGTCCTCTTATAGCTTACTATCCTCTACGTGCTTTATATTCCAGCAATACTGATTTACGTGAAGTTCTTTGAATATAACATCCGCCTCTCCCTGCCTAGAACTCTGCTTTGCTCGCCTTCATCTCTTGGTTCTCCTGGCTTGCTTCAAGACCCAGCTCAAATCCCACCTACTCTGCGAAGCTTTAGCTCATCCTTCTCAGCCGCTAAAGCCCTCCCTACTCAGATTCCCTTCTGTCTACTTTCTCTATGTCTTATATGTCTATGTCTATCTATGTCTTATATGATATATGTCTTATATGTATGTCTTATATGTATATGTAGTTGTTTTCATGCGTCATCTCCTTCACTAAGAAGGAAGCTTCTTTAGAACTGGGCCTAAAGGGCAGTTTGCCGTTTTTATATCCCTATTACTTCTCCCAGTACCTGGAACACGGTAATTATTTAACAAATGCCTGGTGACTTGACTCAACCCAGTGACTTCTCAATTTCAGTGTTGACCTAGCCCTAGCCACTCCTGTTCTCACTCTTCTTGTCTCTACCTGATAGCGGTTACAAGAGCCAACATGATTATAGTAGAAAGAATGCTAGATTTGCAGTTAAGTGTGGTGCGGTAGATAGAAATAATTTCTAAAGTTAGAAGACTTGTGTTCAAATTCCACTTCTGATGCTACTGTATGACCTTAGGATAATTACTTAACCTTCCTTGGGCTCAGTCTTCTCATCTGTAAAATGAGGAGATTGAGCTAAATGGCCCATGAGTTCCCTTCCAATTTTGAGTCTATGATAATAGTGTGTGTATGTATGTATGTATGTGTGTATGTAGGTAGGTATGGGAGAGAGAAAGAGAGAGAGAGAGACAGAGACAGAGAGACACAGAGACAGAGAGAGACAGAGACAGAGACAGATAGAGAGAGAGACAGACAGAGACAGACAGAGACAGAGAGACATAGATTTGTAAATGGCAGAGCTGGGATTCTGTAAGACTTTAAAAAACTCAATTGAGCAGGCTCTCAGTTACCTCCTCTGGAGAATGAAGGGCTTTGGATAGGGCGGGCCCTTTAGCATCCATATCTTACCCCAGGTATGTAGCAAGCTCCAGAGACTTAAAAGTAGGAGAAAGGGGGAGACTTCAGTTTTATCTGTCTCCCTGTTTAAGTGTTTGCCTTTCCTAGAAGGTGATCAGCATTTCTTTCATTTTCCTCCTTCAGGGAAAGTCCGTTTATTTTCCACTCTTTCTCTTCTCATTTTAGCAGGTTATCTCACAAAAACTCCAGAAAGCTCCAAATTAAAAAGTTTCCCCCGATACATTAAGAGCAAGTCCTGGGGCAGCTGGGTGGTACAGTGGGTAGAGCACCAGCCTTAGAGTCAGGAGTACTTGAGCTCACATCTGGCCGCAGACACTTATTAGCTGTGTGACCCTGGACAAGTCACTTAACTCTGACTCTTGCCCCACCCCAAAAGAGCCATTCTTTGTGGTTGGGAGTCAAATGTGGGGAGGGAGGCATTTGAGGGTTATTTCCCTATGACTGGGAGGCTTTCTTTATTTCTGATGTTTCTCTCTCACCGATGTTCTTTGGGGAGCCAAAGCTTTGCCTTGAAAGCAGCCCCCTTTCCTTTCTTCCTCACTATGCTTCCTTCCTGTCTACCATCTGTGGTTTGTTGAAAGTCAACTACCAGATTTTTCCTCTCCTCTGCTTTTATCTCTTATATTCCTTCCAAAAATCCAGAGGATGTTTTTGCTCTCAACTGCTTTCTGTATTTAGTTTAACAAGGCCCCCAAGCCCTGAGATGCTCACTCACAGCCCTCGGTAGGGCACAGCGAGGTTGGTCTGCCCAAGGTGTTTGCCCAGAGAGCCACAAGGGGGTGCCCTAATTCCCCTTTTGTTGGGCTCCATCTCTTGTCTCTCCTAGCAACAGTGGCCAGGGCTGCTGTTGCCAGGCATGTTGGATGCAGGGAGAGAGGTGCTGAGGATGGACTCCAGCCTCCCCATCCCCTCCCCCACCCAGGAATGACTTGGATATAGAATGGGTCCTCCATGCTCTCCTGCAGGAAAAAAAGGATAGATGCCCTTAAAGTGATCTGAAATCTTGGGAAGGAGTGTGAGGACCAAGAGAAAAGAGCAGGCAGTGTGTAGATTCAGTGTAGATTCGGTGACAGAGGCTGCACAGCTGTCAGGACTGCTAGAAGCGAAGATAGAGTGGGGGGACTTCAGGGGGTAACTGTGGTACTGAGGCGAGGCTACTGGGGGTGCAATCAGAAGAGGAAATATAGCTCTGTGGTTACTCCCTGTGTACTTGCCCAAGCAAATCATTTCATTTGTCTTAGTAGAAGGAAGGAAGAAAAGGGAAGGAGGGAAAGAGAGTAAGAAAGGCAGGAAAGAAAAAGAGAGAAAGGAGGAAGGAAAGAAGGGAAGGAGAGAGAAGGAAGGAAAGGAGAGAGGAAGGAAAGAGAAAGAAGGAAGAGAGTAAGGAAGAAAGGAGGAAGGAAGGAAGGAAAAGGAGAGAGAAGGAAGGAAGGAAAGAAAAAAGGAAGAAAGAGTGAGGGAGAAAGAAGGAGAAATGAAGGAAAGAGAAAGGAAAGGAGAGAGGGAGAAAAGAAAATGGCAGAGGAAAGAAGAAAGGGAAGGAGGGAAATAGAGGGAGGAAGAAAATAGAGGAAGGAAAGAAAAAGAAAGGAAAAGGAAAGGAGGGAGAAAGTAAGAAAAGGAAAGAGAAAGGAGGAAGGAAAAAAGAGAAGGAGACAGGCAGGAAGGAGGAAAGGAAAGAAAAAAGGGAGAGAAGGAGGAAGGAAGGAAAGAAAAGGAAAGCCAGAGGAAGAAAGGAAAGAAGGGAAGCAGGGAGGGAAGGAGGAGACAAGCACTTATAAATGTCTGACTATGAGCCTGGACTTGATTTTCTCACTCTAGGATGAGGGGTTTGCGTTCAATGACATTAAGGTTGCTTTCAGCTCTGGGTCTGTGACTGTTGAGGGAAGAGGGAGAAGGAATCGAGAGGCCCTGAGGCCGGGAGGCAGAGACCCAGGCTCATGAATGCTTACTAAATCCTTGTGGACTGACCAGCTGATAGAAGTTTTCATCTGACCACAGGCTGAGCATGGGGCAGTTTACACGCAGGCCATCTGGCAACTCCAGGGAAAGCGAGGCTGCAGAAGTCTTTAGGGGAAGTCAAGAATGTCCTGTTGCTAGCTTCCTTTCTCAATGTGGAGGCCATAGGCTTGGTGCTGTGCTTGGATCAGAGACCTGTAGTCCCAGGGATTTCTAAGGCGTGAACGCCGTGGCCTATTCTCATACTTGGAAAGAGTGCAGAGAACCCCGTGGGTGGGTGTGGGGGTGCTCAATGACTTCTTGTTTTTCAGTGCCATGAAGCCAGCATATCTATCTACTGTAGCATGTACAACCAAAACCTCTCCCATTGGACCGTGGTATCGGTGGCTGCCATGCTAGCCTGCTGTCTCATTTATTCCCTGACAGGTAAAAACCTGCCTGAAATTGGAGAAGCAGCACCTTTCTCCATCAACCTTTGATATGGGGGAGGGGGTCCTGAGGCCACTGCCTGTAGCCTATCAGTGAGTGACTTCACTCCTCTGAGCCTCTGCCCTCATCTGTAAAATGGGTATAATAAAACTGAAATGAAAGAATTCAAGTAAGCATTGGCTCCACCTTTGCATAGGACTTTTTGAGTCAAGTGTTGGCTTTTTGGTCCAGACCTGTGACATGATCAAGGAAGAAATTCCCCTTTGCCAGTAAAGACTGGCGACTTGTTTGTGACAGTCTTTAGAACTGCCTGATGTTATCGCTCTGTGCACAGTGTGACATTGGGAGACTTGGCATAGAGCGCTCTGCTCATAATGTTACAAAAAGATGTAAGACACCATCCCAACTCTCTGACTCTTAGGATCCTGAGACTGAGAGCTGAAAGAGACCTTGAAGACATCCAATCCAACCCCTTAGCTTGATTGATGGAGAAATTGAGGGCTACAGAGTGGGGAAAATCACAAGCGGACAATTTGCTAACATAGCAAAGATGGAATCTGGCTGCTGAAGAAGTCGGGGCCCAGACTCAGGCCTTGTTTGTTCAAGACCCTCAAACTACTCCTTAGAATCTCTGCTACCTGCCTGCCAATCTAGCAGTGGCTGAGCTATTCCATGATGCCTGCCAATCACCCTCTGGATGCAGTAACTAAGGCTCCCTTCCCCTCAAGCTACAATCTCTGAGAGGCCTTCCATGTGGGGCAGCCTGGCATGTTTACATATATCCACTTTCTTTCCCTACTTTCAGGTCATAGAAAGCCCCCTGACTCTCTGTCTTTCCTCCCCTTAACCCATTCGCTATCTCCTTACCAAGTTAGCAACTGTGGACGTGTCTGTTCTGAGACTCAAAAACTTTAATTTCAGTACAGATGCTTCTGAGCTCCCATTAGACCTTATGGCTTAGAAAAATATCTTCCAAGATGTTAAGGGATTTATCTGAGCCTATGGGGCAGCCAGGTCCTATCTGTGGATTCTAAGCTAAAGTGAAATAAGATTTCTCTAATCCTTCCTGATCTGACATCCCCTGAAACTTTGCAGGGCTCTATGGCTTTCTGACTTTTGGAGATAATGTTTCTGCTGATGTGCTGATGTCCTACCCAGGCAATGACACCGTGGTCATCATTGCCCGTTTCCTCTTCGGGGTCTCGATTGTGACCGTCTACCCGATTGCTCTCCTCCTGGGCAGGTAACAGAGTTTGTCAGTTACTTGGATCACAGCCCTAGGCCATTCCTGTGGTGGGACTAAGACCCTGTGTTTCAGCTGAGGGGTGGGAAGGAGCCATCTCTATCCCCTGGGACCCAGCTACTCAGGGCACCTTGCTTTGGATTATTAGTTTAAAGGATTTCAGCCAGGCAGGATCGCTATGGCCAAAACATATTTATTGAAGACATACTATGTGCACTTGTAGCTTGTATCACAGAGCTTAGTGGTGAATTATATGTTAGAATCCTAATGTATGCAGTGGAAAAGACAACTGAATCCTGGCGCTGTCTTACATCAGTTATTCTCCCTTAGCCAAACCACTTACTGTCCATTCTTTTAACTCTTATTTATAAAGCACATGCTGGGTATAGAGTGTTATGCTCGGTGCTAGGGGAGACCTAATGTTAAGATCTGAAGTGGTTCCTGCCCTCATGGAGCTTAGGATGGTACAGTGTAAAGTGTGTGTGTGTGTGTGTGTGTGTGTGTGTGTGTGTGTGTGTGTATGTGTGTGTGTGGAGAGGCATCTGGGGGCAGTGCAAATGGATAGAGTACGAGACCTGGAATCAGGAAAACTTGAGTTCAAATCCAGCCTCAGTTACATATCGGCTATATGACCCTGGGCAACTCACTTAACCTCTGTCTGCCTCAGTTTCTTCTTCTGTAAAATGGGGCTAGTAATAGTACCTCCCTCCCAGGGTTGTTGCAAGAGTCAAATGAGGTGACATTTTTAAAGCACTTACACAGCGACTGGCACATAGTAGGTGCTATATAAGTGGTTGCTGTAATGATGATGATAATTGGGAGTAACAGGATTTGGGTTCAAATCTTGGCTCTGACATATACTAGCTGTGTGACCTTGGGCAAATCACTTTAACTTTCAGAGCCATATAAGTTTCCTCATATGTAAAGTGCAGGGTTGGATGAGAAAGATTTGGGGCTGGAAGAGGCCCCTGACACTATGCCACCAACACACAACTCTAATATATCATAATATGTAGATATGTTAGGAAGCTATGACTTGGGGCAGCTAGGTGGCTCAGTGAGTAGAGCAGGGGCCCTGGAATCAGGAGGACCTGAGTTCAAATTCGGGCTCAGACACTTGACACTACTAGCTGTGTGACCTTGGGCAAGTCACTTAACCCCAATTGTCCTGCCTTCCCCCCCTCCAAAAAAAAAAAAAAAGAAAGAAAGCTATGATTCAATTCAAATGCTTATTCACCAGTGCTTTAGGTGTGGATTTGCCTAGCAGAGGGATTAGAAAAGGCTTCTTGGACTTTCTAGGACCGATAGGAATTCAAGGGGCAAAGAAGGGGGGAGGAGGGCACTCCAGGTGTGGGGCAGGATCAGTAAAGACCAAAAGGCTGGAAAATTGCAAGCCCCATGAGAGGAAGGGATTGAGATTGGCTTAAATGTAGAATATGAAAAGAATAACAGGAGAGCCTCTCCTGACCTTGGCTTTCCCATCTGTAAAATGAGAATTATTTTTTTTT
>CM053625.1:350354429-350421067 GCA_028646595.1 Phalanger gymnotis | reverse complement strand
AAAAAAAAAAAGACTGGAGCTAGACTAGCACAAAGACTAGGTCTGCAGATGAAGGTGTGGGAATCACCTACAGAAACAGTGACTGAACTGAGCTGAGGAGATCACCAAGTGATGGAGAGAAATGACAAAAAGATTCAGTGCAGAGAGCCAGAGGGCCCCAGGGTTGATGGGCATAAAGTGGACAAAGATCCACTACAGACGGAGAAAGACCAGAGAGAATCATGTCACTACAATCCAGAAAGCAGAGAGGATGCAGGAGGAGGTGACCAACAGTGTCAGAGGCTGCAGGGATTCGAGGAGGAGGAGGGAGAAAAGGCCACTGGGCTTGGTAATTAAGAGATCCTTGGGAATGCTGAAAAGCAATCTGGCCAGAATCCATGGACTGCTCCTGACTGGTCACATGACTTGGGCATGCTGCTTCATTTCTTTAATTAGCCATTTCTTCACTGACTGCATGATCCTGATAATGAAGCTTGTATTACGTTACTTCTTAAGTGTGTTGTGGGGGGCAAGTGAAATAACGCATGTAAAGTATCCTCTGTGAGTTATTGTCATATCTTGCTTTTAAATATGATTGACTTAATAAATTTAACAAACTTTCGAATGAAACAGAATGAAAAAGAGACTTGCTCATGCTCACCATACTGACTGGCATCAAAACACGTGAAGGGTGAGCCAAGGACTTCCACAAAGTATCCCATACTTCTCAGATGCTGGTACATGTCCCTGAAGTTGGTGTGGATGTGGTCCCCATTCCTGCAGAAAATGAAGCAGCCACCTTTAATCAAACTGCATCCACAGAGAATCAAACCACCATCGAGTTCTTTAATACGATTAAAATCACATGTTATTTCTTGAACAGAACCCTGACCAGGCCATGCCAACATCACAGCAGCACAGAATTTCAGAACTGTAAAGGACCTCAGAGGCTAATTACTTCAAGCCCTTGCATAAGTCCCCTATAAAACATATTCAGTGATAGGGAACTCACTACCTCTCACAGGGTAGTCTATTCTATTTTGACACAGCTTTGATAGTTCAGAAGATCTTTAGGAGAGAGCCAAAACGTGCCTCCCTCTAATTCCCCAGTACTAGCTGTCCCCCAAGAAGCCAAACAGAATGAAACTAACCTCTATTCCACATGATCATTCTTCAAATATCTGAAGTCAGAGACTGTGTCTCCTCTAAGTCTCCTCTGAGATAGACACAGAAGACCAACAGAAGAATGCTACACAACAAGAAATGCCACGGGCAGAAGGGACACGTTGGGGAGTCATCTGTGCCAAACAGAGCCTGGCCAGCCAGTATGAAGAGAGAAGCAATGGAAAACACCCCACCCTAGCCCTGACCCCAGGCTTCACAAATCTCTAATGTGCATGTATATCTACAAATACTTGGTAATGCCAGATACCCTTAAGATGAAAGGAAGAAGCCATGTGGATTTCTGGGAAGAGCTGCACAGAAGGAAGGAAGGGGCTGTAATCTGTATCAATGGAGGGAGTATCTATGTCAGTGAGATCACAGATCCATGAGAGCGCCAAGGTATTAAAATACATAATATCTGTTATCTATGTAAATATATCAAGTATTATTTTGCTAAAGTACAATATAATGTAACACATGTAGAATACAACACCCAGAGAGTCTAGCTTCCTTCCTTTCCCTGGAAAAACAGGGAGTGGTGGGGAGATAAAAATCAAGTGGAGAACCAAATGAGAAAACTTGTATAAAGCATTTACCAACCCTTAAAGTACTAGACAAACGCTAGTTATTAATATTAATACTAAGTCAATAAATATTTATCAAATGCCTATGCTAATGTGAAGGGGGGGGAGGAAAGGAATACAAATTAGAAAAAGAAAGCCAGTCCATGCCCTCAAGGAACTTACAATTCAAGGAGGGAAGGAAAACACAAAAGGAAACTGAAAAGGCAGGGAGCAACAGGGTATAATGGCAGCCCAAAGGAGAATGGCTGAGTAAAAGGAAGACAGCTAACCTGGGTGCCCTCTGAGCAGAATCACAAGAGCCCCAGGGCCAGAAGATAGAATAGCTGTTATTGTTAAAGAAAATTAGATCAAAGGGGTCTACAATTCCCCTCATCAAAAGGAGAGAAAGCAATTTCCTCTATTCCTAGGAACCAGGCAGATCCTACTCCCCTTCACTATATCCCCAGCCTTCATGGGATGGAAAACTGCAAATCGAGAAAAGCCAGACACTCCACAGGACAACAGCAGCTGTGACAAAAGAAGTTCCAAATTCTATAAAACCCACAGAGTGTGTGACTTAATTAGAGACTTCCTTATATTAGGAATCCTTTTATTTGGATTGCTGATAGTCAATATGAATATGAGGATTAAAAAGGGCCAGGCAATACCACCAGAACTTTCTGAAAATGAGATCTTTAATATTCAGTCCAAGGGGAAAATAAACTTTCCATCAAGAGATGGAATTGTGTTTGAAATTCAACTGAACTGAATTGAAATTGCCATTAAAAGGACAGCAACATTTCTGAATTCTTTCTTTGGAAGCAGGGAGGCATCATTTATAATCTGTTACACATATTCTCTTTCCTTCTCCTTCTCTTTTCTTCTCCCCCTCCATTCTCTCTCTTCTTCCTCCCTCCTTTCCTTCTCCTTCTCTAGTTCTGCCTCTGCCTGACTTTCTCCCCATTTCTGCCTTGAAAGAACAAAGAGCTGCCCATTGATGTAAGATATTCACATAAACTGCATGGACAGCTATTAAATGTCAGGAAGTAACACCAATTTCTCCTTCTCTTCAACCATCAAAGCTGAAGATTCTGCTTAAAAACAGCACAACTGCTAACAAAAGAAATCTTATTTGAGATCCTGTGCGACACCCCCAATACACGTCAGTCCCAACTACAGGGGTGGCCAGGAAATGTCACCTCTTGCAGTCAGAATAGAAACTACCGAAAATAAAACATATTACAAGACTGGAGTCACCAAGACCCTCAATCTGTGTTTCTACTTGGCAGATGCCTACCAATCCAAGGGGTCATTTTTCATTCTCAAATTATCCCTGGGGAAGTATCCTGGTGGATAGCGGAGATTGTGATACTGATCCCAGAGGACTCTCTTGCTTCGAGGAGGAGTAGGAATGATCTTCACCTTAATTGGGAGCTTTACAGTTGATGTCTGTTCTGCACCACTTTTAGACTGAAAAGAGAAAGAAGCATAGGATAACCTTTTCCAAGGAGAGAGAATGAAATTTCACTGGTTATAACAGTTGTAACTTGATGGAATTCCACTGTGATTTTCCAATTTAACCCCAAAATTTTGAAGATAGTTTCTAATAACAACTCAAACCAGAAGAACCTCTCTAATCAATTCCATGGACTTGCACTCAGGGCTTAGACTTTATGTTTAATTTAACATATCTGCAGCCCCGTCAGCATTAGGCACAGGCTGGAAAATGAGGCATCATAGGGCAGCTTACTACTTGTCAATTTCACTTTCTAAAGCTATGTAAAATTTTCTAAAGCTCTAAAATCCTCCAAGTCTCAAACAGCCTACAAGCCCAGTTATGTCTATTCCATTTTAAATCCACCACTTAGACATTAGTCTGCCTTGCCATTTTCAATCAGGAAAATATAAAAAAAGAACACCTTAATAATCCTTACCCCTTTTGGAATGAACTATGTAAGCATCCAAAACTTACTTCAGTATCTGCAGGGGAGGATACTGTGATCATGACATGACCCTGGGCAATGCCTTCCCAGGAGGCTGCTTTCTTTGTTACAGAAATGGAAATAGCGAGATAGCCAGACCAAGGCCACAGCACTGAGGAGTAGGCGAAGGCAACTTCAATATTATCTCCATTCTGTGGTAAATAGGGCTGCCAGTCAGGCTGGAGATAGAAGAGAAAGAATAACGGTTAAAGCAAAGTTCTTAAGTGGAATGCTCACATGTAGATAGGTGAAATGAACTCAAATTCCTAACTTAACTAAAAAATCTGCTCTCTGGCATCTTTTTTTCTGGGGAGGAAGGGAAGACAGAAGGGGGGAATGTTACCTTTTAAAAATTAAGAGGATCTGAGAATTGGCGACAAAGGATCTATTCCTAGGTCGGAAGCAATCTCACACCAAAATAGCTCATTGTGGTACCCAACATACCAAGCAGAAAGGCCTAAAGACCAGCACTTGAGCTATCTTCAGATAGCACAGGGAAAGATTATTCAAGACGTAACTATTCTTATTTTTTCTAAAGAGGAGGGGGAAAGCTCTAATTATATAAGGAGGAAGGAAGGAAACAAGCATTTATTAACACCTACTACGTGCCAGAAACTTTATAAATATTCTCTCATTTGATCCTGGGAGGTAGGAAACTGAGGCAATCAGTGTGTAAGTGACTTGCCAAGGTCACACAACCAGTAAGTGTCTGAGGCCTGATTTGAACTCGGACCTTCCTGACTCCAAGACCGATGCTCTATTATTCACTGTGCCAAACTATACAGGGCTTTTGAAAGTAATGGAGAGAGATATCTATGTTTAACACACTGGTTTTTGATTCCTATATAAGTCTAAGGGGAAACAGCAAAGGAAACACATGAGGAAAATAACTTGGGGAAAGACAAATTAACTCTAATTTGACTATGTTTTTTTCCTCCTTAAAAAAGACTTTTTAATGCTTTTTTTTTCTCAATTAACAAATATTTGTTCTTTTCCCCTCTCACCTCTGCAGCCCATCCCCCCTTGAAGAGAAAAAAGGGAGAAGAAAAACCCTTGAAACATCTGAACAGCCAAGAAAAACAAATTCCTGCACTGGTCACATCCAAAATATGTGTATCTTACTCTACACCCTGGGTTCATCCCTCTATGTCAAATGGATCTTTCGGAATTGTGGTAGAATTGTAACATTAATCAGTGCTTAAGTTTTTCAAAGTTGTTTGTCTTTAGAAACAAATTACTATATAAATTGTTACATAAATTGCTTTCTGGGTTCTGCTTACTTCACTCTGCAACAGTTCATACAAGTCTTCCCAGCTTTCTCTGAAATTGTCCTTTCATCATTTCATTTCTTACAGTACAGTAATATTATACCACACTCATATACCACAATTTGTGCAGCCTTTCCCAAGTGATGGGCATTGTTCTTTGTCACTATAAAAAAAAAAGAGCCACTACAAATATTTGTACACATAGGTCCTTTGCCTCTGTCTTTGATCCCTTTGGGGTAATAGTCATAGAAGAAATACTGCCAGGTCAAAGGATATGCACAGTGGTGATCTGGGGGCACACCTGCAAACTGCTCCCCAGAAGAGCTGAAGCAATCTCCAGTTCCAGCTACAGTGGCATTAGCAGACCCATTTTCCCGTGGCCCCTCCAACCTTTGTCATTTTACATTTTTGTTATCTCTGACAATCTCACAGGTATCAGGTTGAGCCTCATCATTGCTTTAATGCTTTATTTCTCTAATTATTAGTGATTTGGAACATTTTTTCATATGCCTGTTCATAGCTTAAATATCTTCTTTTGAAAACTGCCTGTTCAAAGCTTTCGACCATTTATCAATTAGCAAATGGCTTTTACTCTTATAATGAATTTATTTATGTCTTGGAGATTAAAGACCTTTATCAGAAAAATTTATTGTAAAGATTCTCTCAGTAAACTGATTTCCTTCTAACTTCAACTATGTTGGTTTTGCTTGTGGGAAGCTTCTAACTTTATGTAACCAAAATTGTCCATTGTAATTTTCTATACTCCTCCTTGCTACCCCTGGGATGGTCATGAATTCTTCCCTTGTCCACAGACAGGAAAAGTCATTTTCCCTTGCCCCTCTGATTTATGATGTGATTTTTTTATATCCAAGTGAAACATCCTGGTGGAGCTTACTTGTTGCATGATGTGAGATGCTTGGGTGATTGGATTTTTGAATGTTTTCCTCCCTGTCTAATTTCATTTTTCCAAAACACTTTTTACTGTTCTGAAAATATTTAAGGACCTATAACTTCATGGCATGGACTCTCTTGCACAGTGTCTTTATGACTTAACAGATGATCTTCAAGAGTGCTATGGTCAACAGTTTCATAAGCCTTCAGCCAACCTGTTCAGAATGAGCTTCTCAGACCCAGTCAGGCTGGTCCTCACGTGATGGACAAAAAGCCCTTTACCAGGTGCAGGCACCAGGTGTGAACAAGCTTGAACACAGCTGGCACAGCCTGCAAGAGCCCAAAGTCACTGCCAAGTCACAAAGAGCCACCACAACGAGGCATCAGTGCTGGCTACTTAGAATACATTCATGAAACGGCCAAGACCTGAAACATCCAATCAACAAATGTTTATGAAGGGTACACCATGTTCATGCACCTGAGCTGAGCCCTGGTGATATAGACATGAAAAGTGTCTGTCCCTGCCTTTACAATCTAATGGAGGAAATGGCACATGTGTGCATCTGGAAGCAGTTGGACAGCAGTGAAAAGCATCACGTGCTCCTGGTGTTGGATGGTAACAAAGGAGAGTAAAGTATGATTCACTGAATTGAGCATAAAGCCCACAATTATTAGGGAAGAGCACCAACTTGATTAGCACTCTTACCAAGAATTAAACCCCACTGGCAGAACCTAATTCACACAGCCGCTTGGTAGATCGAGTCACAGTTAAAGCAGAAAAAAGGGAGCTTACCTTGTCTACAATCCTCCCAGTGACACCCATGCCATTAAGAATGGTGACATTGACTATGGTTGGCATCCCTCCGTAGTAGATGGGCTGGGAGCAGTAAGGCCACATGTATGGGCACTCAGTCAGGTCTATATAGCTGGGACTCAGACTGAAAACAAACAATACACTATTAAGATTTGAGACAAATGAGAAGTCCAAGAGACACAGTTTCTGGGCGATTAATAATCACTTTATTAATTACAGCTAGCAAATAATCAATGAATTGAGGTCAGTGGTTTTCTTGGAAATCGAAGATGAACCTTGGGGACCACCAAATAGTTAAATACCTTTGGAAAAGGAGTTGTCCCTGATGCATAAAAATCAACTCTGGCTAACAATTAAGGAAAGACTATATATAGTATTAAACATCATAACAGAGGTGAGCTTATTCTAACGAGAAGCTAGGGGATGCACTGATTATGTCATTACTCTTGGGTCATTCCACCTCCAGCAATCTATACAAAAAACCCTATTTTCCACCCAGTCAATGAAAAATGAACCATGGTGGATGAGAATTTCACCTAGATGAGATGGTCCAAGTGGGGTGAATTCTTTGGGCAAGGTCAGAAATGTCCTTGAGAAGCTAGGCTTTGAATGAAGGAAAGTGAGACAAAAAAAAAAAATCTTTGGGTCCATGTACAAAATTGGTTATTAATGTAATAAGAAAAAATCATTTTTCTCATTTGTTTGGGGGCAGTGGGGGTCCAGGAGTTCTAGTTCCATTATCTCATGGCACAAAGAATTCCTGGGCTGGAAGTTTCCTCCACTGTGGCAGATGAGCAGGGGTGGTAACTCAAAGTCATAGAGAATTGCCTAGGGCACTGAGAGGTTATAGGATTTGCCAGGACGAGTTAGCAGGGGAACCTGAACCCAGATCTTCCTGACTCCACAGCTGACCACACTGCCTCCTCACCTATACTTCCTAGCTTTCTCCCTTCAAAACTCAGCTGCTTGAGGGCAGCTTGTATTCCAAGCACTTAGCAGAGTGCCTGGCACATACTAAGTGCTTAATAAGTGCTCACTGACTATTAAGAGTTTAAAAAAAACACAGAAAGAAAAGCAAATGAGTATTGTATTTCTTTCTTTCTTTCTTTTTTTTTAAGGCAATCAGGGTTAAGTGAATCGCCCAAGGTCACACAGCTATTGTGCCTGAGGTCATATTTGAACTCAGGTCCTGCTAACTACAGGGTTGATGCTCTACGCACTATGGCACCATCTAGCTGCCCCTCTGAATTTCCTTTTTAACTCTCAGAATGAATCAATGACTTATCTATCATCATTTCTAAACAGCATCTGTGAAAGTTAACCCATATAACTTAAAAGGCAACTATGAGGTGACCTCAGCTTCTCTACTGACAGAATCAGAATACCACCTCACAAATTCTTGGAAATAACTGAAGCTTTTGCAAAAAGTTACACCTACTCTCCCAAATTTGATTAGAAACATTCTTATACTAGACCATTCTAACAAAGGTAACTCTTCTAAATAAAAAAGCATTTAGAAACAATGAGTATACTTGTACTCTCTGCAAAAAATTCATTTAAAATAGTAGCATTTAAAAAAATCACTACTTTTAAACCACTTAAATTTCAAAACTAAAACTACTCATTCACATACAGTAAAAGCTGCCTGTCATCCACTGCCTTTTAATCATCAGCTCCAAAGTTTCCTGAGTGTCTAAGATGTCATCTGATCACAACTACTTTTTTGGGGGGTGGGGTGGGGTGGAGGGAGGGGCAGGGAAGGGATTGTGTCGTGTGTGTGTGCGCACGCGTGTGCGTACACAACACAAAAAGACATACTGTCCATCATCCACACATGCTAAGTTTCAGAAGAGGAGAAACCAACCTTGCCTGTGGTTTATAGCTATTGAGGATCTGATAGGCTCTCAGAAGGTCCAGTTTGCCATGTCCCTGTTCAAACATATTGACCCCGGGAAGGCGTCGTGCTGATGCAATCAAGGCCTGCTTCATGCTTGCTGGATTCACCATTTCACGCTTCTGGACAGTACTGAAAAAACCACACATTCACTTACTGTTTTATCTTGGTGAAAAAACTACAATCAGACTTTGACTACTTAGCCCAACGATGCAAATCTGTGATTCACAACTGGACTTTAAGATCCTAAGAGCCTAGCAGGGGCTTCTTGGGCCCTAAATCTAAGTGGAGTGTGCCTGGAACCTTGGAAATAGCTGAGAACTTTCTGTTCATTATGGAAGTACTTAAGTGTAGTACAACCAATAAGAAGACCACACCCTCTTCCAAGAAATTCAAATGTCTGAACAGCTAAATGTTCTAACTTGATAATGATCAGTGACTCTGCTTGTTGGGGATTCAAAATCAAAAGGCACAGAAAGTGAACTGCCTTTCATCTTTTCACAGCTATAAATATTACCTAAACAGCCCCTGTATGGAAAGAAGAATTTGGAAGTGTTATAGTTTAAAAACAAACAAAAAAGAAACCCTACAAATAAATATGTATAAAAGGCACTCCTGACATGCTCCTACATCTCAGAAATAAATGGATTTGAAACACAAACTTATGACCAATCAATCCTCCTGTTTGGTCAAATGCCTCTTCAGTGACTGCTGACCCAATCAATCTTGAGAGATTAGGAAACAGAAAGAGAATTGTCTTCATCTGTGCCTAAGGTATATCTTTCTGGACATACTTAGGAAGTTCACCTTGGTCTATGGGCACCTAGCTTTTTCTTTGGCTAATGCTGAATCATCCACAGAGCATTACCAACTTATTTCAGAAGTTTGATTCTACTAATCGATACTCACCTCACTAACAAAGTGACAGCACCTGCTACCACTGGGGAAGCGACACTCGTTCCTGAGAGAGATCTGCACCCACCCTTTACACCAGAACCTCTCACTCCAGAACCATAAGTGACAATGTCTGGTTTCATGCGACCATAGCCTCCTGGGAGTTCCTATGAATTAAAAAAATATATAAAAAGAATTTCTCATCCACCTATCACAACTATACACTGGCACAAGAGATATATATAATCATAGCTCATTAAAATTGAATGTAAATATACTGTTTGAAAAGTATACTGAAATGCTGTGTAAGAATAACTTCAGAAATATCCAAGCCTTAGCATAAAATTTCCCCGTTGCATATATTATAAAATTATGTTCACAACTATAATGAAAATGCAGTTATTTACATGAATTTTGTAACATTGCTTTATATTGCTGCTGGGAACAAATACTACTTTTGAGTTAGCATCAAAAACATTTTAAAAGAGCAAAAATTCCATTATCGTAGTCAATTACTCCACTAGAAATATTCACTAAAAAAAAAAGCACAAAGGCCCCCAAATATACATATTTTATATGTAAATATGGATGTGGTTCCTACAAGGATTTCACAGAAACACAATGTGAAGACTTTATAAAAAGACTATATGATATACCCATGATCCTCCAAACTGAGACTGAGAAGGGACACTGAGTATATTTTGGACTCCAGCCTTACTCACTAGTAGAATGACTGCCCTTCTTAAGCATTAGGTAAATTTCTCCTTCTGATGGCCATTGCCAGAAATGTTACTAGGGCATAGCCTTCGGCTTTACTTCAGGAAGAAGACTTGCATAACCCAAACGCTGTCTAACAATGAGATAGGCACCTTAGTGAATCAAGGAAACCCATCAGCATCAACAGAAATGTTCAAGCAGAGGCTAAATAACCTTGAGAGCCTTAGATCTCCTACTTTGTGTTAGAAGCTGAACTAAATGATCTCTGAAGTTCTTTTCAATTTAAATTCTAGAATTCCATCTGCTTCTAAGCAGGGTATTTTAACTCTAATCACACACATGCACTTCTCCTAATATTCTGACTTCCTTAAGGCCAAAAGAAGGGCCCCGTTTACTAAGTAACATATTTGAGAACTCCCAAACAATTATCCTTCCCCTGTACAAAACCCTTCAAATGTTTCCCCAGGCCACCAGGAAAAGGTTCAAAGCTCTAAGGATGGCACTGAAAGCTCTCCATAATCTGTCTTCAACCTACCTTTCCAGTCTCACATATGTGGCCACTCCAGCCGAACCCAACTGTGCCTTCCCCCACAGATCCTGGCACCTTCCTGACGTCTTTGAAGAAGAGAGTTCTTCCAGCTGGGCTAGTCCTACTCTCTGCATTCACTTCCCCTGCTACATCTCTGCCTGCAGACAAGCCACCCACCTCTCAAGACATAGGTCAAAGGCCACTCCAACAACAAGTCTCCCCAAGTCTTCCCTCAGTTGGAAAGGATGATCGCTCCCTAAACGGATACCAATGGAGCATAGATCGAGAACGAGAGGAGCTTAAAAGTCCCCTATTCCAACTCCTTAACTTTACAGGTAAGGAAAACAAAGCTCAGAGCAGCTCCAGACCTTGTCCAAGGTGGCAGGGCAATGTTGCTCTTTTGGCTGCATCCCCCTTGGCATTTTTATTTTGGACATATGGGGGAGGGGAAGTCTGACCCTGTCCTTTCATTGGTATGGGGAGCTCCCAGTGTGGAAATTCCTACTGATGTAGAATGGCAACTCATAGGTAACTTAAAGAGTTACATATGTCCTTATGAGTCCTTAAAGAGCTTGCCTAGAGGCAATGAGAGATTAAGCAACCCACCTAAGATCACAAAGAGAATCAAGGCAGAACCTGAGCCCAGGCCGCTCTGACTCCAAGCCTAGCTCTCTCCCTGTACTATGCCATCACAGACCTTCCTGATCATAATCGAATTTTTGTCACAAGGATCTTTATCTATCACCTATGCTGAATTATTAACTCAAGGAAGGAGACCCTAGAGTCTAGCACACTGCTCTGCACGTGGTTCCCCGTTCCCAAATCCAGATTCCTAATAAATGTGCCCTGAATGAAGCGTGGCCTGACCGAGTTCCTCTACAGATGGTGAATACCACTCAAAGCATTCTAACACGATGACAAACTTTTGTTGTTTAACTGTGTGACATGTTACTGAGCTCTGTGAGCTGTCCTGAGATTCAAACAGCCTTCTGCTTCTATTTAGCCATTCTACGAGTTTGTTTCATCCTTGAACAAGCAGGCCCTTCTGTTCACACCTGCGGAGCGATGTTATACCATTCCATCCAATGGGAGAGAGACTACTCCATTTTCAGTCCAAGAGTTCGTGAATGAGTCAAGCCAACAAGCTTGCTGTCTTCTTCTCATCATACGCCAGTAGCCTTTTGTCTTCCAATGTGGGGAAAAAAATGGTCCACCTGTTGCCCTGGCTCCGGAATATGGGACCTCCTCCTACTTGTCTACTTCAACCTATCAACAACCTCCAAGGCTCTCAAGCAAAAGGAACAGTTTTTCAAATGATACTCAAAATAAAGAAAGGCTTACCCAGGTAGTCATCCCCCTAGAAGAAAAGCGAGCTATATTATCTTCAAAGTCAATTCCGCCTACTCCTATCACATCCATCTGATCAGCAGGGTTATTGAGAGTGCTAAATTGAGGCACAAAAATAAGTAAGGAGGAGAGACAGAAAATGGTAATGAATAATCTCAGTAACAGCAAGTTCCAATCCAAAATGTCTAAGGTTTCACTGCATTCATTCTGTGACAACCCTCTCCAGCTCTGATGGATCGATGCCTGGAAACGACTCCTCTTATTTCTTAAGCCCGCCATCATCATCCCCTTCCTGGGCTTTGCTCTTGTTTTCAGCAAGAATGTCCTCCTTGCTCCCCTTAACCCTCTGTCCAGGCCAAGGTCTGCCCCTCCACCTGCCCCCCACCCTCTGAATTTCTGCAGGACACACCCGAATCACAACACCTGCACCATCTGCTAGCTGCTTCAGGTGCCTTCTTCTCCACTGTTCAACTAACTCTTACTCCTTGTTTCCCTCACAGAAAGAACAGAGAAGGGTGCTCAAGAGCTATTAGGATTCATGTCAATGGACTCACCACACACAGTGGGGGGTGTCAAACAGAAATGGGGCCACAATTCCGTACATAAGGATCCTGCAGGTCACACACTGACTTAGTTTTCCAATGATGTGTTATCTATGGGTGTTCTTGTATTTTTATTTATTTTGTTAAACATTTCCCAATTACATTTTAATATAATTCAAACCATACTTGGGAATGCTGCACCATGTCTGACACCTCTGTTCCACAGCAAAATGTGAGGCTGAAAAGCATCAATTATCCATTTCTAAGGCACCCTGAACTACGATTCTGTAAGTCAGTCATGTAATTTCTTTCATACTTAACACTGGCACCCAAACAAGCTAAAATAATGCAATAAAACCTCAAACTACGCAACCAAATGTACAAGAAAGAGAAAAGTACCAAATACTTGGTTCTAACAGTATAACAACTGAGACAATGAATATAGGAACAAAGCTATGAACTGGACAGTAAACTTGCATTTCTATGCCTTGGTATCAAAAAAAGTAGTCTCGTAACAGTGACAAAACCCATAAATGAATCTATATGACATAAAAATATCATCAGCATTTCTGGCATTAATTTTTTTAATAAATCAATTTATTTAGTTTCCCACATTTACTTCTATAAGTTTTAAATATTCTCCACCTTCCTCCCCTCCCCCCTCTCCAAGACAGCATGCAATCTGATACAGGTTCTACATATACTTTCTTGTTAAACAGGTGTTTTGTTTTTTCTTCTTCATGGTTCCTCATATTAGTTCTAATTCTTCTCTACAGCTCATCATTTCTTATGGAACAACAGTATCCCATTGCATTCATACATCATAACTTGTTTGGCCATTCCCCAATTGATGGGCATCCCCTCAATTTCCAATTCTTTTCCACTATAAAAAAAAGCTGCTATAAATGCTTTTGTATATGTGGCTTCTTTTCGCTTTTTTATGATCTCTTTGGGATACAGACTTAGTAGTGGTATTGCTGGATCAAAGTGTACGTGGAGTTTTATAGCTATTTGGGCAGAATTCCAAATTGTTCTCAGAACGGTTGCATCAGTTCACAACTCCACCAACAATGCATTAGTGTTCCAATCTTCCCACATCTTCTCCAACATCTATCACTTTTCTGTTTTGTCAGGTTAGCCAAACTGATAGGTGTGATGTAGTACCTCAGAGTTGTTTTGATTTGTATTTCTCTAATCAGAAGTGATTTAGAGCATTTTTCATATGACTATAGATAGCTTTAATTTCTTCCTCTGAAAACTGCCTGTTCATATCCTTTGACCATTTCTCAATTGAGAAATGATGGCGTTAACTTTAAGAAAATATATCAAAAGGATACTGAGTGTTTACCAAAATAAAATCCTACGAAGAATATGGATATAGAAGAGACCACTTAACTACTTACTGTTAAACATGCTAACAGGTCTTTACCAGAGCTATCCACCCTTGGTAGTAACCACTATAATAATGATAATTAATAATAATGGTTCTCCATTTTAAGTAAGGTGGATTTTAGTGTCAGGTTGATTTTAGTGTGGAAAGTGGATATTTGTTATTATTTCTTAGAGTTCAGTTTCTCAGGATCAACAGCCATCACCAATCTCTTGTTCCCAGGTATTAGATATGAGTTCCCTGAATTATGGTTCAAAACATCTCCACCACGCTTGTGCAGCATTATAAAATGATAAATAATATACACATTATGTTCAAAGTATAAACATCCACTGCAACTGCATAGTGAGATAGAGGGATGAGGTGATGTAAACTTGTGGGGCTATCACTGGCAATATGCCTTCCTTGTCTACTGCCCCATAAAGCAGGTGGGCACTGATCAAGGAGTAGGGAACCTTTAGGGTTGAATGCACAAGCTGGAATGCTGTGTGTGCCTTGACTGGCCCCCATCAAGGTTTGAGGGGATTTAAGGGAATTCGCAAGTTGTGCCTGTCTCAACTGACCCCATCCAGACATAGGAGCAGTTGCCCCCCCGACTCCTCAACAGCCCCTTCAAGAAGGGTGATTAGGGAATGCTATAGGGAGTTGTGCTTCCATAATCAGCAACCTTCTTGTGAGATAACTAAAGTAAGATTATTAACTCCTTGGAAGCTATCTTTCCTGTATGACCAGATCAAGAGTGAACCTGTGCTAGCAGCCATCCTATGTGCTGGTGTTATCTGTCTTACATCTGTACACAGAAAACTATGTAAAGCTTTTTGAGGTTTACAATGTACTTTACAAAAGTTACCTAATTTCATCTTCACAACAACTCTGGGAAGCAGGTGGTAGTATTATCTCCATTTAACACATGAAAAAACTGAGGCAGATGGAGGGTAAGTTACATGCCCACAGCCAGTAAGCATCAGAGGCTGGATGTGCACTCTGGTCTTCCAGATGCCATGTCCAGTGCTTTATTCACTTCCCCAGGTAACTGACCAGAGTACTTAGTGAGTACTTGCCATTTGCCCAGAAGATAAATAGAAGAGATCAACTTTGCATTCAAGGAGGCTTTTTCCCTACTCTTAACTAGACAGTAAGACACAGGATTAAACGGCATGGTCTTCCATTAAAGTTTATCACGGATCATGGCAAGAAGAAGAAGATCTTCCCATCTGAAAGACTATACCAGTGACACACAAGCTCTGGTAGACCCTACAAACCAAATTCAAGAGCCTAGCTAAGTCTGAAGCAGTTTGTCACTAAAAAGGAGACAAACAGGTGACGATTTTTCCAGACGTATCAATTCACAAAGACTAAAAAATTGCTAAGGGGTTGCAATATGCATGACTTGGAAAGACAACTATACTGATTAAATTGTGTATCCTGGAAGTAAAAATATAATATAAAAATATAAATATATATTATATAAAATATATAAATATAATATAAAAATACAATATAAATTAGAATTCTGGGAAAGGTGAGTATCAGTGTAATCTGGAACAGATGAGGAAGCGTTAGTATAGACAACAGCACATGAAATAGACCTAGAAGAATGGAGAGAATATGAATAAACAGGAGAAGAGAGAAGACAGGCCAGGAGGGAGAGCAATTCTAAAAGACAGAGTAGACGAGTAAGAGTCATGATAGGTAAGGACCCTTTTGTAGGCACTGCCCAAAGCCAGCCCAGTTGTCACCCGATCTCAGTTTTAAGGGAAAACGTGTTTCTCTCCTGGCACTTCCCAACTAGGACAACATAACTAAGGATGCAGACTTGGGCTGCCACTTCTTCTGCCAATCCTTCTGCTTGGAATGACCCTCACAGCTTCCATGTCCCACCCTGTGGCCTCAGTGTACCCGTTCCCCACTCTACCCCCGCCTGGCCCCTCCTGGCTTCTCAAGTCACACTAACCAACCAGCTGGAAGGTTATGTCATTTTTACACTGGGACCTCGCCTTCCTTTGTTACAAAGGGAAATTCAATAAATGGAGCATGTGTCTTTGAATGGCACGCAAGAGGATCTCCTTTTTAGTTTCTCATGATATGGACCCCTGGAAATACGACTATATATATCTCATAGGATTTAATTGCTGGAAGGGACCTTAGAAATCATGGACTCCAACCCATAAGTCATATTACCTCTGAGGAAACTGAGACCTAGAAAGGTGAAGACAACTGCCTCAAGCCCCCAGATATTCATTCAGTGGCAGCTAGAGTCTGAGCCAAAATCTACTTACTCTATCTTAATTTGGCATGCTTTTGAAACGTGCATTTATTGAATCAAATGGAATATAAGAAAAGGAAGAAGTCCTTTCTACTAAATAGGAGCCTCTGAATGTGAGTAAGTGGCTTAAAACAAATCACCATTATCTGAAAAGACAAAACATCAACAACAATAATTTCAGAGAGAGAAGTCACTATACTTTTTAAGCTACTTACCCATAGAGTGGACCATCATTGCCAATAGCAGAAACCATGATTACATTGTTAGCTGTCAATTCCCATACCTAAAAAGAAAAAAAAAGAAAAAAAATACACTGAGTATTGAATTATACCTTTTTAAATAACCATGAAATTTTTCAGAGAATAATATACCTAAAGACACTTCCTAAAAAGAGAAGGATTTTCTCAAACTTTCTCCTAAAATATGCAGACTATTGTGGCTAAGGAGAGGTTAGTGACTACTGAGAGAATAAAAATAAGCCAATTACCAAATTATACTGGTTTGCATGCTAGTGCATATACAAAAAACAAAGAGAAGCCCTTCCCAATGGAAACTGGACAACAAACAGCGGCTTCTACCCATGGCAGTTTACAAGCTTTCTCTACCATTCTGCAAGATGCAGAGTCAAAGTACCACTACTCTCAGCTGACAGGGGAAGAAGGCAAGCCTTGGAGAGGTCACCCTGCCAGCAAGGGGAAGAGTGAAAACAGACGGAATCCTTCTGAGAGGCTCCCAAGTCCAATGTGTGCTCCTCTCCCATAAGGCCAAGGGTGCCTCTCCAGTTACAAACTCAGGAAAGCACAACTGGGAATTTGTTTCAAGGAAGGAAAGAAGCATTTTGACAAGATGCTACGTACTATTCCTGAACAATTATTTCTCTTGCTTCCAAAACATAGAATGTATTGAATCCATCGTCCTTCCCCACAAAGCCACTCTAACAATCTGCCGAAAACCACACACTACTGCAGAAATGAACTACTCAAACACAGGGTACTCCAGCAGGAATCAGAGTCCAAACACAACTTATATTGTTGGTAGTTTTTCTACAAACCTTGTCAACAAAAGGGTGATCCATGAAGTCTGGGCCACCAATGCTGAGATTTAGCACATCGATTTTCTTTAAAATAGCATAGTTGAAAGCATCCAAAAACCAAGATGTATAAGAAACCTAGTCAATTGAAAAACAATCTGTTTTAGTATGTTAGCAAGGCCTCTCACAAAGTTTTAAATAAAGTGCAAAACCTGGAATTTCAGAAACACAAGGTAAAATCACCAACCTTTACCTATTTTAAAATAGTTTCACTTTCTGAAATAAAGCAAATTCCTAAAAGTTGATTATACAAGTGAATCATTTTCTCATTAATTTCTGTTATAAAAATAGAGACATTCTTGGGTAATATAATTTTGGCTTCACTCCTTCCCCAAAATAGTAAGAAACTACTGCAAACCTAATGAAATGTACTGTAGAAGGTTTATTGCATATTAAAAGATAAAATGCCAATTAGACTATTGTATGGGCTCTGTGACCGCAGGGGTATTATATGTATCTCCTCAACAAGGCAGAGCACATCTACATTTTAGTACATGGCACCATCAGTTCCTATAGCTAAAGATGCTATCACTTGGTCACGGCCGATCCTTTGGGAAGGGACTGGTTTGTCTGCATCTGCCAAGGCTAGTCCTCAGGATACACAGTTCTTCCCTAGACCTGCACATTCTGTGGTAGTTTTTGAGAATCCAAATGACCTCCATCTTAGAAAGAAGTCTCAGATGTAGACAATTAGAACACTCAAAGCATGAATAATGTCCTCAAACTTAAAAAAGAACAAAAGCAATGTAATTCCTTAGAGCTAAATTCCAAGGGAGCAGGAAATGGAGCTCTGTCTTACCACCTGCCTGGTTATTCTATCCTAAGGTGCATATCCACAGTGAAAATCTCACAATAGAAGCAGCTCTTCTGAAAGGGTTTACCTTGACAGATGCCTGTTAATCTTTACTTGGGTATGTGATGTTCAGTATTGGGATCATTCAAAAAAGGATTTTCATGACAACATCCATGAAAAACACGATATGGTGGCACAGAAGGCAGGTCACAGAGATAAGAAGACCTGGATTCAAGTCTTGCCTCTAACATCAACTAGCCAACCATGCTCTCTCAACACCCAGTGCGACTCCTAGAGACTAGAAATGACAAGACAGATTGCTGTTCTGCCTTTGTGGAGGGGGTGTTCTCTCAAATGTGCCCAATGCCAAGGAAACAAGGCCCAGACCTAATCAAGTAAGGGGAGAGGAGGAACCTAGGGGGAGAGGGGGAGGAAGAGAAGAGGAGGGGAGGAAAGAAAAAGAGGGAGAGAAGGAGGGAGAGAGGGAAGGAGAGAGAGGGAGAGAAGGGGGAAGGAGGGGCTGTGATGTGGCTGTCCACATAGTGCCTTTCTTAATGCAGGGATACATTACTTTAAATATCACCAATTGATTTTTTTTTTATTTCAAAGAGTCAAACCAAAAGTGGGTATGAGTCACTTGGCCATTTGCCTATTAAGAATGATTTTTTAAAAAGTCGTTTTTAAACTGGTGCCGCCTTCTTATCGTTCCCCCTGCTTTAGTTTGGAGATGTATTTACAAAGAGCAGGAAACTTCCCAAGTATGGGATTTACCACTGAAAATTAGGCCATTTCTCTACAAAATCTTATAGATTTAAGTTTTTTAAGCCAGCATATTACAACTGTGATTTTTAAATCTTTAAATGCTTTTCATTTCTTGAAGACTTTTTAAAAGCACTAACTTTAAAGACATTATAACTCACAAATGTGACCTTTGTGTGTCCCTTTAAAATTTATGAAATATCATCCTTAGCTAAGTAATGCCAGCATTATAATAGTTTACAGGAAACAGAGATTCTCCGAGTTGAAGTAACTTGACCTTGGCCCTGTGGCCACTACGGGTCAAAGAGAGGTTTCTGACTCCAGGCCCCAAGGTCTGGTCACTGCATCACACTGCCTTTTCTACACAAAGACAACAATTTTAAGGTGTATTCAAGATCAAAAGATGGGAACTATAAGTTCTATTTAGAAACAATACAGTCATATACCCCCTTCAGAACTATTTTATAAACTTCACCTGCTAAACTAGCTCATTTTAAAGCACTATTTAAATGTCAGCGATTATTATTATCATATATACATATATGTATCATATGTGTGTATATGTATACACACACACACAATAACATACAAATATATTTTGGCCTAGGAGTTAGTTCTTGGCAGATGTGAAAAAGCTGTCTAGAACATAAGCATTTGACAATCATTCCTTGATTTTACCAAATATAACTAATTTCAGAGATACGAGAATACTTAAGAAATATCTACGTTGACCCATGCGATTTTTAAAAGTCCAACCAGGAAAGTAAAATTCCTTTAAGTATTTGGGTTAATTGGAGGTTATTTTAAAGGTGAAATCAAGTTTTTAGTAATAGTAATGTCTTCTGTAGACTACAGGAAATTTTTCCATTTTCGAAATTCATTCTAAATTGGGGAACTGTTTGGAAACTGAAAAAAAAAATCTTATTTTTTTTTTCTAATCTATGAATTCATAGGAAAAAAATGAAGACTGGGTTAACTGCATAATTTGCCTAGTTTACTGAAGGATGAAACTCTAAAGGTGGAATGATACCTTAGAGATTACTCTTGAAATAAAAAGCCTTGCTTCCCTTATGCTGTATTTGGGCTGAAAGCCATTCTACCCTTCAGGCGCAGACTCCTAGGGGAGTCAGTCATACATTCTCTGTCCCACTCCTCTTCCTCATCCAGCTACACTCTGTAGGCCTCCATCATCTGGCCACACCAGGAACCTGCCCCTCCTCCCCTTCCCCCTTCAGACTGTAAGCTCCTTGAGGGCAGGGCCTATCTTTTTTTTTATATTTGTATCCCCTCGTGGTTAGCATAAAGCAGGCATTTCATTAATGATAACTACCTTGAAATCCTTAATTGCTTACAACCTGGCTTCTTCCAGAGTTGCCAAAAATCTTAGTTAAGTTCCATGGCCACTTCCCAGACTTTAATCTACCTGGCTCCTCATCTTGCTTCTGTGGCATTGTTCTTGGATCTCTCCCACGCTGTCTGACCTTTCCTTCTCATTCTCCTTTGCTGGCTCGTCCTCCTAAAAGCATGGGGAGCTCACCCAGGTTCCATCTTCCTAAAGCAGAGGACTGCCTACAGATCATTCCCCTCATCATCACCTGCCAATGGCTCCTAATAGGTTATAGGATCAAAGAGGAAATGCTCTATTTGGCTTTCAGAGTCCTTAATAATCTTGTCCCCTTCCTACCTTTCCAGCCTTCTTCCACCTTCCTCCCTCTCACGGACACTGGGCTCCAGGGGCACTAGCCTCTTGGCTGTGCCACAAACAAGGCCCTCCACGCCCCTGCCCATAGCCTTCTCCGGCTGGCCCCATGCCTGGAGCTCTCTCCCTCCTCACCTCCACCTCCCACATCCCCAGGCTTCCTTCAAGTCCACCTTCTACAAGATGGCTTTCTGGGCATCCTTAGTGCTGGATAATAAAGTGATATCACCTCCAACTTCTCTTGTCTTTATTGTCTTTGTGCGCCCATATCTATGTTATCTTTACAGAGCTGTTTGTATATTGTCTCCATTAGACTGTGGGCTTCTTGAGAAGAGAGACTTTTTATTTTTGCCTTTGTTTGGATCCCCGGTGATCAGCACTGTGCTTGGCACATAAGAGATGTGTATGATCTATTTATTGACTTGGCAAGTAGATCAGCATGTACAATTTATTATATATCTAAAAACAAAAGCAAGCTGCATGAAATAGAGATCCCTAGCTTCATATACAATCCTGGGGGTGGGGGGAAGGTGTTGGTTCTACTTTGTACATGGAGATGCTCATCTTACTTTGTGTCTCTTGAGGATAAAAAAATTTTCAAAGATGATTTTACCTCTCTCATTTTACAAGTGAAGACAATTAGGCCTCAGGCAACAAAACGACTTGCCCAGGCTCACAGAGCTCGTCAGCAGCAGGCTTCATGTCTTGATGCCCCACCCCCAGGGCGAGGGGCGCTCTTTAGGCCCGGTGGCGTCCCAGGCGGCTCCTCGCAGAGGACATTCATCTCCCTGCGCCCACCGTCACCCCCTCCCCGTGCACAGCACTCAGAACGCTCGAGCAGGAAAATATTCAATTATGTGTGTTTGTTCTGATTAAAAACGTGCATGTTGTTTAGTAAGTGTCCAAAAACGCAGACATCTGTTTAAATTAGACAAAGTAATTTAAATGTTTGTTCTGGTAAAGGTAGTCATCCTCATCATGTAAGGTAAATGTCCATGCCTGTCTACTGAGTTAGATGGAAAGGATTTCTCTCCCAACCAAACGAATCATCTCACTAGTTAGAGATGTACTTATCCAATTTTCAGCTGTGACTAGAAAATTATTTACCTAGAGGAAAAAACAGAATAATTGCTTTATAATGTATATTCTGTACCTTATAAAAACAAAACGTAAATCTAAGTTATTAAGAATGTAGATGAGTTACAAAGAATATGGATGAATTTCAGCACGTAAGACAAATTTACCTTTAAAAATAGAAGACATTAGATTTATTTCTTCCTGATTAGTAAGGTGTCATTTTGATTTAAATCAAATCTGACCTATTTCACATCTCAACATACCCACCTGATTATTGGTGAAGACCCTGAAAATATGTAACTCTGCATCAGGAGCAAATCCCTGGCACTCCCTCATGCTGGCTATCACGCCTGCTACAAAGGTGCCATGGCCCAAACCTGTTGCCCACAAGGAGAAATAAATCATACTTAAATACAATTGTTTATGTGCCCCCAAAACTCTGCCCCAAAACAAATACTCGGAAGCAGAGACTTCATTTCCAAGATTCTTGAAAAAGTGTCTAATGGTAACCTGTCCTACACACAGAGTTCCCACCTTCTTTCCTCAAGACCCTACTTCCAAGTTTCCTCCATTTGGGAAAATCTCAGCTGCCACAGAAGACAAGCTGAAGAATTATGGTGTCAAGATATACAATTTTAATAGGAAAATTAGAGGATGGAAATGACTTCTCATCACTGAGCACCGAATAGAGGTGGAGGTGGGGGGAGGGGACATGCTATTTGAAAGCCTCCCGTCTACATTACTTTCAGGGCCTTGTGGGTCACCTACCATCATCTAGCGTTCTCTCGTTAGTCCAGTTGGTTCTCTCCTTGACATTTTTGAAGTGGGGATGTTTCTCACTCAGTCCAGTATCAAAAACAGCCACTCTTACACTAGCTCCTAATTCCAGAGATAAAACAAGATCACGTTTAGATCAATTTGTTTCTTGGTTACCTACATGACATATTCCTGAACAGTGAGACGAAAAAACACGGCAGACCTAAATGACTAAGGAAAAAAGCTGGGATGGAACAGCAGGGCTGTGGGAGCCGGGGTATTGAAAGAAGGAAGCAAAGAAAACGGGGCTGGTGTATTTTGTAAGAACTTGCTTACACAATTCTACTGTTCAAAGAGACTACGGGTGAGAACACAGTGACGAACACTGCTGGCAGGTTTCTGTGTCTGTGGATGCTCTCTTCATAACCCCTCCTCTAGGAATGGCCGTCAAAGATGCTGTGGGGCCTGTGGCCCTGGAGACTGTATCCATCTGGAAAAAGGCAGTCTTGAAGCCTGAGTACTGGGCACATTTTACACATGAGACTTTGTCTGTACTCAATGATGTGCCCAGAGTCAGTAGACGCTGAGTCTCTCTGGTACAGCACTCTCTGAATCCTTCCCAAGTTTTAGAGACACACGTCAACAGTCACAGACCCTGGACAATACTACTCTTCTCAGGTTCTCAACGAGAATCTATTATAGAGGAAAATCCCCAGCCTAGGGTACAGAAAACAGGTATGCAATGCACCCAGTTCTAGTGCAGCAAAACCACTTTGTCCCAGGCAGACCCATAAAGTCCCCTTGGCCACAGTCACCTCAGCCATACCCAGAAGGAGAAGTGATCAGTAGGGGGCATGCAAAACACAGAGGATCCCACCTAGTATCACAAATGTACTATCCTGGTCCCCTCAGATTGGGTCAGGAGGACCCAAATGGCTGGAAGACAGCAAAGGAAGAGAAACTAGAAGGGAAAAAGAAGTAGAACTGACAGATGCTAAAAAAAAAAATGCTTGTATCTCGATTTGCCTAAAAGTCTAATAGCAAGGCACTGGGACTGCTCCTTTCTACACCACGATAAAACCTCCAGCTACACCTGGCTGTCTGTTACTTCTTCCCTCCTTCCTCACTGCCCTGACATGTTCAAATCAGCTAGATTTCACCCAGACATAAACGGTGATGGGTACTCCCTACAAAGTGTAATGTGTCCCTGTCTTTGTCAAACATATTGCGCTGATTCTATAAAGGGAAAGCCCCAAGAAGGCATCAACCTAAGGGGTAGGGTTGATAGGAAAGAGGGAAGTGGTTTCTATCCTTCAAAGTAATCCAGAAAAAAGTCATGCTGAAGATAGCCATTTTTGATGGCTGTGACTAACTAAGCAATGGTCTGTTGCCTGAAGAAATACCATGTTCTAACCATACGTCTGCAATAACACTGCCTCCCTGATAGAGACGTAGTGAATTCTTTTTGAATGGGAAATCTCCTAACACGATAGTTTCACAACTGAGAACTCCTTGCCAATCTATAAGTAATGAAAGTATTGACCTTTCTTTATAAGCACCACTAGCCCTCATCATTTGTAGGGAACTTGATGGTTTTCACAAGTACTTTCTTTATACTAAGATATCTTCTGTCCCGTCTCATCCTCACAAGAGTCCTGCGAAGTAGGCAGGGCAGGTATAATTATCCCCATTTTAGGGAGAAGATTATTTTATAGTGAGGCTAAGTGATTTGCCCAAAGTAACACAGCTAGTCACTGGCAGAGGTGGGTCCCAGACAATCTTTCTATTACATTACATTAAATTATTAAGAATTTGACAGGATTAAAATGTGATGCTCACTTATAAAAAAACAAAAAAAAGCTTCACATTGACACAACCCGAGTCAAAAATTATTGAAGTAGAAAAAATATCACAACAGAGTCAACCTTTGCCCCTGTACAGATGTGTCCTGCCAATTTTCACAGCATCACTGCCATCACAGGACATGGAAGGGCAGGCATTTCACACCCCAACATCGGCGATGCTTTGAGAACAAAGGGGCAGGTCTGGCTCTATGTAATACAAGCTTCTGAGTGCCTGGAAGCATGTTTTAAATCTGCTAGGATTTGAAGCTATTACTATTTAAAGGAACCCTGAGGTATTTAATATCTTTTTAAAACAAGTCACTTTTGCAGATTTTCTAAGTTCAAATTGTTAATACACTAAGTTTTCTTAAGAACAAAGAATACCTAACCTCTAAAGATAAATAGGCACATTTCTGAAAAATTAGCAGTCGGCAGGAAGCCTTTACAACTAAGAAAATTATCACCCTTCATGTTTATTATCTTCAGTCACCCCCATTCAGACATCTAACCCAACAAAAACCTGAAGATAATTACTCACCCTAACAAAGCTTACTCTTTTACACTGGTATCAAAAATATTTAATTGGTTTTATTCTTCCCACGCCTCTACCCCAACCCAAGCAACGGAAAATAAAAATATCCTCTGCCTTCTCATTATAAAGAAGCATTGTAAGGGCTAAATGAGTGATCTGGCCAAGCTCAGGCACCATCTGGGGGGGGGGGGGGGGGGGGGGGGGGGGGGGGGGGGGGGCGGAGGCGGCACTTCCTCCAAATCTCTCCCAGTACTTTTCCTAAGTGCTTATCACATTCTAACCCAGAACGATACTTATTTGTGTCCCTGTTCATCTCTCTCCTAGATTCTAGGCTCTTTGTTAACCGTTTATTTGCCTTTGTACCCCCTGCAACTAGAAGAGCATCTTGAACTACTGGAATGTGATTTTGTTAAGGGAGGGAGGCTAAAATGTCAGTCAATGGCATCCTCAAGTGAGCACCTGGGTGAGGGGGAACTGGGCTGTGGACAGAGTACCAGACTCGACTCCATAACTCCCAAAGCCACTAAATCTTACCCTGAGACTTCTAAGCAGACAGCATAATGGCAATGGCCGAGACTGAGAGATCTGGGGCAGAGAAGATATAGATTAGATTTTCTACCTTTACCAAATTGAATTTTTAAGTTTTAGCAAAACTAGAAACCCATGTAAAAATATAAAATTAACCTAAAGGACTGCACTGATGTGGCAGACTTTGGACATAGCTGTACCTCAGAAAACAACAGCGACAGAGAGGCCTGACCAAAGACAGTCACTGAAGAAGAGAAGAGTGGCCCTTGTCAGAGAAGCCGATGGCCACGTCAAAGAGAAACGTGTTTGACAGTCGCTGCTGCACAGAATCCAAACAATGAAGAGGGAAGGGTCAGACAGAACCCACTGCACAGCTGCTTCAGCCATGTCAGAGCACTCATTGATGGTGCTGCTATGCAAACTCCTCACCTGTATACCCCATCTGCCAGAGGACATCAGCCTGGAGGGTCTGGGCGACCTGCCGTGGGATGGCTCTCAATAAGCGCCTGCTAGAATGCCTTCCTGTTGCGTGCCAGAATCCAGAGCCTAGGGAAAGGCTTGCTCTTCTGAGGGGGCGAGATGACTGCCATTTCTGTATCCATCTGGTCTCATTGCAGGGCACTGTGGGGTCAGCTGGGCACCAAGTAGAAAATGTCAGAACAAAAAAGAAAAAATACTTTGAGGAAGACTCTGCAAACAAGCTTTTTCTTTTACTGCTTTACAACGGTGAGCGGAAGGAATAACGGCGGGCAGAGTCAGAGACCCCATACTCAGCAAGGCCTACTTAGTGAATAACTGACCATTCAATGACAGATAATTTGCTCAGAAGAGAAGCCAGAAGCCTTTTCCAGGCCACCATAGAATTCCTTATTCTTGAATCCTGCCAGTTAGGTGAGAGGCCAACAACAAACTATGGAATCGTTTCACCAAGCTGCCTCCTATACTTCTGCTACTTTACTTCCAATGTGCACAGACACAAACAGATCTTGGGAATCACTAGACATTAAATTTTCGTGGTCACAAGCGTGAACATTTAACTGGGTTCAACTGACAAGCACTTATTATATGCTATATGTATATAATATTAGCTATATGCATGCACTGTGCAAGGCATTATGGATACAATAACAAAAATGAAACAATTTTGTTCTTAAAAAACTCTTGGGGAAAGAGCACTTACAAATATAAGCATATACCAAACATGTCAAGCACACACAAGGCATGACAGGGTGGACAGAGAGCCAACCTCACAGGCAGAAAGGACACAGAATGGCTACATGACCCTGGGCCAGTCACTTATCTCAACGTTCTAGGTAACCCTCTAACATGCAAAGACACCTTCGCCCCTCCCCCCAGGGCCAGGACCATATATAATTGTGGCATCAAACTTAAGTCAAAACAAAGGCCACTAATCCATACATAAGGATCCCTACAGTTCACACTGACACAGTTTTAATGTTACCCAGGATTCACTGTATTTTTATTTTGTTACATATTTCCCAGTTACATTTTCATCTGGATTGGGCCACACTTGAGAGTGACTTGAGTGACACCTCTGCCCAATCCATACCAATGAAATCAAAGATCTAGTCCTCGTCCCTACAAAGTAATGGGAATCAGAGAGTGGGGGTGGATGGGCACAGGAAAGGCTGACAGGAGGCGGGGGGTGGGGGAACGGGGGCATATGCCTTGGAGCTAGGGTTTTACTAGGACAAGATGGAAGGGAATGAATTCTAAGTCTGGATGGAGCCTATGCAGAGACCACTGAGAAGATGGACTGGTGCAAACTGCAAGGAGGCCAGCATGGCTGGACCAAGGAGGGCATAAAGGGGATGACGTCTAATAAGCCTAGAAAGACAGGCTGGAGCCACCTTCCAAAGGGCTTTAAGTGACTGTGCCTAGAGCTATTAGTAGTTAAAAAAAATCTTTTGTAAATAAATAATTCATGAGCATATAGTTTGTCCTATTAAACAAAAGAATATATTTCCTTTTTAATTAATATCTAATAGTGAAAGCAGTTAAACTAGAAAAAAATTATTTTAAAACATTTTTGAGCATGTAATTAACTTTTTTGAGATCCAGCTTGAGGGGAGTAGGTGAGGGAAGGATTTCCTCTTCACAACAGACAATTATGTCCATTCCCAGAGACTTCCTAAATAGTGATGAGAAAGGGAAGGATGGCTGTACAGGAATGATCTCTTAAAAGGAAAGTTAATCCAGATGTTGAAATGAAGAAAAATCTAATTCTACATCTACCAACTCATCCTCAATAGACTTGAGAGAAATTAAAATGTTGGGCGAAAATGACTTCAATATTTTTATTATAAAATAGCATGTATTTATGAAATGGCTTTATCATTTACAAAATATTTTGCTCCCAACAACCCTGAGATGCAGATCATTATCACCATTTTACACAAACAGAATCTGAGGGTCCAACAGGTTTAGTAACACAACCCAGCTGCACAGCTAGTGGAAGAGCAAGACGCAAATGCAGGCCTTTCGGCTCCGGGTCTGTCACCTTGCCCTCGTCGCCTCCATCAGCCTCTGACCACCCATGCTGTGTGGCTGCTGCTCCTCAGTGCCTTCTCCCCGTCTCAGCTCACTTCCACCTCTGCATGTATCTTGTTACATCTCCCATGACAAAGGCCAGGTCTGGTTTCTGCCTTTCTTTATGTAATGTCTAGCAATGAGTAAGCGCTTAACGAATGCTTGGCAGACTATTTCTATCTTGCCAGACTGAGAAGGAAGAACCTATTTCTATGTTATCTCATTTAAAAAAAAATCCTAAACAATCCATTTGTAGAAATTTTTAAAAAATAAAATAATGCCCATCTTCTTAATGCCCGTTGTCTTCTAAAATCCTATCTCTCACAGTAGTAAATGCATATAGCTAATTAATACCACAGTGGTTTCCAGTTTCTCAAGTTTTAAAAGTTAAAATGTGAGCAAATAAAAAATTCAGATCAGTTGAAAAATCTAGAAAAATGAGAATAATTACAGGTGTTCCATTTCTAAAGTTAATTGCTATAATTTTATTTCAGCTCTTTCTGGTCTCAGCCAATTAAGGTGAGCTAACAATGAAAAAAAAAATGATACATACTCATGTCAGTTTTCATTAAGTGAATAATTATTTACATAGACAAGCCAAGATTTTACTGCACAAAACCTCTCATGTTGATCCCTGGTGCTAAAATTAAGACTCCTACTAAAAACAAAAACATTCCGGGTAACTTTAATTTGTGAGGAAAGCTAATGTATCTAATTATGTAGTTCTAGTTAGGTTTTGATTTTTTTTAATTGTTCTTTTAAAAATCAATGAAAATAAGACAGTGAGACCACCAGGGCCCTGAAGAATTTTGAGACCTGTATTCTATAAAAAGTGACTGAGAAAATCAGACTGTTCAAGCTGAAATGGTTCTTAAAGATCATATTTAGTCCAGTGGACTTGTTTCATGGATGAGGAAACAGAGGTCCCAGGATGGGAAGTGATTGGCCTCGAGCCTCCCAAACCTGGTTTTTGCAACTGCACTCCTTCCCTACGACAGCCGCAGGCTTACTGCTGCCCTGCTGTTAGTCAGCAAGTTATCTGAACCTTATTCCCTGCATCTGTTTAAAAAGTAGCAAACAATTTCAGAAGACATCAAGTCTAATATTTGATGAGCAAAGTAAAGGCACAGGATTCTAGGAGCTTTTCTTCATTTTTCTCATAAATTATGGAAAAACCTGAGAGTTAGGAAGAAGGGCCAATAAAACTAGCAATCCACCTTCTTGGGTTACTGTGATTAATAGCTTCTATTTCTCCTCAAGAAAGCTATTTTTAAAATATGAAAATTGTAACTTTAGGACAAAATCCAATCATGTCAAGCTTACTTTGTCCACAAGAGGTAATAAGCTCACAATGCTGAAAATAAAGGGTTAACATTAAAGATAATCTTAATATGCAACAAATACATCTCTCTTTAAGGGTTGCAAATGTCCCTTAGGTAGTGATCCCACTTAAGCTGCTTCACAACAACTCTATGAAGAACTACAAGAACTGGCCCTCTCATTACACAGAGGAAGAGACGTTCAGGAGAAGGTCAGCGATCTGCCTAAGAGCACCAGTGTCTGAGAGGCAGGATGGGAGGCCAGGTCTCTCTGGACACCAAGACAAGGCCCTTCCCCCTCTACCACACTCTCCTGTCTCCACACCCTGCATAGGTGTACATAGGCTACATGACCATCCCTGGGGAAGGCAGACTTATGCAGGGTCGGGCAATCCTGGAGAGGGGAAGGGACATCCAAGGCAAGAATGTTTTTCAGACAGTGCTTTATAAAGAATGAAAAATAAACAGGTAACAGCTGAAGCAAGAACTCCAAAGGACTTGTCTCAAAGAATGGAGTCATAGCCTAGAATCTAAAGCCAAAGTCACTCCTCTTTGACATGTCAAGGATCCATTTTTCCGTGGAGATTCCCTCCCACCTATCTAAATCAGAACAATCTCCACACCTAAGCATATGGTGCTCATGGCTTGGACTTTTTAGCAAAAAACACTCACTAGTTGGTGATGGTGACAGGGCTTTCCACACATAGCAAGGCTATGTACTCAAGGAAAGGACCATAGATCTGGACCTTGGTCCAATGGATCTGATGGTGTCATATCAATGCTACAAGTCCTATGACCTGTAAGATTTCTGCGGAGGCATAATGTTAAGTATCTATAGAAATAAAACAATCCCTTTGGCTTTCCTCAACAGGCCAATCTGTATGTCTATGAATACTAATGCCTTCTCTACTTCTCCAGATCCTAGTAAAGCTTAAAGTGATAACAGCATACGCCATTCACACTCACGTTCAGTGTACTTGAGAGAACGAAACACTCTGCGTTGGGGAGTCACTCTCTTGATGTTGGGGTGATCTTCTAGAGTCAGCACTCCTGTTTTCTGTTTTTCTTTTATCTGTATCACTTCAAAGTCACTGGGGTAGTCACTGGATGGATTGTTCCGAGGTATAATCCTCCAATTTTCTATTTCACTGCTTTTCAGTGCGCTCGAAATAAACTTATTTCTAGCCTTGGCTGTAAAGTATCCATTGAATGCCACAATATACTCTGAAAGCAACCACCACAAACAAAATAAGCATTTCAAATGCATTTTATATCAAATGCAGAGCATATTTTATAGAATCCAACCATTCATTTTTATGCCTTAGTATCAAAAGATCCCACTCTAAAGCAATCATTTGTACCCCAAACCCAAGAGCAACAACATAAATCTAACTTTTACACACTGAGCAATGGTTGGTAAAGCTCCAATTAAAACTGTTTTGGCTGGTGCAACAACTCACTCTGAACATATAGACCATTTCATTTAAAATGGGCGGGGGGGGGGGGGCGCACGCACGTGCGTGCACGCATGTGTAAACGTCCTGAGAAGATAGTTCCAAAAATCTGTCATTAAAAATAGTGGCATACCTAAATTAATTTACTTGTTCAGTGCCATGCCAATCAAACTATCAAGAAGTTATTTTATAGAGCTAGAAAAAACAGTAACAAAATTCATCCGGAAGAATGAAAGGTCCAGAATGGCAAGGGAATTAATGAAAAGAACTGCTAGGGAAGGTGGCGTAGCCATACCAGATCTCAAATTGTATTATAAAGCAGCAATCATCAAAACTACTTGGTACTGGCTAAGAAATAGAGGGACAGGTTCGATGGAATAGGTTGGGTACACAGGACACAGTAGTCAATGATTATAGTGATCTACTGTTTGATAAACCCAAAGACCCCAGCTTCTGGGATAAGAACTCACTATTTGACAAAAACTGCTGCAGAAAATGGAAAATAGTATGGCAGAAACTGGGCATAGGCCAATGTTTAACACCTTATACCAAAATAAACTCCAAATGGGTACACGATTTAGATAAAAAGGCTGATACTATAAACAAATTAAGGGAGCAAGGAATAGTTTATCTGTCAGATTCATGGAGAATGGAGGAATTTATGACCAAACAAGAAATACAGAACATTATGAAATGCAAAATGGATAGTTTTGATTACATTAAATTAAAAGTTTTTGCACAAAGCCAATGCAGCCAAGATTCAGAGGAAAGCGGAAAACTGGGAAAGAATTTTTACAACTAGTATCTCTGACAAAGGCTTCATTTCTAAAATATATAGAGAACTGAGTCAAATTTATAAGAATACAAGTCAATTGACAAATGGTCAAAGATATGAACATGCAGTTTTCAGAGAAAGAAATTAAAACTATCTATAGTCATATGAAAAAATGCTCTAAATTACTACTGATTAGAGAAATGCAAATCAAAACAACTCTGAGGTACCACATCTCACCTATCTGTTTGGCTAACATGACAAAACATAGGAATATGATCCTTGTTGGAGATGTGGGAAAATTGGAACACTAATTCATTGTTGGTGGAGTTGTGAATTGATCCAACCATTCTGGAGAACAATTTGAAACTATGCCTAAAGGGCTATAAAAGTGTGCATACCTTTTGATCCAGCAATATCACTTCTAGGGCTGTATCCCAAAGCAATCATAAAAATGGGAAAAGGGCCCACATGTACAAAAATATTTATAGCAGCTCTTTTTGTGGTGGCCAAGAAGCGGAAATTGAGGGGATGCCCATCAACTGGGAAATGGCTGAACAAGTTGTGGTATATGAATGTAAATGATGAGCAGGGAGACTTCAGAAAAACCTGGAAAGACTTATATGAACCGATGCTGAGTGAAGTGAGCAGAATCAGGAGAAAATTGTACACAGTAACAGCCACAATGTGTGATGACTGATTTTGATAGACTTAGCTCTTCTCAGCAATACAAGGACCTAAAACAATTCCAAAAGACTCATGGTGAAAAATGTCATCCACATCCAGAAAAAGAAATATGGAGACTGAATACAGATCAAAGCAGACTATTTTGTTTTTTTGTTTTATGTTTTTCTTTCTCATGGTTCCTCCCATTTGTTCTAATTCTTCTACACAACATGACTAATGTAAAAATGTTTAACAGGAATATATATGTAGAGCTTATATCGGATTGCATGCCATCTTGGGGAGGGGCTGGAGAGGAAGGGGGAGAAAATTTAAAACTTATGGAAGTCGATGCTGAAATCTAAAAATAAATAAATTTATTAAAAAATAAAAATAGTGGCAAATCTCTACCCAGATTATGCAGAACAGAAACCCAAAATTTCATAGCTAGTGAACAGAACATAATGTTAAAGCTGGGAAGGAACTTCAGAGATCACCTAATCCTATGCCCTCATTTAACAAAAGAAAGCTTGGAGAGAAAGTGTCTTGCCCAAGATCTCACAGTTAGTGACAGAACTAGGATTACAAATTAGTTTGACTTCCAGGGCCAGGCAGAGCCTGCATTCTGATCTTCTTAATATCAATACACAAATATTAATCTTGTAAAAAAGGAAACTTCCAGGGGATCAACATTCAGATAAATAATAAAGAATTTGAGTTTCCTTGTTTAAGATGAGCTAATCATACTGGAAAAACAAAAGACTTAAGTTTATTTTATATCAAAGTGTCACACACATAACCCATCTAAAATCTGTGTAAGTGGTAAGATTTAATACTAAAGTAAACAGCAATGTTTACTGGCAAGAAAAAATCATAGTTCAAATGTTTAGTTAAATTAAATGAAACCATTCATTCACCCATCAGTAGGGGAACAGACAAGTAATGAACACAATAGGACATTAACGTACTATAAGAAACAGTGCCCATGAGGAGTTCAGGGAAGCAGAATTCTGTGAGAATGGGTGGCAGGGGAAGCAAGCAGAAGTAGGAAAGCAATATAAGGACAACAGTATAAACAGAATGAGCAGCAAGTAAACTGGGATGTTGTGAAGTGACCCATGACCAAGGGGAGCAATTCGAGGAGGCCTCTGTGCCTGTGTCTGTGAGGAGATGTGGGCTGTTCTACAGGGGTGTCCCCCAACAGGGGATGGAGCCTCTGTCCATTTCTTTGTTCTCCCTTTTTTTTTTAATTTTACAAGATGGGGCTCTCTCTGAGGAGTCCACTGGAAAATCCAGGTAATATAAAAACAAAACATATCAATAAATTGTATTTTCAAACCAAAACCAATACTATTATTACCGTGTTCCACGACTGTTGAAGAGAACTCCACCTTCAGAGAAAGAGGGGAGCAGCCAGAGCAGAGAGGGCTCTCATGGGACGAGTTTTCCAGCCTGCCTGCCCACTGCCTCTTGCCACAGAGTAAAACCACACTTAGAAGCAGCCAGATGTTTACAAACTTCATGGTCATGAGAGAATGTGGTCTCAAAATGCCGTAAATTCAAATCACGTTTTTTCCTTCTGGTCTATTAGTTCATTTTTGTTTCAGCCAAAAGTTGAAACATTGCTGGTCAGCTGTCTTACAGTCTTGTCCAACACAAGTAAAAGTTAAATTCCATGGTCTTTTGGGGTTTAGCCTGAAAAAAGGCATTCATTTCTTTCTTCTCTTCTTCTCCATCTTCGATGCAGGCTTCGCTCACTCTGGCTGTGACAACTGAGTCCTGAGTTCCATTTGTACTGAGGAAGCAAAGTCCAAAAAGGAATTATCAACAGGCTCGAAAGCTAACCTACAAGACGAAAACAAAGCACACATACTTTACACTAATATCTCCGACATCAATCTAGATATAAACCAGAGATGGACCTTAGAAATCATGTGGTGCTGAACTCCATCTTACACAGACAAAAAGGGAAACTGAGAGATGAAGGAACTTGCCCAAGGACTCACTGCTAGGCAGCAGAACCAGAGAAAACTGGGGACTCCTTTGTGCCCCTGCCCTGTGCAGTGCACCAACTTTACACCAAATACACCAAGACTGCTTTCTGCCTCAATCATTCGAACAGACGTCCCAGGCTGCAAGTCAACCAAATACTCAAAAGAGTAGACAGGCAGGAGAGAGTGATTCTTGAGATGCTCGCTTCTTACGCTCTGCAACCTCACACTGTTCTCTACTCCTCCACAACCTATGACATTTTTATGTTACCAATGTTCTGAGGTCTGCCAATGGGCACTGCTTTTCCTAAAAAGTGCAGTCATCTCCCAGGAATGTCTGGTAAAATTCCCCAAATTGTGTTCAGGGGAAAAAAACTTTAAAAATAAAGATTCCTCAGAAACTGGAAAATGCTCAGCACTTTCTTTAGGGATGTTTTACTCTTTTTTTTAATTCCTTTTGCCCTTACCCAGTTTTGTTAAACATTTTTTTCAAGTTTACAGAAAATTTCTTTTTCTTTCACTCATTGTGTGTATGCGTGTGTGTGTGTGTGTGTGTGTGATCTGTTATGCAAAGAACACTGTAGGAAAGGCAGAAGAAAGAAAAAGGCAATTCTTACCCTCATGAAATTCACAGTCTAGAAGGGGAGTGAAGGTGCCTAAAAGACCTAATATTCTGTAACTGCAAAATAAGTAGATAAATATAATAAAAGGTGTGGTCCAGAAGTAAAACAAAAGAGGTACAAGATCCAATTCAGAGGAAGGGTTAATTCTGGCTGGGGAAATGGGTAAGACTGCAATGGCACCTGAGCTAAGTCTTTAAGGTAGAAAGTAGACAGGCAGGAACTTGGGAGGATTTCTAATTACATTAAGCTTCACGCACAAGGAAATTTCAAGCAGCTGTACAAGTCATGTTGGATAGGTTAGGTCAGTGAAGGTGTAGGGCCTACACGGTAGGCAAACCAGTCTCAATTTGTCAATCAAACCCTACTGTCGCTAGGTACTGGGCTAAGTGCTGGGAATACAAATTCAAAGAATGCTCATAAGGAGCACACAAATACATTTAAATTTGTTGCCTAAGATGAAGAAATATACTTTGCTCTTCTTTGCCAAAACATGGGTGCAGAAAGTCATTTGCACTGTCACACAGGACCATTTGGGTTCAATTAAAGAAGAAATGTGGTAATATCAAGAATGGACTGATGTAAAAATACATACATGAATAAATGTACTGTTTAAAATACTGTCATAATGTTGTATTTTTAAGTGGAAACTATAAAAGAGACTTGTAGGCTCAAACTAAAACTGTCTCTAAAAGAAGTGTTTTTTAGTTGTAGATTCCCAAGAATTATATCTTAATCTGGCTTGGGCAGCAACAGGAGCCTGGTGGCCTGCCAGTATGTCCTGGGTTTGACAACTCTGGTGTACGTGGTATCCAAAGGCTGCAGAGGGGTCCAGAAGAATGAGAACTAAGAAAAAGACATTAGGAGGAAATAAAGGATAAAGTATTCAAAGAAAGAAAGAACATTCTTAAGTAAACAGTGCTCCCCAAATTAAGGGGAGAAAAACCTTATTTGTATAGGCAGGAAAGGCACTTGAGATAGCAGTCTTCTACATCACATGATCCCTATCTGCTAAACCCCTTGCTTGTCGTAAGATTGTCTCTAAAGTAACAGAAAAGCACTTCTGTGGGTTTCTGATTCCTAAATTGGGAGAGATTAACTAAAAACATAAAGAACCTGTGGTTCCTTTTGGAAACATTAAGCACCAGGAAGTGTTTTCCTCAGATTGGCTGAACCTGATAATAGTCTAGGGAGTTTCACTGCAAGCCTTGTCTGGGTCTAAGGAACCAATCCTTTGAAGTGTCTGTTGCTTGTGCTGGGTTATCAAATGATGTCAGTGCCCATAATTATTGGGAGATGAGAATAGGAACTTATGTTTTTGTGGTTACCCAAGGCCAAAATAAGAACATGGAGAGACAAGAATTGGATACCCTTTAAGGGAAAAAAAACTGTACAATGGGGGAGGTCGAGATCTAAGAAACTTATTTTGAGAAAGTCATGAAATATGGGTCATTAATTAGAAATCAATCAATCAGTAAACCTTCATTAATTGCCTACTATGCACCAAGGAATGTGCAAAGAACTGGAAATAAGTAACTCTGTAAGGTGGTTAAAAAAAAAAAAGATAAATTCTACCAACTAGATCCCTGGTAAGTCCTCTATGCCAAAGAGGCAAGGAAACAATACACAATTAACTATCCACAAACCTATGATCTACGGAAGGTGATACTGACTCACTATTTTGTCACAGGATAATAAAGTGCATTAAAAATGACAAAATATAAAGGTACACCTACTCTGCCTTGAATTTCACCAGTACACATGGTCCCAAAGCACAGATATTTCACTTTTCATCCCCTAGATAGGCTAATTGCTCAATTCATCTGTCTCACTTACCTCATTCTTCAAGTTAGCCCTGTCGGTTTTCACCTTAGCAAATGTGGAAGTGCTATCTACTGATTAAAAAAAAAAAGGAAGGACCATACAAACTACACAGCAGCTCCCCATACAGCAGAGAGTGATGTGCAGAGACACTCTGAGGTCTCACCTCTGACGTGGAGATGACGCTGCGGTCTAGAAAAGCACAAGCTCTGACAGAGCCGACCAAGCTGGAAAGATTTCAAGTACAGACCTAAGAACAGATCAAGGAAGAGCCCAGGTAGGTTCACAAAGCGTGAATGGATGACTAAAATGATGGCCACCAGTTTGTTAATGTTTTCAGACACAGTGGCTCTGGGGTTCTTAACCTGGAGTCTGTGAACTTTAAAAAAAATACTTCATATGATCAGTTTCCTTCCTAATCCTATATATTTTACATTATACATTTTAAAGCATTACTCTGAGAGGGGATCTACAGGTTTTACTCATCTACAAAAGGGGTCCATGACACCAAAAAACGTTAAGAAGTCCTAACAACAGTTATGGCATACTGGAACTAGATGGCATAGTGGATCAAGAGCTAGACCTGTAGTCGGGAAAATCTGCGTCCATTCTTGCCTCACACACGAGTCTTTTCTGCCTTGGTTTCCTCATTTGTAAAATGAGTACAGTACTTCACAAGGCTGTGAAGATCAAATGAGATCACATATTTAAAGTGCTCTGAAAAATCTTACAGAGTTATGGAAATGGTAGCAATTATTCTTAGTATTGTTATTAAAAGTCCAGTGGTATCAAACTCACATAGAAACAGATCCCTATAGGCCATATACTGTCTTAGGATAACACAAATTAACATTATGTAGTCTATTTTCACTTTGTTGAACATTTCCAATTACATTTTAATCCAGTTCCCTGCTGAGTTTTGCTGCCCAAGAGACTGATATCTCTGATTAAGATAATTTATGAAGGTGTAGGAGGGCTGCCAATCTGTTTAGATGGGAGGAGTGTAAATCCATACAAATGAAATTTCAGATTCATGAAATATTTAACCTAAGGAGAAACAAATGATCAAAGTTACCTTCCTTGTGCTTTTCCATGCTTGCTGTAGGGAAAAATCAGGGATTATCTTCAAAATCTGAGTTTGCCTCATGGTTTTAAGTTTTGTTTTCAAAGTCTCTTTGGTTTGCTTTTTTTCTATTTTCGTATTTCAAACTTAACATTACACCAAACAAAATGTTCCTATCCGTGCACACAGTAGAGGAAAAAAGTATTGCATACTGCAGGCCTCATGTACAGTGTGCTTGCTAGTTAAACGTATATTAAATTTAACCTATAACTCTGAAAGCTTCTCTGTTTGTCTATGATTTGTTTCCAGCATTCCTTCTATTCTCTTCTGAGCATTTCTTTAAAAGAAGAAAGGAAAAAAAGCTTCAATGACCTTCTTTTCTGGCCATCCTATCTACCTCCTCCTCAATAAAGTCCTGATAACAGTTATGCATCATCAAGTAAAACAGATTTTTACATTATCATGTCTGAAAATGTATGTCTTGTCCTGCATTTTAAGATCCTCCGCTCTCTATCCCAAAGTGGAGAGTATACTTAAACCACCGTCTCTAGAATCATGGCCAATCACTAAATTAATCAGAGTTCTGAAGTCTTTTGGTTGTTTTACTTTATAATGTTGTTATTATTGAATACACTGTTCTCTTGGTTCTGCTTACTTCAATCGGCATCAGTTTCCACAAGTCTTCCAAAGTTTTTCTGAATCCATCCCTCATGATGTAACAATATCATCTCTTATGATGTAATAATAATATCACATTACATTCATATACCACAATTTATGCAGCCATTCCCTGATTGATAGATACCCCTTAAAGTTCCAGTTCTTAGCTCTAACAAAAAGTACTGCTATCAATATTGTTGTATCTAACTAATACTTTAAAGAATAGATTGGTCTCTACCAAATAACTGAAAAGCAAATTTCTAGAAAACATATCTTGTCTTTTTACTGACTAACATTGTAAAATTAGAGGTACATCTTAATAGTGAAAAAAACCACTAATCACATAAAATTACATCACTTTCAAAATCACATATTTAACAGGAAAATGATAACCACAAATACGACATAGCTTCAAAATGTTAAATTTAAATCATCAGTGTACCACAAAGCTTGTCATGAACCTTTTATCAGAAATTATACTCCTTTTGGGGTTATGTCCTACACGTATCTAAAACTGCTTATAACTACCAAAACGAAGCAAAATTCCCTCGAAAGCCATAAACTTTCAGCTGTTCTTTTTAATAGGAGTTAGCAAATATGAAATCTCTTGTTCACCAAAACTGGTCAGGGTGCTATTAGGTCTAAGCTCTTTGTCAAAAGTTTCATTTCCCTATATACATGCTATCTTCACAGTTGAAATGTCATTAGTACACTATGTGGGTAAACATATATTATTAATGTATCACAAGTTAAATAGTGGAGTGGCTTAATAAATCCTTTTTCATTCCTCTATTCACTCAGAAACATTTGTCTTATCTCCACAGAATTGCAAGAGAAATGAAAAAAAGCATTTATAGCTAGTACAACAGAAGAAGAGACAGGAGTGCAAACTTCTGAGCATAATTTAGTATTAATGTGCTTTAAAGTTCCCCTTCTAAGAATATTATTCAAGAATCTAATTCAGCAAAGTAGGGGGTAGCACATCCTTCAAAATGCTCATCAGTGAGATGTCCTACTTCATGGTGGATTAGAAGATTTTACTGAGTTATTTCTTTAGACTCAGAAGCAGAGGCCAGAAAGTTTTGGGGTTTTTTGGGTATGTGTTTTTTTTTTAAACTGTGGAAACCTAGATTCATGCATAAAAATTACATGCTTAAAGTATGGTATTTCACTCATAGGCTAAAATTAAGAGGATCATCTGATCCTCACCCAACTAATACAAAGAATGAAGCAATACCAATTCTCAAGACACTTCCATTCTAAGAGGGGAGATAATAAGTATATATCTAAGTACAGTCAGAACAGATACGAATACAAATAAATGCAAAATAGTCAATTAAAAAGAAGCTTATGAAAAAGGGAATTACATATTCAGTAGAGTGTTTAAGTTGTCTTGAAAAAAGAGAAGAATTCTATGAGTCCAAGGTAAGGATAGAGTGCATTCCAGGCATGGAGGACAACAGCCAGGGCAGACAGGAGGTCACAGTCAGAGTGCAGAAAGGGGAATTATGTATAACGAGGCTTGAAAGACAAATTGAAGCCAATTGGGGCCAAATTATGAAGAGCCTTAAAAGCTAAAACAATCTTGCATTTGATCCTACAGGCAACAGGGAGCCACTGAAGTTTACTGAATAGGGAATGACATGATAATAAGATCCACAATGAAGGAAAATCACTTTTGCAGCATTATGTAAGGTTGGACCGGAGTAGGGTCAGAGGGCAAGGTGACCAATCAGAAAGCCAACTGCAGTAATCGGAGGCAGGGGTTCTTAATCTGGGATCCACAAAATTAATGGTCTTCAGCTAAGAGGGAGGAAGGGAACTTTGTGGGAGTCTTGAAGAGAGAAGATATGGAAGAGTTTCTGTGGGGAATGAGATACGAAATCAATTGGGGGAAATAAAAGGATTTTCTCATGCAATAAAGGAGGAATACAGTCCAAGGTGAATAATATGAATTTTTAAGCAAGAAGCAAGTTAAAGAAGCCAGAAGCAGCTGTGACCAGAGCAGATCAGGGTCTCACTTCCAACTTCCAGACCAGTCTGAAGCCTGTAGAGTAATAAAAAGGGCAGGAATCCCAAACCAAAGGGAAGTCCATAAGACCTATCACGCGTTACTCATATAGCTTTCCAGCTGACCAGATAGTGACTGAGTCCAGCAGCAGTCTACTGGAATGTCAAATGGGCAAGCCCATAAATATGTTGTTCAGACCAAAACCCAAACTTCCAGAGCTTAGACTGTCCTGGATTATACCACACTGAAAGCACTGAAACATACAAGTCCCCAGCCTGAGCCATCCCTGAGATCCTGAAAAACATAATACTTAGTACTTTAAGAAAGAATTCCACTAGCAAGCAGGATGCACCAGACACAAACCCAGAAGAAGAGAACAACTCCAAAACATCTACCAGCAAAGCCTCAAAGAAAAATAAATCTTAGGTACAAGTTAAAATAGAATTTCTGGAAGAGATGAAGCAAAAGTCTTTTTAAAAAGTTCTAAAATGTTTGTATAAATTCAATGAGAGTGCTAGAGGAAAAAGGTACAAAGAAAGAATTTGGAAAGGGAATTAACAGCTTGACATAAGAGGTACAAAACCTTGCCTCAGCTTCAAACTCTCAGAAAATTTAATGGACCAAAGAGAAGTCAGTGATTCAATGAGAAAACAAGAAATAATAAAACAAACTCGAAAGGTTGTAGAAAAAAAATAGATGAAAATGTAACTGACCAGGAAAAACAGATTACAGAGAGACAATCTGGAGAGTTGTTGGACTCCTGAAAAAATGACCAAAAATAAAACACAAAAAACCATAATAATACATTTATTACTATGTGCCAGACACTGTGCTAAGCACTTTATAATTATTATGTCATTTGATCCTCACAACAACGCTGGGAGGGAGGTGCTATTATTATGCTCATGTTACAGATGAGGAAACTGAGGCAAACAAGAGGTGAAGTGACTTGCCCAGGGTTACACAACTAATAAATGACTGAGGCCATATTTGAACTCGGATCTTCCTGACTCCAGGGACAATGCTCTGGCACTAAGTGGCACTGTGCCACTTAGCCTAGGCAATGTATTTCAAGAAGTCATAAAAGAAAATTGCCCAGATCTTTTTGAACCATAAGGCAAAGTGGAAATAGAAAGAATCCTCTGGTCACCTCCTTCTGAAAGAAATGCCAAAATGAAAACTCCCAGGTATATCACAGCCAAAATCCAGAACTTCTAGATCAAAGAAAAAAATACTGCAAGCAGTCAGAATTAAAGAATTCAAGTACCAAGAAGTCATGGCCGGGATTCATACACGATTTAGCAGCCAGTACTATAATGGACTGGAGAATTTATAATGTAATATTCCAGAAGCAAAGGATAGAGGCTTAAAACCAAAAACAACTTACCCACGGGGGAAAAAAATAATCCTCAAGTTAAAAAAAATGAAAACCAGAGAACTTCAAAGTATTCCCAATGAAAGGACCAGAGCTGTGTAGAAACTCTTACATGTAAATACAGGAGTCAAGAGAAACAAAAAAAATCAAAGATGAGTAAACAATCATAAGAAACAAAACAAGGATTAACTATTTACATTCTAACATGTGGAAATGATACATGCGTCCAATCTGAACATCAAAGATCATTTGTTGTTGTTATTCAGTCATTTTCTGTCATACCTGACTCTTAATGACCTCATTGGGATTTTCTTGGAAAGAAACTGGAGTGATTTGCCATTTCCTTTTCCAGCTCATTTTATAGATGAAGAAACTGAAGCAAACAGGGTGAAGTGACTTGCCCAGGATCACTCAGCTAGTAAGTGTCTAAGGACAAATTTGAACTCAGAAAGATGAATATTCCAGACTCCAGCCCCAGCCCTCTATCCACTGTGCCCCCTAGCTAGGTTTAGGAGAGGTAGAGCATGGAGTCAAGAGATTCTAGTCAAATAAAGGAATGTCAGAGTTTTTGATTAAGAGAAGTAGCCTACTTAGTGGTTAATGGTGAAATTCTGCATGTGACTATTCCTGTGTATGGTTAAGGTAGTCTGTAGGAGAAAGTCAGAGAAGTCAGGAGACCAAGGAATTCAAAGTCTGAAGGAGCATACATATGGACATGCTGAAGTCTCCTGGCATAAGGGCAGGAGTTGGGGAGGAGAAGAAGATAGAAGGGATAGTAATGTAAAATAAGAGTAGAAGGACAGATCAGATTCACAGACTGTGGAACACTTAATACCAGGCTAAAGAGCAAAAGGAAATTATCAGACAACTTAGGGAAACTCAAAAGGCTCAAGCAGAATGCTGAAAACAGTCTGGATCACAGAGACAAAAATCTATTCGCAGCACCTTTATTACTACTTCCTTGTATGGTAGGATGGCAAAGGGCAAAGAAAACTAAACCTGAAGTCAGAAAACCTGTTTGAGCCCACTTTTCATGTACACACCCTGGGCAAGTGATTTTATTAGCTCTTTGTCCTGAAACAAAAAATAGTCAGTGAAAAGACTGTCATTCACTATTATTATGAATCCTTCAGGATGAAGCATTGAGGCCTAAGTCCTTTTGTACACAGTAGAGCCCAATTCAAGAATGCTCTCTCTAGACCAAAAGTGTCAAACTGCACCTGAACTAGATTAAAATGTAACTGGGAAATGTTTAACAAGATAAATAAAAATACAGAACAACAAGACAATGTTAATTTGAGGTTAAGTCATATGGTCCTTGGAGATCTGCCTTTACTGAGTTTGACACCACGGCCCTAGACAAACCTATTATGCAGATAAAACTAATTGCAGCATTGGCCCTCTTCTTCATGGCGAATCCAAGGCATGTGCTCTCAGGTTCAGTGATCAGCACAGCCAGCTAGTACCCTCCAGCCTCTCTCAAACAAAATTGGTTTTAGCCGGATAAAATAATCCCCAGTAAAGAAATAGGCATTTTCCCTGGGCCCTTCTGTAAACAACACCCCTCTCCACCTTTGTTGTCTAACCTGCACCCATTAATGGGAATGGGGACACTAATGGGAATTTCAGGCCAAAGCAAGCAATTACTGTCAATGTTGAGATTAATGTGGTTTGGAAGTGTCATTTAAAATAAAATCAAATGTTTAACTTATTTAGATTGTGTAGAATGTAGAGACAGAAACATCTAAAAAAAAAAAGGAAATGTTAATTTATTTAAACTGTGTAGAAAGCAGGGGCAAGAAACTTCAGGGAGCCTAACAAATTAAGCAGCAAGATACAGACCCAACCCTAATAAAGAGAATCTTATCAAATCTAATTTTCACATTTTTACCCCTTTAATACTCATATACTATTCTGCATTATAGCTATTTGTGTACCAGTCTCGTCTCCCCATTAAATTGCAAGCTCTTTGAAGAACAAATGTAGTATGCCTTTGTACCTTTCTCTTAGTACAGAATACAGAACATCCTGAACCTGGCAAGCATATAAAAAATGTTTATCAAACTTACATTCCAGCTATTTCACTCATGTCTTACTCTTCCTGACCCCATTTGAGACTTTCTTGGCAAAAATACTGGAGTGGTCTGCCATTTCCTTCTCCAGCTCATTTGACAGATGAGGAAACTGAGGCAAACAAGGCAAAGTGACTTGACCAGGATCCCACAGCTAGTGTCTGAGGCCATATTTGAACTCTGGAAGATGAGTCTTCCGGACTCCAGGACCGGTACTCTACCCACTTCGTCTCTCAGCTGCCCTTATTAAATTCAGAAGAGTGTTAAATGTAGGCACAGTAACCTAACAACCCATGTTGAAGTATAACTAGACTTTAAGATCCCAAGCTCTATTCTGAATTTGAAACTTAAAACAAAAAACTAAAAAAAACTATTTTATTCACTTAGAAAAGCCAGTTGCTATGTTAAATAATAATGAACAGAGTACAACTGAAAAAACTCTTAAAATCTGATACTACCACCTGACAGGTAACACACCTACAGAGTAATCACTTTTGTTTTTTCCCCTAAGGTCAAGGGCCAGAGTTTGTTGTTCTTGTTAGTCCACATTTATTAGCCTAAAGACTGTTTTACTGGATGTGCAGCAAACATCTTAAACCAAACTTGTCTAAAACAGAACTCATTCTCTTTCTCCCAAACCCCTCCCTTCTCTTACCTTCTCTACTATTGTAGAGGGCAACCCCATCTTTCCAGTACCTTGGATTCCCAACATAAACGTCACCTGAACTCCTCTCATCCCATCCCTCTTCCCCCAATCCAATCTGAAGCCACAACCTGTCAATTTCACCTTTTCAACAGCACTTAAATATGCTCTCTTCTCTCCTGACACTGCCCCCACCCTGGTACAGACCCTCATCACCTCACACCTGGACTACATCAATAGCTGCTGGTAGGTCTGCCTGCCTCAAGCTCTTCCCACTTCAGTGCCCCCATTCAATAAATTCCGGAGGCTCCCTACCGGCTCCAGGAGCAAGTACAAAATGCTCTGCTTGGCTTTCAAGGCCCTTCGGAATCCAGACCCCTCCTACGCCTTACTCCTCCAACCTACTCTTCAATCCAACAACAATGGCTTCCAGGTAGTTCCACAAGCAAGACTCTCCTCTTTCCTCTGAATATTCTCTCTGGCCATCTCCCATACCTGAAACACTTTCTCTCCTCTCTGACCCCTGACCTTCCTAGTTTCCTTTAAGTCCTAACTAAAATCCTACCTTCCTCGACTCATCTTAATTCCAGTGCCTTCTCTCTGTTAATTACTTCCTATTTATCCTGCAAATAGCTTGCTTTAAATATATGTTGCATGTTGTTTCCCCCTTTAGATCATTAACTCCTTCAGGTGAGGGACAGTCTTTTGCCTCTTTTTGTATCCTTTGATTAGTACAGTTCCCGGCACTTAGCCAGGGCTTAATATTTACTGACTGATTTTCAAGAACCTCATCGACTCACAACTGAGAATTGGGCTCAGGAAGATACATGGCATTGCCTCCATCATGTGTCTCCAGGGCATTTACGACCTGACTTCTGAAAACCAGAGTACCAGAAGAAGACTGAGCCTGGGAGGTGACATGACAATTAATTTCGAAGATTAATTAAAGGACCCTACTGCGTGCAAGATTTTGTACTAGCTGTTGCAAGGGACATAGAGATAATTCCTACTCATCCCCCAGTGGGCCTCCCTGCTTGGGCCTCAAAGAGAACCTTGTCTTTCACCTCTCTAATGCATTTATCATGAATTATAGTTATTTGTGCAGCGTCTTATCTAAACTTTGTCTTCCCAGAACCCGGTACAGTGCTCTGCACACAAGAAATTAATGTGGGTATGTATATGTATGTATATGAAGATTCAATCCTGACACTTCCAAGCCATGTGACCTTTTTCAGACCCTCTCAAACTTCTGCAAAATAGGAATTAATTGTATGTGATAAAGCAACTTCAGCCACCACAGACTAAAACACCCTAATTAACAACGGAGAAGGCGAATGCCCCATCCTTAGGGCTCTCCCTCCGGCCACCTCCATGCCCCCAGGCTCAGGCTGGGAATGCAGGGTGCCCACAGCCCCTAAGTGCCCAGCATGGGGCTAAGGCCGAGGACACAAAGGCAGAAAAGAGGAGCCCGGTCTAACGGGGCCCCCCGGACAGGACAGCCGGGAGAGAAGCTCGGAGGCTGCCCATCCCAAGGGCTTCTTCTACAAATCCGCCCAGGGCTGGAAGTTAGCAGGAGGGCCGAGGCGGAGATGAGGGAGCAGGGGTCCAGGCCGCGGAGGGGGCGCGGTGAAAGTGGGGAGCCCCTGACACCGACCAAGAGCGTGCATTTCATCTGTCGCTGGCGGAGTTCTACAAACGCACGGCACGCTTTGAACACGCTCCATTCTCACAAACCCTGGGAGACGGATTGCTGCGATTGTCCTTATCTTACAAGTGAGGAAACTGAGGCACGGAGCCGCTGCGTGGCCTGCTCATCAGGACGAGTGCGGGGCAGGGTTCGAACGACGGTCCTCCTGATGTTTAAAAGGAGGTGAAGCGAGCACCCCAGCTGCCGGGCTCACCCCACGCGGCTGGGATTAGTCCCTTTTCCGGGCGGGGAGACCGGAGCGCAGAGGGGGTGGGGGCCTTGCCCAGGGTCACGCGGCGGAGGAGGTTGTACAACAATAACAACGACGTCTGCCAGCATTTATGCGGTCCCTGAAGGTCTGCCATGCTGGGAGGCGGGCGCTGTTATGATCCCATTTGACAGAGGCGGAAGCTGAGACCGCCGAGGTCAGGGCACTCGCCGGGGTCAGCCGGCTGGACCGCGTCAGCGCCCGGCCTCTGACCATGCCCGTAGCCTCTCCTCGCCCCGCCCGGCCGGGGCACCCCTCCACAACCCGGCTCTCCCCTGGCTCCGCCCAACGGCGGCCTCTGCCCACCCAGACTGTGCGTGGGGTGGTCCCCGGCCTCCCCCCGAGCCTGCGACGGGCCCGGGCCGCTCCAGCCGGGACCACGCGGGCCTCAGCTGCTGGAGCCCCGGAGGAGGCACCGCCGGGAGGCCTGCGGGGGCTGCAGGCTCCGGGGTCCGAGGCCAGGGAGGCCGGACGTACCTGCTCCTCTGGCCGGCGGCTGAGCGGCCCCTTTAAGCCCCGTCCCCCCGACCCCGGGGTAACGGAACGGCGGCAGCGGCTGTGGCGGCGACTGCACACACACCTCCGTCCTCCATGGGGGGGTGGGGGGTGGGGAAGAAACTGTTTACTACCAAGTCTCGCGAGATGCACAGCTCGGCCGGGGAGGCTGGGAGACAGCCGGCAGCGCGAGCGGCCGCGATCTAGCTCCGCCCAGCGTACGCCGTCTTGTGCGTGAGCCGAGAGCTCCTGCAAGGCCGCTAAAGTAAGGAGAGATCTCGCGATGCTTGGCGCTTCAGTCCGGGAGCAAAGGATTCAAAAACCAAGCTGTGGCCGGAGCTCCCGCAGGCTGGCTCCCAGCCAGCCAGACTGCGATGGTAGTCGCTTGCGCCTGCTGGGCTCTGAGTGCCGGAAAGCGAGTGCAATGTCTGCTCCAAACTTTTTTTTGCCAGTGCATTCATTATGCAGCGCTCTACGTGCAGTACGTAGAAGCTTAATTAACGTTTTTTTGTTGAATGAATGAATCGATTTTTAATCCAAAAGTTGAAATCTACCGCATCGTGAATAATCAGTACTTTCTATGAGAACCCGTAAGTGAGCTTTGCAAACCTTAAAGCGCAGTATCAATCCTAGCCATTATTGTTAGCCCAGGAGATTGTGGCAGAATGAATTAAGTTAGAGCTTCTCCCACAGTCCTAATTGTATTATATTTTCCAATATTTGCATAGCTCTTCCGGCATACGTCAAGTACGTGATTCCCTTAGACCAGCGCTTCTTCAACTTTTTTTTTTTTTTTTGCTGAGGTCAACCTTTATTTCTGACCCCCTCAGGCCGAATGGTGAAGCCTATGGACCCATTCTCACAATAATGTTTTTAAAGGCATAAAACATATATGATTACAAAGGAAGCCATTTATATTGAAATATTTAAATCAAAATAGAAAAGAAAAGGTCGGGAACCTTCCCCCTGCTCTAACTCCCTTAAACCTCACAACTGGTGAATTATTCACAACCCTTGGGAACCTACTCCACTCCTACTTTTCCAATCTTCTTAAACCTAATTACGGGACATTTATATTCTTTGATACGGTGACGTTGTCTTCTTGGCTGTTCTATGAACAAGACATCCATCTTTAGGTTCTGGGAATTTTCTCTGGTCATCCCCCATGCCCAGAATGCTCTCCCTTCTCAGCTCAGGACTGATGACCTCCCTGGTTTCCTTTGAAGTCCCAACTAAAATCCCACATTCTACAGAAAGACTTCTCTAACCCCTCTTAATTCTAGTGCCTTCCATCTTTTAATTATATCCGATTTATCCTGCATATAACTTGCTCTCGTCTACCCCCGTTAAGATTGTAAGGTCCTTGGAGTCTGGGACAGCCTTTCACAAACTCTTATTGTATCCCCCAGTGCTTGGCACGGTGCTTCGAAACTAGAAAGGCTTGATAAATGATTTCTGATTGATTACAAGGGATCCTTATTCCCATTTATAGGTTAAGAAAACCCGAGGCTCAGGACATGAGCTCAGTTAAGTGGCCCATGAAGGGGGCTGGGATTAAAACCCAGGTTTTCTGACTTCCAAGTCCAGTACTATTTATCCACTCCACCAAAACCTACTATTTTTCAAGAGCAGCAAGCACATCTTCTGAAGCCCTTCCTGGCTCTGAATTTGGCAGCTTGAGTCAGATCCTGATAGAAAGCCCTACATTTGGATACAGGGGATCAAGATTTGGGGTTGGTTTGTTTTTTAAGCATCACCATATTTTTACACTGGCTCTTCTTCCCTGAGAAGAGGCTCCAGCAAGAACTGTGGCTGGTGGGGAGATTGAGAGACCATGACAGTAACTGCAAAGTGAGGAACAGGGTTAGGGGGGAGGGGGCAGATGGATGATTTAGGCTTCTAGGGTACCTCACTTTCATTCACAGGCTGCAGAAATTGGGCAACCTCTTTCTTCCTCTTTCCCTGCAACCACAGTTAAAAATAGTAACTAGCATTTATAGAGTGCTTGAAAAGCGCTTTACAAATATCTCGTTTGATCTTCACAAGCCTGGAAGGCGGGCACACAATCATTATCCCTGTTACAGATACAAAAACTGAGGCAAAAACAGAGGTTAAATAGCTTGGGGTGGGGGTCACCCAGCTAGTTGTGTCAAGAGGACAGATTAGAACCCAGGTCTTCCTGACTCCAAGACCTCTGCTCCCACCTGGCCTTGCTAAGCCCCCTGTTTTAATCAGGGTTTCTTTTTTTTTTCCCACACACTCTGGAAAAGATTATTCCACCTTCCCTCTTATCTTACTGTGTGCCAGGTACTATGCTAAGGACTTGGCTAAGGCACCAGCCCTTAAGGAGCTCGGTCTAATGTAGGAGGCATGCCAACAACTATGTACATATAAATATATATGTCAGTTCTTTTATTGGCTTGTGCCCATGCCTTGCCAAACCCCATCAGCCTCCTCTGCTTCTATTCATGTCCTGCTGAACAGAGCTGGCAGAACTTATTGGAAATTGTCCTCTCCACTACTGCAAGGTAATCTTTTTACACTAATTTTCACTCTCCCTGACAGCCTTTTGAAAGCTCTTCTCACCAGCCTCCCACACCTCTATTTGTACTTTTCCCTCCACCCCACACATCCTGGGGTGCGTTGCAGCTGACCCTCTCCCCAGCTTGTATAGCATCCTCTGGATCAGTTTGAGACAAGATGTGGGTTAATCTAATCAATTTTAGAACTCAACCCAGGGGTGGAGCTGTCTAGCCTGCCCCAGACCATACTTCTCATACACCTACCCCATTATCCTGCTATAGCTCTCTGCCCTGCCTCTGCATGCATACCTTCAGAAGAGAATAGCATTGATATAGTACCTACTATGTGCTAAGTGCTTTGTAAAAAGAGAAAGGTAACCAAATCAATACTATGAGAATAGAGTGCCCTATAAGTCTAGGCTTCATTCCTATGACTACTCAGACCAAAACTCCCCTACATGTCCACCCATATTGATTCCCAATTATCAGTCAATAAGCATTTATCAAACACTTGATGTCTAAGAGACACTGTGATATATGCTTGGGATTAAAAAAAAATTAAAACCATTGCTGCTCTTGAGGAATATGTGTATGGTGGTCAGCAAAAGTTTCAAAGAATAGAACTTGAAGGAAATCAGACACAAGGAAATAGAAATAAGGAGAAAGGGCATTCTAGGCATGGAGAGAGCCAGCACAAAGAACAGAGAAAGAGAATAGTGTTATTAAGGCAGGTCAGCAAACATTTATTAAGTGCCTACTATGTGCCAGGCACTGTGCTAAGTGCTAGAGATACTAAGAAAGGAAGAAACGGTTCCTGCCCTCAAGGATTTTGCAATCGAAGGGTGGAGACAACTTGCAAAAAAATACATACAGATAAGAGACATACAGGGTTACCTGGAGAAAGGTCCAGAGGGAGGGTACTAGTACTAAGGGGGACCAGTGTTGTATATGAGGAACAGCAAGAAAACCAGTTTGGCTGGACTCTGTAGAGTTCAGGAAAGAGAGTAATGTATAATAAGGCCAGAAAGGTTGGGGGCAGTTTGTAAAAAGCTTTAAGTGTGAGAGTTTACATTTGACTTTAGAGGCAATAGAAAACTAATGGAGTTTATTTACTAGTAGTGACATTGTCAAACCTGAACTTCAGGAAAATCATGAATGGTTGTGTGGAGGATGGATCAGGCTAAGGAGTGTGAAAGGGTGCCCAGTTGGGAGGCTTTTGAAGTGGTTCAGGTGAGAGGTGGGTGATAGAAGACTTGAACCAGGGTGGTAGTCCTGAGTACAGATAAATATTCAAGATAGGAAGATTTGGCCACCCATTTTATGTGAGCAAGTAAAGTTAACAAGCATTTATTAAGCATCTATTATATGCCAGGCACTGTGTTAAGCCCCAAGGGATACAAAGACAGGCAAAAAAAAAAATTGCTCCTGCTTTCAAGAAGCTCACAGTCTAATAGGAGAGACATGTTGAAACAACTGCACATGAGATATAGACAGGATAAAGTGGAAATGATCTTGGAGGGAACATAATAGAATTAAGAAGGATCAGAAAAGATTTCTTACAGAAGACAGAACTTTACCGAGGCCTGAAGGTAAGACAGGAGATGGAGATGAGGAAGGAGAGCATCCTAAGCATGTCGGGGACAGCCAGTGAAAATGCACAGAGGTAAGAGAGAGAATGAGTGCTTCTTGTGGGAGGAAGGGAAAGGAGGCTGGTGTCACTGGATTAAAGATAATGTGGAAGGAAGGTGAAAAGTAGGAAGAAGATGGCATATGATGGGCTTTAGAAGCCAAATGGAAGATTTTCGTTTTGTTTTTGGATGCAATATGGAGCCCACTGGGCAAGAGTCTGGGAAGGGTTTGGTGTTTGACACAGCCTACCTATGCATTAGAAACATCAGTTTTATAGATGAATGGAGGATATACTGAAATGAAGAGAAGCAGGAAGCCTAACCCAAAGGCTACAGCAATAGCCCTGAAAGAATAACTGAATCTATGGGAGATGACGGAGATGATGAAAATGATGAAATCCCCCAACAAAATCATAAAGAGGGTGAAGAGGATAAAAAAAGAAGATATCATTGGGGTACTCCCACAGTTATTGGGAACAACTCTGATAAAGATCCAGCAAAGGAGACAGAGCAGTCAGACAGGTAGCAGGAGCATCAAAGCAAAGTAGTGTCTTGAAAACTTGGAAAAAAGTATCAAGAAAAGGGTGATCAACAGCGTTAAAGGCTGCAGAAAGATCACGAAGAGGACTGAGTAGAAGCCAATGGATTTGGCAAGTCCACTCTGGGGAGGGCAGCTTCAGTTCAGTGATGAAGTTGGAAGGCAAACCGGTTTAAAAAAAAAAAGGAAGCTAAGGCAGCCTGGTTTAGTTTTTCTCAAGGACTTTAGCCATAAAAGGGAGGAGAGATTTGGGATGATAGCTACCAGAGATGGATGGATCAAGTAAGGGTTTTTTGATGACAGGGGAGACATGGGTGCATATGTGGGCAGCAAAGAAGCGAGCCAGCATGGAGAGATTGAAAATTAGTGAGAATGGGAGGAACAGAATAGGCTGGAGAAGTCTGGATAAAGGATCACTTGTGCACAGAGGGGTGCGTTGGTGAGCATAAGGGACACCTCTAATGTCAGGGAATGGAAACAGATAGTGGCAGAGGGCACCAGAGTGATATGAGATGAGAATGGAAGAAGAGGCAAATAGCCTCTTAAAAAAATTTAATTGAAATATGAGGCAAGCTTCTCAGCTAAGAGAGTAGGAGGAGGGCGAGTCACAGGCCTGAGAAGGGATTAAAAAATCTGGTAAAGTCAAGGGAGAGTAGAAGAGGCAAGGCTGAGGCCAATGCTGTGAACCTGGGTAACAAGAAGAATGGTGGCATCCTCAACAAAAACAGGGAAGTTCTGAAAAGAGGTGGGTCTGAGGGAACTGTTTCATTTGTATCCTGGGCATCTGGCAGTTCTTGACTAATGACAGGAACTTAATTAAAATGCCTATCATTCATTCCCAGATTAACAAATATCCTTAAAAATGCCTCACTTGATCCTCCTTCCTCATCCCTCCTCCCTTTCTTAACCAACTTCCTAGAAAAAGTTGCCTACATTTATATCTGCTTCTCACTGTTCAACCCTAATATCAAGATATTGTCCTCGCTTGGTTCTCCTCCTGCCTGTCTGATGCTTTCTTTTCAGTCTGATGTTATCTTCATCCTACCTCCTAATTTGTATAACCCAAAACTCTGTCCTAGGCCCTCTTCTCATCTCTCTCTGCACTCTTTCTTGCTGATCTCATCAGTATCCATAGGTTCTGTCATCTCCATTCAGATCATATACAGCCAGCCATCATCTCTCCTGATCTCTAGTATTGCATGACTAGCAGATATTTCAAAATATCCCCAAATATCTGATTATCTTTTCCCTGAAACCTACCCCCCTCTTCCTTCCTTATTTCTCTCAAAGCTACCACTCCTCTAGTCACACCCAATTTCTTATTCTCTCTCACCCCATATATCCAATCAGTTGCCACATCTTGTGGATTCTCCCTCCACAAAATCTCTCCATTCCACTTCTCCACTCTACAGCCAAGTCCTCCCCCTGGTTCAAGTTCACATCACTGCAACAGCCTTATAATTCATATCCCTCTCCAATCCACCCTCCTTCCAGCTTCTAGAGTTATATTCCTAAAGCTTCGGCTCACTAAACTCCAACAGCTCCCTATTTTAATCTTTAGGATCAAATGCTAATTTCTCTGGCATTGAAAGCCCTTCAGAAACTGGCTCCCACCTACCATCTCCTGGCTTATTATACATGGACTCTGTGATCCAGCTGAGCTATCTTCTTTCTGGGTCTTTACACACAACATTCCATAGCTCCAGTCCTTTCTATTAGGCTGTCTGTCCTCCATGCTTGGAAAGTATTCATTCCTTGTTTCCCCTTAGAATCCTCTCCCCACCAAAAAAAAAAATTACCTTCTATTTGTTTTGTACATACTTACACAGTGTTCCAAAAGTCTTCGTACAATTTTGTACCATTAAAACTTAAAACCACAAAAAGACTTTTGGGACACCCTGTCTGTGGAGGTGTTGTCTTTTCCAATAAAGTGTAAATTCTCTGAGGGCATCAGTTCTCATACTTTGCCTTTGTATCCCAACAGGCACCTGGTAGGTGCTTAGTAAATATAAACATAAATACTAGAGGCTTTTTGCTTGTAGTAAGATGTAAAAAGATAGCACCTTGTTTCCTTTCCTCCTTCTTCACCCAGATCCTATAGAAAAAGACTAAGCCGCACATAGGCAATAACAGAAGAACACAGGAGGGCTTAGGGAGTGCCATGGAAGCTTTCGGTGGACCTGGACTGTAAGAATTAAGGAGCAGCAATTCAGTATCAGATGGCAAAAGTCCAAGGCAGCTCTTCTGAAGAGATACATCCATGTGTGTGAATAAGAAGATGGAAGGTGCAACTCAGAGCCTTAGGCTATGGAAAAATAGAGCACAAAAAGGGTTATGTGTCCAGGGCCACACTCTCAGTCAGAGGCAAGGGCTTGAACCCAGGTCTCCTGGTAATAATTATCACCCTGTACAGCAGGTATATGACTTTTTGCCCATATATGCATGTATATAAGTATACTTATGTATACTTATAATTGCATATTTTCTCATGAGAAAACAACTTCACAAGAGTCATTATATAAGTAATTTTGCATGTATGTGTGTGTGTGTGTGTGTGTGTGTGTGTGTGTGTACTTGGTTGCATATTACTTCATGAGAAAAGAATTCCACAAAAAGTCATGGTTCTTAAATAATTTTACCAGGCTTACGAATACTCAATATATATCTGCACTGGAGTCACAAAATGAAATGCAGAATTATCAACACGTAAATAATAACAATGCCTTACATTGGTATAGAGCTTCACAGTTTTGACAGCACTGGATGGTTCTCACAACAAGTTTTCAAATAAGACACTATGATCTAAACCCAAAACATCACACACATATTTCAGAACTAACCTTGTCTAAGCAGTTTAGTCATTTTTACTCCAACACAATTGTCCATTTTATTCATTACATTCATTGCACAAACTAAGATTACACTTCTAAATCTGTTATTATTTCATCAGATACAATACATAGTACATAATTACTCCACATTTTAACTACCTCAGCAAACAATTTTGTTTATACCAATAAATGCTATTGGAACTGATTATCACATAGAAAATTGTGAGATAATTTTCTTTCTAAAGGGCAAGATTTCAGTTAAAAAAACACAACACAGCACACTGAAAATAATTGTATTATCCAAAAAAATTGTATAAATTAAAAAAATGCTTGAAAAACGTCATAAAGTATTTGCAGTTCCAGCAAAGGGTTAACTCCAAAGTAGGTTAGGAACTTAACAGAAAGTAATAACTTACACTGCTAGACTATGGAGAGTCACAAAACTAGAGAAGCCTTTCTTTCAGATTGCATTTAAATACTTTTTGAAATCCCATGAAGCTCCCATCCAAAGCCACTTTACATGTATCTTTTAAAAACTGATTTGCCCGTTAGTTATAAAGTTACTCATACGGATCTCACCATTTTCTAAATATGATCAACTTTCAAACCTGCCTAATACAATTCTGTTCTTGGGTGGAAAAGCAGCATTTTCATCAGAAGAGATTCAAACTACAAGATCTAGGTAATACAATACATATAGGTAGTTGGATTTCTACAGCTACTAACACCAGCCATTTTTAGCTTCAAAATAGTTCTTTAAACACACCTTTTCCAGTTATTTTTTTTAGAATTACAATTCTTCAAAGGAAACACATGACCACTCTTAAAACAAGATTTAAAATGAAAAGACCCAACGAATCAAACTATGAGTCTATTTCAATTTCAGTTCATCTTGGTTCATAGCACAACACTGACTCATTGACACAGTTTTTCCAGTAGCTTACATTAAAAAAAGGAATACCCAATTCCAGGCTTCCTAGATCAGTTCTCATCACATTCAACATTAACCCCATGCCAACACCTTCAGGCAGCTCCCCAACAGATCCTTTAAGAGTACCTGTCTGTTTTTATCAATGATGCAACAATAAGGTGCCAGCAAAATAGTTAAGAGCAAATACACAATTAAAATGAAATGTTGTTCTTCCAATGCTCTGAATACTGTAGGTTCACATAATTTGGCAAGACTTTCTAAGGTGATATATCCAGGCTCACAATCTATGGGATAAGGCCTCATGACGCAATGAATTGTTGATAATATTTGCTCCCCATGCCCAGAGCCATTCTGGCATATACTGTGCAAAAAGAAACTAAAAAGAAAAAGGAAGAAAAGTTACTAATAATACTAGACTCCCCCCACCAATTACAATTATCACTAAAGGTACCAATTAATAAGGCTTCAGAATATTCATTAATTCTTAACAGTCCAAAACACATAAAAATACTAATCATATAAAATATTGTAAAACAAAAAGCATTTCTAGAAAATACCGATTCAATCCTGCAGTTCTTTGCTTAATACTGATGGTCATCTAAGATCATCACCACCTAGAACCTGAAATATCTGGGGAATTTCACCTAATTGAAAAGTTTGATCCCTTATTAACATCCTATTTTGATGCCTCATTATGGTATATTGATGACCCCAAGTTATCAAAATTATGCCAATAAAGTATAAAAAGTGGCAGATCTGAAGCTGACGAGGCTTCTGCTATGAGTCAGGCATTAAATTGTTTGGCTGTCTGCCTTCCTAGGACCAGCTCAGTTAGCTAAGGGCAGAAATGCTCTTCACTGAAGATCTAGCCATTACATGATGGATTCTGGGGGCAAGAGCAACCCATTAAACAAATTAAGGAAATGGTCTCAAAATTTATTTTTTTTCCCAGTACAGCCTTCTTTGAACTATGAGGAAATGAGGTACACTGAACGTTTATATCAGCTCCACTACTACAAAGTCAGAAGACTTGCATGTGCAAAGTTTCTCTTTAATAAGAGAGGCCCATTTTTGTTGAATTTTTTACAAGTTCAAGACTTGACATGTTTTGAGTTTAGTGCATATGTATAATAGGAAAGCTGTGTTTATTTTTTCAAATATTACACTTACAACATTATATATGTAAGGTAATTAAAATTTATATGAAATAGAAAATACATTTTTCTTTCATCTGCTTAATAGAAATGCCAAACTTTCATGACAAACCATTTGAGAATCACAGGTACAGAGAAGTGTCAAACTACATGAGTAGAGGCCTTAATCACATGATGAAATCATGAATCTTCAAAAGTATTAAATACTAAAGTAAAAAGCTTAATAGTCATCCCATTGATGAAAAACAGAATGCAAACATCTGCCTCTACTAGGTATCTTTTGGGAATGGCTTTAAATATCTGGAACCAAGTAGATGAAAATACGCACAAGTTCAAAATCAAATAAAATCCTCTCCATCCTGCTCTGCCAGCCTGTCCTAATTAAAGTGTGGTTTTGGCTTCAACTACTAATACATGGTGGTACCATTTCCTAATTTTTATAATAATTAACCCTGTGAAAGGTATTTGTTAATTTGTTTTTCAGTCAACTCTACTCTAGAATGTATCTGGTATTTTTTATTAAATATCAAAGATGGAAAGCTAGTAATGAAAAGGCTGCTCTTTTCCTGCCAAACTTGCATCACATTCTGAGGATAAAAATTACTAGCTACAATAGGTAAAATGAATGTTACTTCCGAGTATGAGAAGAAATGCTTTCCAAGGCAATATTAGTACTTTGACAGTATCAATATGGTAATAATGCTTCCAGACTCCCTTTCTGCCTCGCAGGCTGAAACCATTTCTCCACTTTTACCTGAACAGCTAACATAGCACACACAAGACTAGGCTGAAGCACTAAAAGTCAAATACAATCATGACTGCCATGTCTCTTATAATTTTGTTTCTATTTAGAATATTATGTCTACCATAAAAGCTAAAGATTCTTGGGATGGAAGAAACAGTTTTAAAGAACTTGGTACCTTCTTTACCCACAAGAACTCTGAAAGCATGGTACACTTATGCATTCTATGTTAGAGAAATCAAGCCCTTAACAAAACCATGCATGTTTCTTTCCCAATACTTAGAATATTCAAATTCATAACTATTTCACTAAACTATTTACATAGATATCAAAAGATCTAAGTATTTTAAGCATGTTCCAATATATAATTTTTCATTCTTTGCCTCTTAAAATTGTCACAACACATTGTGCAATTTCGCCATTATGCATAAAAGTCTTCAGAAATAAAGAAACATTTTGCAGGTTTACATTGTTCAGATGACCCTGTAAGCTTCAGTATCCACTTCTACAAGCATTACCAGTTAGTAGTTATTAGATTTACCCGTTAGATGCCAATGAAGACATTGAACCATTTTTACGATTATACTCCCATACTGCAAGAATCTGAGATTTCATCTCTGTGAGTACTCCCTTCCCTGATGTAGATGACAATCCCTTTATAATTTACAGATAGGCCTTAAGAGTCATTGTGCCTTGTAAAACTCATCACCTTGTGGACAAACTAGAGATGAGCCCCTGAAAACATGGATAGACTCGCCTCAAGATGACTGATGATTCAGCCAGTCCATCATTAGGCCTATATTAAAAACATTTCTAGCTTTGTAGGAACAGCTTGGGTGTGCAATGCCCTAGCATAGTCTTTTGAGAAGCAAAACAGCACCTCTACAATATGGTGTCAACAACAATATGGTATCAAATTAAAATGTGTTTTCTGTTGTTATTTGCATTTATGTAGAGAATCCCTTCTCATCATATATCCATTTTAATTTTCAACAATTTTAACGCAAATATTACCGAAAGAGAAGCTTCTGTGACAACCAAAAACACCAAAGAAGTTAATGAAAGAATTAATTAAAACTTCTTGCTTCTCAACATTAGCCTTCACTTAAATTTAAATTTTTTTTAGAAATCATTCAAAAGAATTAAGGCTATGCTGACTTAGGTGAAATAAAGCTGCCAATATTATTACCTGAATTGAATGAAACCAGTATCCCGTGGTCCTTTTGGAGATTCCAAGAGTAGCAATTGCATGATGCGCATATACTTTTGGTGACGGCACCAACCAAGAGCAGCCATGTAAAAAGCTACTGCATGCTTTCGAATTTGTAGCTACAGAGAATGGAATTAAACTCTGTACAAAAATTCCTTTAGAAGCATATTCATATTGCAATGCTCTACTGAAGTGGTCTAAGTAAGCCTGTTTAAACAGAAAGGAGAAATAAAAGAAAAAACATTTATTTCTCATTTTTCATTAAGAGAAGAAATAGTATTTAGAGTACTCACAGCTGCAGTCAAAAGGACAACAACAAGGTTTTGCAATCTAATCAAATGAGCACAGCATTATTTTATGCCTAGGGCTTTTTTCCCAACCCACAACAATCATCACCTTTGATGCTGAGTATGCAGTCATCTGGGGAGTGGGTTTGCAGCAGGAGCCAGAGGAGATGTTCACAATCGCACCCTTCCTCCTTGCCACCATCCCTGGCAATACTATGTGGACCATCAAGCTGGCAGCTGCGATGTTTACATCGATAATGTCCCACAGTTTGTCCTCAGAGACTTGAGTAAAATACTGTGGGTAGGGATAAAACACCCCAACATTATTCACCAAGATACCAATGTCTCTATCTTGTAAAGCTTCTCTAATAAGTAAGTAAATTCCACGGCCATTGGAGAAGTCTGCAACTATAATCTCTGTTTCAACTTTGTAGGTCTCAGCTAAGGTTTTGGAAAGCTTGTGCAGCTTCTCTTCATTCTGGCTGATGAGGACAATATTGAGACCCCGGCTTGCTAACTCTTCAGCATAGGCTTTTCCAATACCATCTGTGGCGCCTGTGTTAGAAAAGAGAAAAGGTAATACAGCATCTGAGTATCTTTATCTTGTGATGTGTAGCATTTGGCCTCGGAACCATCAAACAAGCATATCAAAGAGAATCATGTAGGAAAAAGGAGAGAATAAGGCCTTAACTGCCTTATCTCACATGATACTGTAAAGTGATGACAGGCTAATAAATATAGGTGGATCAGTATGATTATAAATGCTGACCTGGAACAAAATTTAAAAATTTATAAAATTTTGACAAAATTTATTTAAAGTTACTTAAACGGATTATATGACACTGAATATTTCTATATTTTTCAATTTTTAAAAAAACTTCAATACTTCATCGAGTGTGTCTATCATAAGAAGGATCTTTTCCATGTTCCAACAAAATGACTCTACAAAGGTAAAACTCTCCAAACTCCAAATTTCATAAAGCTGAGGCAGTAGCCAACAACCATTTCAGAAAATGAAAGGAATTAGAATAAAGGAGGAAAAATGATATGAGAAGTAGCACAGTACCGTCGGAAAGAGTACAAGACAAGGACTGAGGACATTCACCTCCCCCCATTCCCTTCTAGTTCTGGTTCTGCAGCCGTCTGGCAGCTGGGTAACCTTCAGGAAGTTCTTTCCCTTGTCTGAGCTCAGTGTTCTGAGCTGTCAAATGAGGGAGGTACTCTGATACAAAGTCATCTCTGAGATCCTTTCCAGCTTTTCTATTCTGTAAAAATCTTTTAAAAATGTCTTCTTCTAAAAATGGAGTTGAGAGGGATACATAATAGAGAAAAATATGCATGTAAATATACATGGCTTTTTAAATAGTATTTTCCTATTAAAGTACCAAAATGAGTTAAAAATAGCCTTCTAAATAACAAAGAAAAGGACTTGACTCTTGATTTCAATGGTCTAGGGCAGAGCTGTCCAACCTTAGGTTATCTTAGGGCCACATTAAAATAAAATAATTATTCGAGAGCCTCACTCAGAATAAAAAATACGGTACACTAATAGAAAGTTGGGGAATGCATGTCATCAATACAACAGGTAAAGACTCAAAGCATGAAAGCAAACACAAAACAAGAAAGCGACAACACAACATAAAGGTAGGTGCATACTGACTACTCTGCATCATACAGACTGCACGCATCCCACGGAGTGAATGAAAATTCCATGCGATGTGTTCTGTCTGTAATATTGCTTAAAAATACCAAAGAAAATTAACATTAACAAGATTATTTATTAGTGATAGAATTTTTAAAAATCTAATATGCATTCCATGCAAATTATTATTTTACTTTTTCGCTCATGAAAATTAAAACCCACAAGTGGGCTGCATAAAATCACACTGCGGGCCACATGTGGCCCATAGGCCATATTTTGGACAGTCCTGGTCTAGGGCAGTGATGTAAAACTTAAACAGCAACAGATCAAATTGACTTAGAAAACCACAAATCAATGTAATCTATATTGTAGTGCATTTTAATTAATTTTGTTAAACATTTCTCAATTACATTTTAATCTGGTTCTGGCCACTTGGGAGTGAGTTTGACACCTCTGGTATAGAGAACTCCTGGGTAAGCAAATTCTCTTTACCAATGAGGCTGATCCTTTCTCTGCATCTTATGGTTTCAAAGTTCTCCAGAAATCTGAGAGATTAAGCAACTTGTCTTGGGCCACACAGCCAACAATTATGTCAGAAACAGAACGTGAACCTAGAATTTCTTGACTTTAAGGTCGGTTCTCAACCCATCATATCATACTTAAATAATACTTCTAATTTAAAAGTAGATATTAAATAGCTACTTGGATTTTAAATTAAAGTCAAAGTACTGATAATTTAGTTTCTTACCACTGACAACTGCCCATCTTCCATACTGCTTAATGAGATCTGCTCTGCTCACCAATCTAGGGATGAAATGCAGTCTGATCAAGCTGTAAAAGTCACATATGATGGTGATGCTTTTTCTGGCAGTGTACCAGGCTCCGACCAAAGCTAAAGCTTCCATGTAGCAATTGCAAGACCGGGCAATTTCCCTGTATAAGAGGTAGAAACTGTCAACAGCAGCCATGGCTAACAGAACCCTGAAAAAAAAAACAGAAAAAGAAAAATGGTATCAATAAGAAGAGCACCTCCACCTGATAAATCAATACCATGTATGTTTCACACTAGAAAGACATCTGCTTCATGGGGAAATGAAAATGTGATTCTTAGGCACGAAAGTAACGATGACTTTTTAAGACGTACCTAGCCCCTGCAGCCAGTTCATTTAGGGTCCGACTGCTTCATAATTAGTCTTTAAAATGTTTTTCCTTCCTCAGAGCTAAAATCACTTAAAAAGCTATTTAAGACTGAAAGAGCAAAGCCTACTGCAGCACCCCTCCTCCCCAAAACAGTGAATGGATAAGGACTCATGATCTGGAGTTTGGCATGAGGAAGAGGAAAGGGCTGGCAACCCTCATTAGAAAAACTGTACAAACCCAGTGTAATTTTGATTTACTTGATGAAATGGCATTATTCTCTCTTTAATAGGGAAGGCAATTATTACTGGAAATAACAATTCACATTTGTATTTCATTTTAAGGCTTAAAAAACTCTTTCTCACAAGAACCCTAGGAGAGCCATGGTACAACTGCTAAGGACCCCATATTTGCAGAACAAACAGAAGAAAAGTTGATAAGCTTGATCAAGGTCACCAGGTAAGTCTCAGAGCAAAGACGTGGACCCTAGCTCTCTCCTGACTTAAAATCTAGCCCTGTTTTCATTCCCATTCCTACCTCTCATAAAAAAAAAAGTGGTAGATTTGGAGCCAAAGGGCCTGAGTTCTAATCTCAGATTCACATCTGCCTGTGTGATATGAGGCAAGTCACTGAACATCTTTAAGCTCTTTATCTGTAAAATCAAAGGCAAGGGTAGGTGCTATCAGAAAACCTGTGATCTACAATTCAATAGTCTCCAAAAGTACATCTGTAAATATATATATTTGAACAGTTATCTAAAGAGTTTCAGAACAAAAGTATAATTAAAATCATACTTAGAATTGAACACCTAATGGAATGATAATTTTCTGATAAGATATTATAGTGTCAGTTCCGGGTCATGTGGGAAAAAAACTGGCGGATTAGACATTTTCTCCTATCTCCATGACCTTTAAGATATCTTCAAAACAAAAATTATGCTTCAAAGAGAAAGCAACTTTACCTGGGCTACTCAAAATACAAAAAGAGGTAAAAAAAGAAACTCCCCAAACCCAGGAGGCTGACACTTCGAGATCCAGCCACGAGGAAATCACAACTGAAGTCAGGAAATGAGTGATAAGGAAAATAAAGGGGTGGGAAAGAACGAAAGTACCAAAGATTTCAGCAAGAAAACTCAAAGACCTTGAACAAAAACAGATAAATCAACAGGAAGAAACAGTAACAACAGAAGGAAATATGGCCTCCAGATCTCATAACAAATTCAGGCATTTATGAATAAATACTGCAAAACAAAGGAAAACAATCCAACACCCTGTAGAATATGAGAACATGGAGCACAACGCACTGTTCCTGAAAAGTTTAAAAGATAAATGAGTATCATGAAAGCAGAATTTATGCCCTACACAGCAAAAATAATGAGCAGAATCAAAAAACTGTAATTTGCAATGGCAAGTCTTACCAAAGAAACAAAAGAACAACAGACAAATGCAAATACACAAAGAACAATCTAGAAGAACAAAGGAAAAAACAGTAACATTAAAAGAAAATATGTTCACTATGAAAGCAAAACATACTGATTTTTTAAAGACAGTACTGTGTAGAGACAACCTAAGGAACATAAGTCTCCTAAAAGAACATAAGACAAAAAATTCTTAACACCATAATGAAAAAAACAATAGAAGAGAACTGCTCATAACTTCTGAAAATAGAAAATGAAATTCCAATTGAAATAATTCAGATTGTCTACAGAAAAAAAATCCAAGGCTGCAAACTCCAAGACACCTGTGGCTAAATTTAATAATTCCATTCACCATCACGAGGAAAGACCTTTAATCACAAAGGAAAGGTCATTTGAATAATGCAAAAAAAAATTCTGTGCCCAACAGAAAAAGGAGGAGGGAATAGAATAACGTATTCCAAAGAGCAATGGAGCTGAGAACGCAACCCAGGGTGACCATACAGGACCAATGATGGATGTTTAATAATAAAGAATTTGAACCGCTCATAGCAAGAAAACCAGACTTGAAGAGATTATTTGCTTCTTGAATACGCCAAAAAAACCAAAAATGCAGGAGGAATGAATAAACGCACACAGCAACAGCAACAGGGTTACAACAGAAAGACTTCTAAGTGTACACAAGGAGAGAGGTAAAGGTGAAAATCTAGTAAAGGAAACAGTGAAGAGGCAGACAGGGCATTATGACAAGAACCTAGTGACACCCTGCCTACAGGTGAATACCTCTTTTGTGGAACTACATTACAACATAAGAAGGTACATAAAATGGGGGGGGCAGGGAGTAGGAGGATATAGAGAGTATGTGATGCACCGTGTCTTATTAAGGGCTAGTCTTATTAAGGGCTAGCGGTGAGGGGAAGAAGACCTCTCTGGTTTCTGAAAAAGAAGAGTCAACAGAGAAGTAGAAGAGGGAAAAACTGAAAAGGAGGGAAAAAAGGAGGCCTTACTTTGGAGGTGGGAGGGGATTTCACTGATGAATACTCCTATAGGTAAAGAGAAATGGTCATTAAGAGAGATGGGGATCTTACTTTGGATGAGGACTGGAAGATCTAGTGCTTGAAAAGTCTACTTGGAGGGGGAAGTAGAAGGGGAGGAAGAAGTTGGAACCTCTGAGGAAAACTGGCACCTGGGGGAATGAGAGAGCATGAACACAGGAAGATTTCCAGGCAAATCTGGGGGGGAGGAGGAGGTGAATCAGAGAGAGTATAAATCAGTGGTAGGGGAGGGGCTCTACCATGGGGCAGTATCTTCTCTGATACTTATGATAATTGGCATTGTTTTGGGAATAAAGCACAATGGAAAAGGGAAATCCATAGAATAAGCCTTACAAGGCAGTGACAGAAAGTGCCTAGAAAGGAAAACCTAAATGGATACCCTGGAAGTGTTGACTGCATAAAGAACACGGATAAAAGAAAGGGACTAGATGAGGATAGGAGCTATGAATCAGAGAATAAGGGTCTAGAGTAAACAGAAAGAGAAAATGGATAACGAAGAGAGAGAAATACTTTTTGGAAAGGGGTGCAAAAAATGAAATTTTAAAAACTAATGAACAGGACTGACCAAAGGGGAGGAGAGGAAGGGGAAATCTACTTTAATAAGAGGAAGAAAAAGAGACAGAAGAAATATATATCCAGATAAAAGCAGAAGAAAAAAGGAAATAAACAAAACCCTAAAGGGAAAAGGGTAACAAATGAGGAGACCAGGAGTGTTGGTGGGAATAGTGCCACCTTAAAAAAAAGATTAAAATAAAGTAACTGAAGGAACATAACACTCTGTTTACAGCAGGAGGGGAAAAAAACTCAAAAACCCCAATTATAGAGAAAGATGGAAGAAAATATAAACCCAAATCATAACTTTAAATGTAAATGAATAAAACAATCCAATAAAACAAAAAAGTGACAGATTAGATAAGAAAACAAAATCCTACAACCTGCTGTTACAAGAAATGTATTTTAAAAAACAAAGACATATATACAAAATAAAGCTGAAGGTATAGGGGGAAAATTACTATTCATCAAGTGAATCCAAAAAAAGCAGTAGTTGCCATCATGCTATCAGAAAAAGCAAAAACATTCAAAAAATAAAAAGGGATAAACAAGCAAATTACATTATGGTGAAAGGAACCATAGACAAAGAACCAATTATCACTAATAAACTTATGAATTCCAAATGTCTTACCATACAAATTCATAAAGGAAACATTATCTGAGTTTCAAGAAGACAAAAACAGTAACTCAATATTGATAGGAGACTTCAATATCCTTCTATCAGTTTTGGGTAAATCTAACAGAAAGATAAACAAAAGGAAAAATATGGAACTGAACAAGTTTCTGGAGAAGTGAGAGTTAAAAGACTTCTTGGCATCTTCTAACTGGAACTCAAAAAAATATATAGATCTCTTCATAGCATGAAAATTTTACAAAAACTGATTATGTACTAGGACACAGAGATATTGCAAACAAATGCAAAAAGACAGAAGTAGTCAATACATCCTTTACAGAGCACGATACAATAAGAACAGAAATCAGTTTAGGGACTACAAACAAAAGACACATACCTTCTTTGAGGGTATGTATCTTAAGTAATGAAATCTCAAATAATGAGGTCAAAAAACAATTCCCAGAAACAATAACTATGTAAAAGAAAACAATAATGATATAAAACAACGTACCGAAATTTCTGGGATGCAGCTAAAGCAGTCCTCAAGGGGAAAATCATATCCTTACAATCATACATGAACAAAATTGAAAAAAGAGGATTAATGAACTGAATATGCACTTAAAGAAATTAGAAAATCAACAAAAAACCCTAAAGTAAGCAAAAAAGGAGATATTAAAAATTAGAGAGAAACAAAAAACATAACTAAAAACTAGTTCTTTGAAAAGACTAATAAAATTGGTAAATCCTTGGCTAATCTCATTAAAGAGAGCAAAAAATCAGATCAATAAAGTAGCAAATGAGCAAGGTGAAATCACAGCAAAATCAGAAGAAATAAAAAAAATCAGAACATACTAAATATATTTACATGCTAACAAAACTGAGAATAGAAAAAGGAACTGAAGAATACCATTAAAAACATAAAATATCCGAACTACCAGACAACAAGATAAGAGATGTTAAATAACTCAATCTTTGGAAAAAGAACTAAGTCTAGTTATATAGGAACTACCAAAGGGTAGAAAAAAACTCCTAGTTCTTATAGATTCACAGCAGGATTCTACTAAACTTTTAAAGAACAGTTAGTACCCATACTTTAGAAATTATTTTCGACAACTGAGAAAACACCCCACCAGAATCCTTTCATGAGACAGAGTCCTAATACCTAAACCAAGGAAAGATAAAACATAGAAAGAAGGGGCGGAGCCAAGATGGCGGCTGGAAAGCAGGGACTAGCGTGAGCTCCCCGCCAAGTCCCTCCAAAAACCTATTAAAAAAATGGCTCTGAACCAATTCTAGAACTGCAGAACCCAAAAAATAACACAGGGAAGCAGGGCTCTAGCCCAAAACAGCCTGGATGGTCTCTGGGTAAGGTCTATACCGCACAGAGCTGGGAGCAGAGGGAAGCAGAGCTGAGCGGAGCAGAGCCCAGTGTGGGCGCCGACCAGACCGGGAGCCAGGCGGAGCGTGCCCTAGCGCCCTGAATCAGTGAGCTGAGGCAGTTACCAGACTTCTCAACCCACAAACACCAAGGACAACAGAGTAGGTTAGTGGGAGAAGCTGCTGGGCACTGGGATAGAGTTTGTGGTTGGGCCACTGCCCC
>CM053625.1:350309973-350353929 GCA_028646595.1 Phalanger gymnotis | reverse complement strand
GGGAGAGGATGGAGGGAGCTGGGGAGGGGGGCGCCATCAGATCAGGAGCTTGGGGGAACTCAGCTTGGGATGGGCTGGAGGGGACTCAGGAAAAGACGGAGGAGCTCAGGAGGGACGGGAAGGGGACTGAGGCGGGGGAGGGGAGAGGGGATGGGAAGAGGCCCAGCCTGGGTTACGGGTGAGATTGGGGGGGAGGGGAAGATTCGGGAGAGGACGGGGCGGAGGGCACCCTGGATGGGCTCACACTGGGATCAGGGCGGTGGGAGGGGGGCTCAGGCGGGGATGGGTCGGGGCCCGGGCGGGGCCGAGGCCGTGGTGGGCGGGGGCCCTCGGCCGGGGTCGCAGCAGGCCCTACCTGCAGAGGCCAGCGGCCAGTCCAGCAGCTGCTCCCGCTCGTCCAGCCACAGCACCACGCCCAGCCGTGCCGCGTCTGCCCGCGCCGCACCCCCCACGTGACCACGGCTGGCGGGGCGGGGCCGTTGGCAACCCTGGGCCCCCCGGGGCGCGCGGCCGCGGCGGTTGCCTTGGCGACGGAGGAAGCGTTAGGGCGCAGCTGCGGCCGAGCCAGCGCTGCGGGAGGAGATCTGAGCTAGAGGTTTGGCTAGCTGGCACGCCGAGGCGGAGACGGAGGGGATCCGAGAGGGGCCCGGCCGCGCCGGGGTCTGTCCGAAGGGTGGGGGCAGAGCGCGCCTGGGAGGGGGCTGCGGGCAGGGCTTGGGGCCGCCCGAGGAGGAAGTGGCTTGTGGAGGCGAAAAAGCGCTAGGTCCGAAACCCCGTTTTCTCTTTTCACAGTCACTGTGTTACCTCGGACGAGTCGGTTCTCTTCCCCGGGCCTCAGTTTCCCCGTCTACAAAATAAGGGGCGGGGTGGACTAAATTGATCTCTAAGGCCTGTTTGTACAATATTTGAGTGGTAGTGGGTCTCCATTGGAATAGTCTCAGTCCAGGGGAGGACTTAAACCTTGCTTGAACCATAAAAACTGCCTTTGGAGCATAATTTCTAAGATGTGGGTAGAGCCTGCTTGACCATCACACACAGTGTATGTGTTTGCAGAACTAAAAATGCGTCCAGAAGCCGGAGCCCCCGTCCAGGAAGATGGAACCGAGCATGGGAGTGTGCCAGAGGACTGTAGAAATGGAGAGGCTGTGCTGATAAACAATGCAGGTAACCCCTGCACGGGGAGCCCATGCTATTCTCCCAGCCCAAACTGAAATCCGCTTCAGCCACTAATGATCGACCTCGAGAAACAGTAACAACAGCCCTCATTTCTACAGAACGTTAAGGTTTTTAAAGCACGTTACTGCATCCCAGAAAAATCAATCAGTAAAATATTACGCACTTACTATCGCCAGGTACTGTGCTAAGCACTGGGGATACAAAAAGGAGGAGAAAAAAAAACCTTAAGGAGCTCACAGTCTAAAGGGGGAGACAACGTGCAAACAGATATATACAAAGAAGCTGCATACAGGATAAATAGGAAATAATTAACAGAGGGAAGGAACTAAAATCAAAGGGAGGTGGGAAAGGCTTCCTGTCAAAGATGAGATTTTAGTTAGGGCTTAAAGGAAGCCAGGGAAGTCTGTAAGGTGGAGTTGGGGAAGAAAAATGTTGGGGGGGGGGCCGGCTGGGAAGAAGCCGGAGAAAACGCCCAGAGCCAACAAAAGGAGTATCTTGCTCAGGAGGCCAGAGTCACTGGACTAAAGAGTATGTGCTGGGGAGTAGGTTCTAAAAAGTCTAGAATGGTAGGAGGGGACTAGTTTAGTAAAGGTTTTTAATGCCAAACAAGAATAATTTGTATTTGATCCTAGATGTGATAAGGAGCTACCCCTTCTGGCCTGCGTCCTATCTAACCCACCACTCATGGTCCCTTACTAACACATGTAAACTTATTATTAGTCAGACAGAAAAAATAGTTCAAAACAAAGGCATATAACTATAACCTATGGCCCAGGGTCCCTCAAACTCTGGACTTACATGGACCTAGCCCAGTCTTGGGGACTAAACCCAAAGATTAGTTTCTCTTAGCAAATATGTTATTGTCAAGTACATCCTCTTTGTGACCCATTTGGGGTATTCTTGGCAATGATAGTGGAGTAGTTTGCCATCTCCTCCAGCTCATTTAACAGATGAGGAAACAGGCAAACAGGGTTAATTGACTTGCCCAGGGTCATACAGTATCCGAGTTCAAATTTGAACTAAGATCTTCCTGACTCCAGGTCCCTTGCACTATCTACTTCACCATCTAGCTGCCCCAGCAGATACCCAGAGTTTTTACTGGGACCCAATTTATGTTGTCTATGTTGGTACAGATAAAGGCAACCACCTACCTAGCAAGTACTGCAGGTCATTAACCTAACTCTTGTTAACAAAATAGTGGTGATGGGTAGACCCACAGGATTACCTCTATTTAATCCCAAAGGCAGTGGAGAAAATGAACCCTATAGTAAATATAGAGAAACTCTTAAAAGCCTACAAACAATCAACACAATTCTCCCTCTCCATGAGTTCCATTTTTCTTTAAGGTTCTAGGTTCTTCTAGACTTAGCTCTACCCTATGTTTTGACTCTGGAAAGGAACAGAACTCAGATTAGCCAGAGGCATGCTAGTTGTCTAAATTCTAGTATTCCACTGCCTTGGAAATCTTCATCTTCTAAGTAGGAGGCAGAGGTTCAGGAATGAAATTGTGCATGTACTCTTCTCAGGCCATGTGACTGAGCACATCTATCTGTGATGTGTTTCTCCTGGACACCAAACCATCTAGAAAACTATCCTTAGGTCTCTCTTCTCTGACCTGAAGGAAATGAAAAGCCAAAAGTGATCAGGAATTCTCTTCTCAACTGTATAGTTCTGGGATCCCATGTACGTATACAGCTCCCATGTGCTTCTACCTGGAGACTGTCATGAATCACTTCTGGAGGTGAGGGAGATGGTAGGGGAGCCACTTGCTCCATTTCCATTCTTGGTCGGGGGGGAAGTAGAAGGGAAAAAGTTTTGTTGGCTTGGAGCAGACCTTGGTGCTTCCTTGGGACCCTCCTACGGTTTTGGTGAACTAGGGCTGGGCACCTATGATGAAATGGCTTATTTAGACTCTCTGGAACCCTTATCAGAGAAGCCACTCCTTTAGGTTGGCCTTTAAAAGGAGTCTTCACTGAAGACTCCGGGTTCCTTTTTCTTTTCTACCTTCTAGAAATCAAGAGTGTAGCTGGTAGACTCCTTTGATCAACCTCATCTGTAATGAAATAGTATAGGAAGAAAAGTAACAATATTCTCCCTACAGACACGGACACCCGGGCCTTGTGGCTGGGGACTCTTGGTGAAGGGGAGGGTCAGAATGGTGAAGTGACTTTCCCAAGATCGCACCATTAGTAAGTGCTGACATTCAGACCTGTGTCTGTAGACTCCAAGCTAGCACCTCTCAGTATGCTGCAGGCAAGGCTTCACCTTTATACAGGTGCCTCATTTTCCTTCCTTGTTCACTGAAGGTAATAATACTCCTTATCCCAAGGGTTGTTGAGAGGGTCAAATAAGATAATGGCTTTATTGTCTTTAAAGCCTATATAAATGGGAGCTATTATTGTCTCCTACTTTGTGCTTAGTCAGGGAAAAAGTCATACTATCAACTAAGCATTTCATTTTAAACAAAAGTTTTAATCTCTTTTCTCCCTAGACCCTATGCTTAAAGTTCTGCTGATAAAATTGAAATTGTGTTTCATCTCCTTATATTATTTCCCATTTCTCGTGTTCATTCTTTAGCAAGAAAATACATGCAATGCAATTCACAAATTTAAATATGTGTATATATATATATACACATATATACACACATATATATATGTGAATGTTAGCTAACGTTATTACTAAAATTAAGTAAGCTATCCAAAAGGCAGGCAGTGGAAGAAGCATAGGCTCTCAAATTGAGCCCTAAATTAGATTGGCCCTATTTTTCCTAAATGGTGTTTTTGGGAATTCCGATCTTCCCCTGTAAATGATAAGTAATAGTTCCATGAGAAAATATTAATGCTGGCAATATTTTCCCATTGAAATATTAAAGATGAAATTATGTGTACATCTGAGATAGTAATTTTGTGCAGCAATTTTTTTCAGTGTGAAAGTGAGTTCAGTTTTCCAAATATGATCTGACTCTCCTTTGTCTCAGGATTATCGCATATCCACACACCTACTAGACCAGCATTTATGGATTGTATCGATATATTCCAGCCCTCAAAGTGTATCATAGCCAAATAAGTTTGGAAGTCACTGTTCTAAAGTAGTAGTTTTTCACCTCTGGATAGGGGGAAAGTAACAAAATGTAACAGATTTGAAAGTTTAATTCATTCATTGCCTTTTGTTTCTTTTTTGTTTGCTTTTTTCCCCTCAATTAAGTGCAAGCAAAAACTTTTTAGCATTCATTTTTAAAATTTGAATTCCTTCCTCCTCCTCCTCCCCCTTCCTTGAGAAAGCAAGTAATTTGATATAGATTGTACATGTGCAGTCATTCAAAACATTTCTACATTAGTCATGTTGCAAAAGAAAACACAGATTTAAAAAAAAACAAGAATAATAAAGTTTTAAAAGTATGTCTCAATCTGCATTCAGACTCCATCAGTTCTTTCTCAGGAGGTGGATAGTATTTTTCATCATAAGTATTGTGTTGCTGAAAATAGCTAAGTCATTCACAGTTAAGCATCATAAAATAATGCTGTTACTGTGTACATTGTTCTACTGGCTCTACTTAGTTCACTTTGCATCAGTTCATGTAAGTCTTCTCAAGTTTTACTGAAAGCATCCTGGTAGTCATTTCTTAAAGCACAATAGGATTCCATCGTAATCATATCCCACAACTTGTTCAGTCATTCTCCAATTAATGGGCATCCCCTCAGTTTCCAATTCTTTCCTACCACAAAAAGGGCTGCTATAAATATTTTTGTACATATAGGTCCTTTTCCTTTTTCTTTTATGTCTTTGGGGTATAAACCTAGCAGTGGGTATTGCTGGGTCAAAGAGTATGCACAGTTTTATAGCCATTTGGGTATAGTGCCAAATCGATCAGTTCACAGCTCTACCAACAATGCATTAATGTACTTATTTTTCCACCCTCCCCTCCAACATTTATCATTTTCCTTTTCTATCATATTAGTCAGTCTGATAGGTGTGAGGTAGTACCTCACAGTTGTTTTAATTTGTATTTCTTTAATCAATAGTGATTTAGAGCATTTTTTCATATGACTTTAGATAGCTTTAATTTCTTCATCTGAAAACTGCCTATTCATATCCTTTGACTATCAATTGGGGAATGAATTGTAATCTTATAAATTTGACTCATTTCTCTATATATTTGAGAAATTAGTCCTTTGTCAGAGAAATTGGGCATAAAAAAGTTTTTTTCAGTTTCCTGCTTCCCTTCTGATCTTAGCTGCATTGGTTTTGTTCATGCAAAAAAAAATTTTATTTGATGTAATCAAAATTATCCATTTTATATCCCATAATGCTCTCTGTCTCTTGTTTGATCATAAATTCTTCTCTTATCCATAAATCTGACAGGTAAAGTATTCCATGCTCTCCTAACTTACTTATGATGTCACCCTTTATGTCTAAATCATGTACCCATTTTGACCTTAACTCAGTGTATATTGTGAGATGTTGGTCTATACCTAGTTTCTACCAAACCACTTTCCATCTTCCCCAGCAGTCTTTGATAAATAGTGAGTTCTTGTTCCAGAATCTTGGATCTTTGGGTTTGTTAAACACTAGATTGTTATGGTTATTTACTATGGAGTATTGTGTATCTAATCTATTCCACTGATCTACCACTCTATTTCTTAGCCAGTACCAGATTATTTTTGATGATTACCACTTTGTAATACAGTTTGAGATCTCATGATGCTTAAAGCACCTCCTTTCACATTTTTTCGTTGATTTCCTTGATATTCTTGACCTTTTGTTCTCCCAGATGAATTGTTATTATTTTTCTAAATCTGTAAAATGATTATTTCGTTAATTTGATTGAGTTGATTAAGTAAATTGAGTTAGGTAGAAGTGTTGTTTTTATTATATTGGCTTTACCTACCTATGAGCAATTAATGTTTCTCCAGTTGTTTAAATCTGATTTTATTTGTATGAAGTGTTTTGTAATTGTGTTCATATAGTTCCTAGGTTTGTCTTGGCAGGTCAACTCCCAGGTATTTTACATTGTCTGCAGTTATTTTAAGTGGAATTTCTCTTTCTGTCTCTTCCTGCTGGACTTTCATCCTGAAAATTTGTTGAAGTTATTAATTATTTAAAATAGTTTTTTAGTCAGTGCTCTAGGATTTTCTAAGTTTACCATCATATCATCTGCAGAGGGTGATGTTTTTGTTTCCATATTCCTTTTTCTAATTCCTTCAATTTCCTTTTTCTTGTCTTATTGCTATAGCTAGCATTTTTAGAACAATATCAAATAATAATAGTGATGATGGGAATCATTGCTTCATTGCAGATCTTATTGGAAAGTCTTCTAGCTTAACCATTACATACTTTATGATGGTTTTAGATAGATAACCACTTATCATTTTAAGGAAAGCTTCATTTATTCCTATGCTTTCTAGCATTTTTAATAGGAAGGAGTGTTGCATTTTGTTAAAAGCCTTTTTGCATCTATTTGAGATATTGAGATAATCATATGATTTCTTTTCATTTTGTTATTGACATGGTCAATTATGCTGATAGTTTTTCCTAGTATTGAACCAGGCCTGCATCCCTGGTATAAATCCCAGCTGGTCATAGTGTTATGATCTTTGTGATATATTGCTGTAATCTCCTTACAAGAATTTTATTTAAAATTTTTGCAGCAACATTCATTAGGGAAATTGATGTATAGTTTTCTTTTTCTGTTTTTGCTCTTTCTGGTTTAGGTATCAGCACCACAGTTATATTGTAAAAGGAATTTGGTAGGACCCCACTTACTTTTCCAGATAGTTTATATAGTATTAGAATTAATTGTTCTTTAAATGTTTGGTAGAATTCACTTGTGAATCCATTTGGTCCTGGGGATTTTTTCTTAGCTCCTTTATGGCTTGCTCAATTTCTTTTTCTAGGATAAAATTATTTAAATATTCTATATCCTCTTCTGTTAATCTGGGCAATTTATATTTTTGTAAATATTCATCTATTTCACTTAGATTTATTGGCATATAACTGGGTACAATAGCTCCTAATAATTTCTTTTTTTTAATCAAATTAACCAATGGTTTATCTATTTTATTGTTTTTCCCCATGAAACCAACTCCTACTTTTATTTATTAGTTCAATGGTTTTCCTTCAATTTTATTAATCCCTCCTTTGGTTTTCAGAATTTCCAATTTGGTGTTTGGGTATTTCAAATTTGGGGGTTTTTTAAGTTGTTTTTTTAGTTGCATGCCCAATTCATTGATCTGCTATTTCTCATTTTATTGATGTCAGTTTTTGGAAATGTAAAATTTCCCCTAAGTACTGCTTTATCTTCATCTTATAAAGTTTGGCATGTTTGTCCCATTATTGTCATTCTCTTCACTGAAATTGTTTATTGTTTCCATGATTTGTTCTTTGACCCACTTAACTCTTTGGGATTAGATTATTTAGTTTCCATTAATTTTTGATTTATATATCCACAGCCCTTTATTGAACACATTTTTATTTCATTATGATCTGAAAAGGATGCATTTAATATTTCTGCCTTTCTGAATTTGGTTGTGAGTTTTTTTTGCCTTAATACATTGTCAGCAGAGAAAAAAATATACTTTCTATTCCCATTGAGTTTTCTCCAGAGGTATATCATATCTAACTTTTCTAAAATTCTATTTCTTTAACTTCTTTCTTGTTTATATTATGGTTAGATTTATCTAGTTTTGAGAGGAGAAAGTTGAGGTCCCCCCACTAATATAGTTTTACTATTTCCTCCTGTAACTCATTTAAGAATTTTCCTTTAAGAATTTGGATGCTATGCCATTTGGTGCACATGTGCTCAATATTACTTCATTGTTTATGGTACCTTTTAGCAAAATATAGTTTCCCTGTGTATCTCTTTTAGTTGGGTCTGTTACTGCTTTTGCTTTATCTGAGATCATAATTGCTATGCCTACTTTTACCTCAGCTGAAGCACAATAGGTCATGCTCCAGCCTTTTTTTTTTTTTTAACTCTGTGTGTCTCTGTTTCAAGTGTGTTTTGTATAAACAACACACTATTGGATTCTGGTTTTTAATCCACTTCCATTTTATGGGTGGGTTCATCCTATTTACATTCATAGTTATGATTATTATGTTTTTATCTCTATCCTATTTTTTCCCTGTTCATCTTCTCTCTTTTTACCTTTTCCTTCCTCTTAAGTCTGTTTTGCTTCTGACCACTACCTCCCTAAATCTGCCCTCCCTTCCATCAGCTCCCCCTCCCCTTCTCTTATCCCTTTCTCTTGCTTCTTCCCTATGGGGTAAGATGGATTTCTATACCCCATTGAGTTTGTATGTTATCGGCTTGTTGAGTGGATTCCAATGAGAGTAAGGTTCAAGTATTGCCCACCAACCTCCCATCCATTTCCCTCTCCACTGTAAAAGTTCTTTCTTGTAGATATCTTTTATGTGAGACAATTTTCCTCATTCTTCCTCTCTCTTTCTCTTTTTCACATTGCATCCCTCTTTCTCACCCGTTAATTTTTTTCATATCATCCTGTCATAGTCAACTCACACCCATGCCCTCTGTCTATGTATACTTATTTTAAGTGCCCTAATAATGATAAAATTCTTAGGACTTACAGTTATCATCTTCTCATATAGAAATGTAAACATTTTAACCTTGTTGATTCCCTTATGATTTCTCTTTCATGATTATCTTTTATGCTTCTTTCGAGTCTTCTATTTGAAAGTCAGATTTTCTATTCATTTCTGGGTCTTTTCATCAGAAAGGCTTGAAAGTCCTTTATTTCATTAAATGTCTATTTTCTTCTCCTGAAGGACTATGCTCAGTTTTGCTGGATAGGTTATTCTTCATTAGAATAACTCCTGTGCTTTCTAGAATATTATATTCCAAACCTTATGATCCTTTAATGCAGAAGCTGCTAAATTTTGTGATCCTGACTGTGGCTCTACAATATTTAAATTGTTTCTTTCTGGCTTCTTTTAACATTTTCTTCTTGACCTGGGAGCTCTGGAATTTGGCTGTAATATTCCTGGGAGTTTTCATTTTGGGGACTCTTTCAGGAGGTGATTGGTGGATTCTTTCAATTTCTACTTTTCCTCTGTATTTAAGATATGGGAACAGTTTTCCTTGATCATTTCTTGAAATTTGATGTCTAGGTTCTTTTTTCTTGATGATGGCTTTTAGGATAGTCCAAGAACTCTTAAAATATCTTTCTTTTTGACTTATTTTTCAGGTGAGTTGTTTTTCCAATGATATATGTCATATTTGCATCTATTTTTTCATTCTTTTGGTTTTGTTTTATTGTTTGTTGGTGTTTCATGTAGTCATTAGCTTCTACTTGCCCAATTCTAATTTTTAAGGAATTATTTTCTTCAGTGAGCTTTTGTACCTCTATCTATTTGGCCAATTCTGCTTTTTAAGGTGTTATTTTCTTCAGGGTTGTTTTGTTATTGTTGTGCTTTGTTTACCAAGCCGTTGACTCTCTTTTTATAATCTTCTTGCATTGTTCTCATTTCTTATCCCATTTTTTCTTTTACCTTTCTTAACTGATTGTTAAAATCCTTTTTGAAGTCTTCTAGCGGTTTTTTGTTGGCTCGTGTCCAATTCACATTTCTCTTTGAGGCTTTGCTTGTAGCCACTTTGATATCGTCTTCTTTTGGGTTTGTGCCTTCATCTTCCTTGTCACCACAGTAACTTGTTATGGTCACGTTTGGAATTTTTTTGCTCATATTTTCAGCCTATTTCTTTGTTTTTAACTTTGTGTTAAGGTTGGGCTGTGCTCCCAGGGTGGAGAAGGCACTGTCCTAAGCTTCAAGCCTATCTTGCTGCTGTTTTCAGAGCTAGCTCTGGGGATCTGTAGGTTTTCAGTGTTTCCAAGGTAGTATGATAGGGAGTAGTGTGGTTACTGCTCTCCTGGCCTGTGCTCTGGTCTTTACCTAGGAAGGGACCTTATTTCCTTGTAGCCACAGGGCTAGCACTCCTCCTGGCCTTGGAAATGTAGGCACAATTGCTAGTGCTTGCCTCTGTCTTGGAATTGAGACCAGGATCTCTACTCCTCCATGAACAACTGCAAGTACTCCTCTCTGCCCTGTAATCATGACCAAGGTCCCCACTCCCTGCAGCTGCAGGTGCTGTTGGTCTTAGCATTGCCACCGGGAGCTGCATACGGTCAATTCAGCAGGGTCCTGAGCCCAGCACCAGCACAGGGTCCCTTGAAATCTCCTTCTGATCAGTTGTTCAACCTCCTACTGTCTGCGAGCTGAGAGCTCCCGAAGCTCTGCCCCCAGTGCAGCCACCTTATGGCATTGCCGGTGCTGTGCTTCTGGGGCCCAGCAGCACCCTGTGAGACAGACTTTTCCTGACAACCTCCTAAAATGTCTTGGGTTTGGAAATTATTTCACCCCATCCTTTTATGGGTTCTGCCACTCCAGAATTCTGTTTGATGTGTTGCTTTAGAATTATCTGGAGGGGACCCACGTGTACAAAAGTGTTTATAGCAGCTCAAGAATTTAAAATTGAGGGGGTGTCTATCAATTGGGGAATGGCTGAACAAGTTGTGGTGTATGATTGTAAAGGAATGATATTTCGCTATGAGAAATGACGAGCAGGCTGACTTCAGAAAAACCTGGAAAGATTTATATGAACTGCTGAGTGAAGTGAGCAGAACCAGGAAAACACTGTACACAGTAAGAGCCACACTGCAATGACTGACTTTGATAGACTTAAGCTCTTCTCAGCAATGCAAGGATCTAAGACAACTCCAAAAGACTCATGATGGAAAATGCCATCCACATCCAGAGAAAGAACTTTGGAGTCTGAATGCAGATGGAAGCATACTATTTGCTCTCCTTGTTTTGTTTTGTTTCTTCTTTCTTGTGGTTCTTCCCACTAGTTCTAATTCTTCTTTACCACACGACTAATGTGAAAATATGTTTAATATGAATGTATAAGTAGAACATATATCAGATTGCATGCCATCTTGGGGAGAGGGGAGGAGAGGGAGAGGAAGAAAATTTAAAACTCAAAATCTTATGGAGTGAATATTGAAAACTAAAAATGAAAATAAGTGTATACAAATTTTTTAAATTAAAAAAAAAGAATTGTTCGGAGGGGAATTTGGGAGAGCTCAGCTGAATACTTCCCTTCCTCCATCTTGGCTCCTCCTCCGCTGCCTTAAGTTTCCATCTAGGCCTACATCAGACCAGTTAAATGACTAGGCCTTTCACCTTCTCCACCTCCTTCCCATGTGACCAACTTCCAGCATCACTAGACTAAAGACATGGGTATCTATCATCACCTTACACAAGGAGGTTAGAAAAGAGCAGAGATGTTTGCTTTAAGTGTCTGCTTTTCATCGGACGAGACTGAAATGTTGTAAGGATTCTCTGGGAGGAAACCCGGATTCTAGGATTAGCCCTGTCGTTGACTGGCTCGGCCGCCTCGCAGAAGTCCCATCAGCTCTCTCGGCATCATTTTCCTGATGTGGACGGTGAGGGATTTTGACTAGATGATCTAGCATTCTATGAACTTATTTGTAGGAATATTTGAACCCAATTTTTAAGAGATTAAGCGCTGTCACATAAAATTGATTTGACATGATATTAGTTTATTCTTATTTCAGTACTTGAAGAATATCTGTAATTTCGCTGTCTGGGATACTTCCTTGACAGTTTGGTACAAGATCTTTCTTGAAGAAATGTGTAGAATTTTTCTGTGATTGTGTAGTTTATTATGACCTTTGTGTGATTTTATGATCTCGATTCTGGCAGCTTTCTGAGTTGACAACCACCTACCCCACAAACTGAGAAGTGTGACATCTGTTGATGGTATCACAACATAATTTTGGTTCTAAGAGACAGAGGAAGGGAAATAAAGTCGTTATCCATGTCATAAATTCTGAATAAGTCAAGAATTGGAGTGGACTGGAGAAGAAAAGGAACAGCGTTCGGGGCCTGGCAGATCATATCTGCATAAAGAATTCCTAATCTGCTTCTGCTACATGGCATTTGTGGGGTGGGTTGAAAAACTTCCCACAAGTGCAAGGTAGAGGATCTGTGGTTAGACAATAATTTGCCTTTAAAAACATCTGGGTCTTGATGTGAGTTAATAGCATGATACGGCAGCTAAAAAAGTTAATGCTATCCCAGGCTGAATTAAAAGAGGCATTGTGTCCAGGAAGTATCCAGGAGTTGATAATCCCACTTGTACTGTGCCCTGGTCAGAGCCCTTTTGGAATACTGTGCTTCATTCTGGTGCCACATTTTAGTGAGGACATTGATAAGCCATTGAGGAGGGCAGCTGTGATAGTGAGGGACCTTAAATTCATAATCAAAGGAACTTGAGATAGTCAACATGTACAAGAGAAAACTGAAGAGAAGTAGATAGGACCTGTCCTTCAGTGTTTGAAAGGCTGCCATGTGAAAGAGGGATCAGATTTGTCCTGTTTGGCCCCCAGAGGACAGAATTAGGAAGGTTGTCAAGAAAAGAGTTTAGGCATCAAAGCCTTCCAAATAGGAAATGGGTTTCCTCTCACCAGAGAGGTCTGCCACAAAGGTTGGATGGCCTCTTACCAGGTTGTTGTCATTGTAAGGATTTTTTTTTCATTTATGGATTGGACAACATGACCACAGAGGTCTCTAGAACTAGAAAATTCTGTCATTCTATGAAGTCCTCACACTTCTAATGCTGAGAATGACTGATTCAATGACTCTTAACATGATGTTCCCGTTAGTTTTTGAAGAAGTAGAATAAAGCAAAGGGAAAAGCATCTGAACTATAGAGAGGAGGTACTTGCTGGGCGTGGCAGTTTTGAGGGATTAATGGTCAAGGTGTATGAAGGAAAGGGGAAGATACCAAAAGGTGAAAAAATCTTGGACTCTTATTACCTCTAAAAAGTAATCGACAAATCATCAATACTCCATCTACCAATTCAGAAGGGAACAAGTAGGTTTTCTCAAGTGATAGTCCACAGTAAAATTCATTTTTACCATCACACAATTGATTTAACACAATGTAGAGAACAAGATTGTGTTAGAATTAATGTTTATTAAAAGCTATTTAATTCAATAAAGTAAAATGCTACTGTAAAGGTTTGGAAGAAGGTGGAGGTGGAGTAACGTGATTGAACCACACTTTAAGAAAATCACTTTGGCAGCTAAATGGACTAGGGATTGGAGTGGGGAAAGATGAGGCAGGTTGGCTAACCAAAGAGCTGTTGAATAGTCCAGGCATGAAGGGATGAAGGCCTGCCCCAGGTGGCAGCTATTTGAGTGGAGAGGAGGGGATGATGCATAGGAAAGATGTTGTGAATGTGGAAAAACTTCCTTACAAATCAGGTGTGTGGATAAGTGAGCATGAGAAGAGGATGATTCCAAGACGGCAAGCCCAGGGGAATGGGAGAATGGTCGGTGCACTCAACACCAATAAGAAAGTTGTGAGAGTTTGGGAGATAATGAGCTTTGCTTAGGACATAGTGAGGCTGAGATGCACATGGGACATTCGGTTTGAAATATCCAGAAGGCAAATGATGATTAGGACTGAGGCTCAGGGGGACTGTTAGGGCTGGATGTATAGATCCGGGGATCATCTACACAGAGAGGATAATTGAATCCATGGGAGGTGATGAGATCACCAAACAAAAAGTAGAGGGAGAAGAGCAGAGGGCCTGAGGCGGATCACCTGGGGGACAGTCACAGCCGGCACAACCCAAATGTCGATCCAGCAAAGGAAACAGGGGGCTCCATCAGACAGCAGTAGAAGCAGGAGTGAGCAGTGTCCCAAAAACCTAGAGAGAAGAGAGTATCAAGGAGAAGAGTACCATCAACAGCGTCAGAGGCTGCAAAGAGGTCAAGAAGGAAGGGGATTGAGAAAAAAAGCATTCGATTTGGCGATTAAAAGAACATCGGCAACTTTGGAGAGACCAATTTAGTTGTCGATGAGGTTGGAAGCCAGAATGAAGAGGGCTAGGAGTGAAAGGAAGTGGAGCCATCTAGTGAAGATAAAGTTTTTAAGGATTTTAGCTGGAGAAATGGAGGGGGAGATATAGACAGGGTGATAGCTATCAGGGATAGTTAGGTGAAGTGAGGGTTTTTTTAAAGGTGGGGGAAAGGTGGGCATGTTTGTAGGTAGCAAGGAAGGAGCCAGCAGAGAGGGTGTGATTGAAGAATTAGAGAGAGTGGGGCTCCTAGAAGGCCTAGTCTTTGTCCAACCAGGATTGCTTAGCCAATGTAGGGGTAATTGTTTAAGCCTTAATGATTGTTAGACCCTGATTTCTGACAAATGGATGCAGTTCAATCTTGGGTACTGCTTTCTAACCCCTATGGCCCATTTCCCCCTCCTCCTTTTACCTGATTCATCTGATTCTCTCTGGGGACTTGAGAATCTGGCCTATATCTCTTAGAAAGGTCCTTGAAAGCGATGAGGCTAACAAAAGGATTAGTCATAGAGTCAGGCTGTGAATGGCAGCATAGAACAGGAGTGAGACGGCCCCTCTTCAGGGACGCTCCATGGCCCATTCCCTTGGATGTGTAGCGTCAGGCCTCACAAATTCACAGCCCGGATTAGCGAAATCCCTGCCTTGTGCCCTGCCGTTGGCTCTCCTCTGCCCTTGAGAGACTGGGCGTTCCGTCACTCCTGAGCGTGCCCGTCATCACTGTCCTGCTATCAGTGTGTGGCCTCTCATCTCAAAGGTCAGCCCCAAAGGACGACATGCATCACTGCCAGACATCAGTGTTCATACAGCTCACAACTGGACCTTAGAACTTCTGGATCTTCACAAGGCAGAGTAGCCATTTTTCCAAGTCACACTGAGTTACTTATGGCCCTCTACCTTTCCAAGCCCTGGGTACTTTCTACTACCCGCTTCCCTGTTACTGGGGAGGGCACCACTTTCCCTGGTCACCTAGATTCCCAATCTACGTTTCCCTCTGAACTCATCACCCTCACTTACACCCTAGATCCAATCTGTTGCCAAGACCTGTCATTTCTACCTTTGCAACATCTCTCAAACATGCCCTCTTCTTTCATCTGATACAGCCACCACCCTGGTACAGGCCCTCATCCCCTCGTGCCTGAACTCTATGCCACTTCTCTCCCTATGTCCGTCACCCAGTAACCTCTCCCCTTTTGAAGTCCATACAATCCACATCTTCCACCCAATCAAAATCCTCATGGCTGTTTTTACATATTTCCGCTCTCCTTCCTTTCTAACAGAGTTCAGTGCCTCGCTCACAGTTTTTCCCCTTCTCCTCAAGCCACCTTCTCTCCTCTTCCCCATCTTGACACTTGGTGAACCAGTTCAACTGTACTCTGCCGACTTTCCAAAGACCAAGGAAATAGAGCTTCTTCACTAGGCAGTACCACACCATCCAGACATGGAACTGTTGGTTACAGCAGATGGAGAAATTTTGAGTTCTGTGGATAAGTTCACTTACCTTGGCAGTATACATTTCAGAGATGTTTCTTGAACTAAAGTGTCAAGCATTCAAACTGCTTCAGAGAGCATAATTCCGATGGCCATGTTTTTGAATGTGAAACATATGCTTGCTAAAAAGATGAAGAACTCACACAGGGCAGTCGTTCGCATGGCGGTCAGAAGAAGTGATACAAGGACACTCTCAAGGTCCCTTTTAAGAACTTTGGAATTGGGGACTGAGCGTCACGGATGACTTGAGGCGGCCATGATCAAGCGACACAAGCGGAAGGGCCCGGAGCTGCCTCTCGTTCCCCTCAAGCGACCCCGACATGAACTGCTATTGGGAGCAGTGGGGCTGGGGGCCAGGACCCGGCCTGCTGCGGGGCAGCAGCCAATGCCAGAGGCCCTGCTACAAGCAGGTCCTCCAAGGTGTTCCTCCCTTCAGGCTCCCGTCATGCTGCTGTCAGGACGTGAAGGGGAAGTGTACTGTAGCAAGTTCCATCCCAACAGCTCAGCCTTAGCATCTGCAGGATTTGACCGTCTCATCTTGTTGTGGAATGTGTATGGGGATTGTGATAACTACACTACCCTGAAAGGGCACAGTGGAGCAGTCATGGAGCTGCACCATAACACTGATGGAGCATCCTCTTCTCAGCTTCCACAGATAAGACTGTTGCTGTGTGGGATAGTGAGACTGGAGAGAGGATTAAGAGGCTGAAGGGGCACACTTCCTTTGTGAATTCCTGTTACCCTGCCAGGAGGGGCCACCAGCTAGTCTGCACTGGCAGTGATGATGGCACAGTTAAGCTTTGAGATATCCAGAAGAAAGCAGCTGTCCAGACATTTCAGAATACCTACCAGGTATTGACTGTGACCTTCAATGACACCGGTGATCAGATCATCTCTGGTGGCATTGACAACGACATCAAGGTCTGGGATTTGTGCCAGAACAAGCTGACATACACCATGAGGGGCCGTGCCGATTCTGTGACAGGCTTGAGTCTAAGTTCTGAAGGGTCTTACTTGCTCTCCAATGCAACGGACAACACAGTTCGGATCTGGGATGTCTGGCCTTTTGCCCCCAAAGAGAGGTGTGTAAAGATATTTCAGGGAAATGTACATAACTTTGAGAAGAATCTCCCAAAGTGTTCCTGGTCACCTGATGGAAGCAAAATCGCAGCTGGTTCAGCCGACAGGTTTGTATATGCGTGGGACACTACAAGCAGGAGGATCTTTTACAAGCTGCCTGGCCATGCTGGCTCCATCAGTGAAGTGGCCTTCCACCCAGATGAGTCCATCGTTCTCTCCGCATCCAGTGACAAAAGACTGTATATGGGAGAGATCTAATGAAGATCTGAAGTGGAACACTCAAGAGTTATTTGACCTTGAGACCTTGGTTTGCAAAAACAGGATTTATTGAACGACATTGGGCCCTGTGTTCTCCCTTCCGATAAAGACCATTACCAGCCAAAGGTGGAGGGTGAATTTGCTTTCGAAGATAGCCGTATTTCCAAGGTGACATTTATCCCAACCTGACTAAGGTGACAGGCAACCTCACTTACCTCCAGAAACCATACACCGAATTTCCTGCCTTTATTGCTTCTTCCAAGGGACCAGCATTGTGTTAGTCTGTATTTCCCAATGCAGGCAGAAGGTTGGGACAGGAAATTTGAATGAAATGTGTTAGCTTTTTGTTTTGTTTTATTTTTTGATTTAGTAACTGGCTTGTATGATATTTTCTGTCACTGTTTCTCTGAGTCATTTTCTATGAAAAGCTGAATAGATGCCTTTTGAAAAAAAAACTTTGGAAATGATTGTGTGACGTGGGAGACACTGGCACAGGACTGCCCAGCATGGCATGCCAACACCAGAGAAGGTGCTGCACTATATGAGAAAAACAGAATTGAATTAGCTTAAAAGAAACTCAAGATGCTCAGATTTAGAGAATTCACCCTACGTGTTCACGTGGACTATTTGTGCTCGACCTGTAGCAGAGCATTCCGAGGTCATGTTTGTCTGATCAGGCACAGTCCATCACAGTGTAACTGGACTCTGGCACAGTGATGTGCATTTGCCTAAAAGACTTTTATGGAGAACTCATAATAGGCAAGAACACGAAATTTCAAGACCTCTCTAAAGAATTTTGGAATTGATCATGAGATGTGGGAGACACTGGCTCAGGACCACCCAGCATGGATTTCAACAGGGCCACTCTTGAGGACCTAGAGGGCCACATGTGACCTTGAGGCCACAGGTTCCCCACACTTGGTCTAGACAATGATGGAGAAAACTGTAATAAGGCAGATTAAACCTAAAAGTGTTCATGCATGATTTTCTTCTGGGGAGCCCTCAATCAAACATTTACCAACATTTCCCTACACACTACTGATCAGACTTAGAAAATGTGTACATTTTCTTTACCTTTCTGTTAGAATGCTGATGTTAACTCCAAACAGACTTTAAAATAATGACATTAACTTCACTTAATGCTTGGAATCCCTTTTGTGGAAATTCTTGTATGCAACTTTTGCTGCTATTACAAAGAAATCTCCTCTCTCTTTCAGAGATAAACCCTAATGAGAAATCTACAGACCCTTCTTTGGAAAAATGGTACCAAAGTGAGCAGAAGCTAAGTGATGCTCAAAAGTCAAAAACTCAGCCAAGCCAAAAAACCGATGAAAAGGACAGTTGTCATAGGTAACGTCACATTTAATGATAGCCGCTTGATTTTTTTTCGTGAGAGGCTAGGACAAAAGAAAGTAGTATCGAATGAGCTCTTATCTCCTTAGATAGGACAGAACTATTCTAAAAACTGTTATTGGAAAATACTGTGTAAGTAGTGTTAAATAAAAATGTTTAAAAAAAAGTATTGATCCTAGACATAGGTGGTATCAAACTCAAATCCCTGGGGCTCCATAATGACTTAGAAAACCACAGAGTAACATTATGGATATTCTATTGTATTTTTCATTTATTTTGTTAAATATTCCCCAATTACATTTTAATCTGGTTCAGGTGGCACTCAGGAGTGTTGCCAGTGGTGCATTTGGTGTATCCTTGCTTGCATACATTCAAAAGGAAAGATTTAAACAGTTATCTTGGAGGCATCAAGCTTCCTAACTATTTCAGTATACATACTTTGGGACCATGTCTTATCACTGACTTTTTTCTTTTATTCATCCTGATTTTCTTTTTAAAAATTTATTATCACATTTTATTTTGATCCAGCAATCACTCCCCAACAACACCCAAAGTCCCACCCTTTACAAAAAGCAAGGAAAGGAGTGGATGTATCCTTTAACTTGACAGAACCTGATTATTGGAACTGAGGAGAGTTCTGTTGCCACTTGGTGATCATCTTGTTCACGATGTAGTAGTCATGGTGCAGTCCATTCTTCATTTGGAATTTCTCAGATTCCTCCAAATCCTTTATTTTTGTCATCTCTTAGGTGCACTATGTTCCATTTCATTCACATATTTATTCCCTAATTATTTGGCCACATGTTTTGTTTCTTCCTCTTTATTGTCATAACTAACATGATAATTAGTGTTTATATATGTATAGGTCTTTTTTTCCTGTCAGTAATATCCCTGAGATGTAGTCCCAAGAGTAAAATTTCTGGGTCAAAAGGTATGAACGATTTAACTTTTTTGGATAGTTCCAGATTGTTTAACATAAATCTTAAACTGACTTTTAAAATTCACTTAATTTACTTTGTTATGATTTCAGAATGACTAAAAGTTTGCTTAGAAAACTTTGCAAGGAACACAAACTGTATGTGACTCCGGCATTAAATGACACGCTTTATTTACACTTCAAAGGTAAGGCTTCCGTTTTCAGACAGGTGTCGGACGGTCACCTGTGGACCTAGAAGGCAGGTGGAGTGGAGTGGAGTGGGAGGAGGGCTGGGCATGGCAACAGCAAGTGGAGATCTAGTCCTAGCCTTTCCCTTGCTGGCTGGCCGATCGCCTGCAAGGGATGCTCACTGGACCTGGGCTTCTTCTCTGAGAACAGGAACCTCACAGTACCTTCTTTACCCATTTTGCAGATTACTGTCAGTGAGATAATGTATATGAAGGAAGGAAATAAGCATTTATTATGCACCTAGTATGTACCAGATACTGGGCTAAGTAGATATCTCATTGGATCCTCACAACAGCCCTGGTCACTGTTTCTTTAATGAAGGAAGTAGGAATTGGGGCCAGAAGTTTGCCCACTCTGCTCTCCAGAAAGACAGAGTACTGGGCTGGAATTAGACCTCTCTGCTTCAGTCTAGAGGATGTGGTTTGTCAGGTTCACTCAGCCTTCTGATAGCTGTTTCATCAAGGGAGAGAGGGGCGTGGTGGGGAGTAGGAAGCAAGACTCTTAGCTTTAATCCAAAGCTTGACTCCCTTTCTACCAAATACAAATTCCACAATGAAAACATAGAAATCAGCAAGTAAAGCTATTTATCCAATTCTATGGCAAACGGAAATCAAGAGAAAGTATACAAAGGAGAACACCCCTCCCTGATAATACAAGGTGAAGGAGCTCTCCTGTTGGGAGTGAGATAACAGCTGAGAGTCCCAGATCTCTCCCAAGGAAAAATTCCCAAAGTCTCTAGTGTTGCACTTTGGGGACAGGGATGTGTCGGAGAGCTCCTCTCATGTTGGCTTCTTCCCAGAGTCTCAGCAACTTGAAGTGGGGCTGTCATTAGCCATCTTCTCTCTGGAAGCTCAAAGCCCAAAGCGCCCCAAATTCTAGGAGACTCAGAAACTTGAAGAAAGCAGAAGAGCTCTTTTCTCTCCTACCCTTTCCAGCTCCACTCTGCCCCTCACACAGGCACAAGCCTTTGCCCTCTTCCACTAAGGAGAAAACCCCCTCCCAGTGAGCTTTGGGCCTGGGGTCACTGTGGATTTACGCTTTTGGGGAAAATCATTTCCAACACCATGATGTCAATAAAACCACAGTAAGCTCAATTGGTAGGAGTTCCTCAAATACAGTACTGTCATTTTGTGGGCTCTTGGTCTTGTCTTGTTCCAGTCTCATCATTCCCTTCAGCTCTGATCTTTTGTATGAGCCTTCAGTGTGGGGGCCTTCAGCCTTCCACACACCATACCTAGATTATTGTGGAAACTTGCTGACTTCCTGTTCTGAGCTCTAACTCTCTCTTCCTGAGTTCATCCTATAGAGAACGGCCAGACTAAAATGGTTTCCTGCTCCAGAGCCTACAGTGACAACTCTTTGTCCATCGTATCCAATCCAAACTCTTCGTGTTGGTTTCATGCTGTCTGTAACCTGGTCACACTTTACCCAGACAATCTTCCAGCTAGGCCAGTCTCTCCCCTACTACATACTTACTAATTTCATTAATTGTCCACTCATGGCATTGTTCATTTATGCAAGGGATACTCTTTTTATCAGACCTCTCTCCCATTGATTGTTCAAGGCCCATGTGATTCTACTTCCTCCAGGAAGTCCTCTAAGCCCGTTAAGGCCTTCTCCATTTTCTGACTTCACGTTTATTTTTTTTTTAATATTACTATCTGAACCATATGTTCTAACCCCTAATTATATGCAATGTAGCACTTAAAAATACCTTTTCGTGGTTTTCACTAATTATTTCATGCCGCCTCCTCTGCCCTCAAAAAACAGGAAGTAAGCTCTCTCTAAGGGCCAGTGTCATCATATACTTGTGTATCCACCATGGTCTCTAGCACAATGCTGAATACTCAGTAAATACTTGTTGAATTAATTTTCCCACTGAAACGCCTCTCTTGTGGACCCCCTTTTTCCCTTTCCATCTCCATGTACTTTCTCCACTTTACCAGCCTTGGCATTCACCCAACTTACAAGCATAGGGCTGATACGTCAGACAGGAGAACTGTGGGCTAACCCCGCTCCAGCCCCTCCTCCATTTGATGGATGAGAAAGCTGATGCCTAGAGCCAGGAAAGCAGCTTGCCTGAGATGCCTAGGTGAGATCCCCAGCAGCCTAGCTCTGGGGCCCGGGAGTTTCTCTACAAAAAAGGCATAGATGTAGAACAGGATCAATCACATATATCTTTTGCCCATCCTATTATGACCAGCTTAAGGTAAAACTAGATTGATGTTTGCCTCAGAGCAAGTTAGGTGGCACAGTGTGGTGGAGCACCGGGCCTGGAGTCAGGAAGACAGAAGTTCAAATGCAGCCTGACACAGACTAAGTGACCTTAGGCAAATCACTTAACCGCTGTCTGCCTCAGTTTCCATGATTGTAAAATGGATGTGATAATAGCACTTACCTCACAGGGATGTTGTGAAGATTGAATGAGGTAATATGTTTGTAAAGTGCTTAGCACTGTGCCTGGCACGTAGTTGGCACTATATAAATCCTTTTTTCCTTCTCTTTCTTCTTCATATTTCTCTCTGCTTTGCAATGCCTTCATTCCCACCCCCAACCATCTTTGAGCACCAGACCTTTCCAACTCTGGTTACAAAAGTGAGGAGGGCCAGCTAGGTGATGCAGTAAGTAGAGCACTGGCCCTGGAGTCAGGAGGACCTGAGTTCAAGTCCGGCCTCAGACACTTGATACACTTACTAGCTGTGTGACCTTGATCAAGTCAGTAACCCCAGTTGCCCTGCCTTCCCCCCTCCAAAAAAACAAAAAAAAATATGCAAAAGTGAGGAAACAGGCCTAAAGCAGCAGTGCTGGGAATCCTGGTCATCTGCAGCTAAGAATGGACAAGCAGGTGAAAGAGAAGCTCAGGGGACAGGGGACTTAAGGGAAAGGACCAGGTGGTGGAGGGGAAGCCGGGACAGAGCAGGCTGAAGAACTGAGGGGCTAATCAATCAGGAAGTGCCTACTGTGTGCCAAGCACCAGAGAAACAAAAATAGACAAAAGATAGTCCCTGCCCTCTAGGTGCTTACAGTCTAACTGGAGAGACAACATGTAAACAAATTGTACAAAGAAGCTCTATACAGGATAAACAAGAAATAACCAACAGAGGGAAAGCAGCAGAATTAAGAGGGGTTGGGAAAGGCTTCCTGTAAAAGACGGGATTTTAGTTAGTCCTAAATCCCTCTACAATCGCCAGAGTTTGACTCCCTCACAGGGCCCATCCTCCCCTCTTGTGACTTTTCCCCCTTCCAGGACAAAAAGATGTTGACCTTATACAACACATACTCAACATAGACCCTCACTGCCTCAAGAGGGGGAAGGTGGGCCGGAAATAGAAAGTGTTTCCTAAAAGGCTTAAATACGGATGTTAAAATGGCAGATGTGCAACAGGCAAAGTACATCGGCACCTTCATTTTCACCTCTTGAATTTCAACATCAGAGGGGCAATGATGTTCTTCCAAAAGTTCATTTGTTACGCTGTCAAGGTGTGGATTAGTAGGTTGAGTTAGATGTTCATTCACTCCAGAAACACCTGCTGTGTTCAGAGAAGGAGCTTGTGTCCTAGAGGAATCACGGAATTTAGACAAGACAATAGCCCCTGCTCCCGTAGAGCTTATGATGTGGCAGAGGCTCTAAACATAAACACAAGTCACTCTCCTACACAGAATTTCATCACACCTGCATTAGAGTGATACATCACAAAACACTATGTAAAGTCCAGGGGCATTGGGGAAAGCTTCCAAGGGGAACCATCAGGGCTGAGATGAGTCCAGTTGTCTGGGCTATAGAGCGTGTGGACAGGAAGAACACGAGAGAGGCCGGCGCCCTCATAGAGGGCCTTGAACATCCTGCACTACGGACCGGGACGTGTCCCAGCCGGTGGTGGTTATGCTTTTAAGTGTTGTGTCTCTAATTCTTGCTCTGCTTATGGCTGGTTCCCTTTAGCTTCATCTGTGTGTTCTTTTGCTCTAGGTTTTGACTGCATCGAGAACCTGGAAGAGTATACAGGATTACGGTGTCTTTGGCTAGAATGTAATGGGATACAGAAAATCGAGAATCTGCACGCGCAGACGGAATTGCGTTGTCTCTACTTGCAATTAAATTTGATTCATAAAATCGAAAACCTTGAACCCTTGAAAAAGCTGAGCTCCCTCAACCTCAGTAACAACTACATCAAGACCATCGAGAACCTGTGTAAGCAGCGCCGTGTGCTGAGCGTCAGTTTCCTGTCATGTCCGTTACTTCCCCGCTTATAAGCCTTTTCCATAATCTTTGGTGTTTGTTTGTCCTTTAATCCGGCTGTGATTCTCTTTCAGCTTGTCTTCCAGTTCTAAGCACACTGCAGATTGCTAACAATCACCTAGAGACCGTGGAAGACATTCAGCACCTAAAGGACTGCATAAGTATCTGTGTCCTTGACCTTTCCAACAACAAGCTGGGTGATCCAGACATCCTCTGTGTCCTGGAAGCCATGCCTGATTTGGTAACAAAGCCTAGTAAAACTAGTCTTCACTCATTCTATCCATCAGCCAATCAGCAGGGATCTATTAAACAACTCCTAAGCGCGGGGGACTCTCTTAGGTGCTGGGATGGAAACCCAAAGAATGAAGTCATTCCTCTTCTCAAAAGAGCTGAGAATCTGTAACCGTAGCTTAATAACACTAAATTTTCTGCAGTTTTCTGTATGTGCGGTTCTGGGTACCACATTTGAGGAACAACATTCAGGAAAGACGTTTGAATCTCACATCATTAGACTTTGGGCAAATCATTTAACCCCTCTGAAGCTCAGTTTGCTCATCTGTAAAATGGGGATAATATTTTTGCACTGCCTACCTTAAAGGGATGTGAGAAAGGGTTTGATGTTCGGTTTGATTATAGAGGACACAAAATAGGAGTAAGGGAGAGGCAGATTTCAGCTCCACGTGAGGGAAAAGGTATTGATTATTGGAGCTGCCACAAGGAAATGGACTCTGCCCTAGAGGGTAGCAGAGCTAGCTAAGAAGAGGCTGGATAGGCCCTTGTCAAGGCTGTTCTGGAAGAAATTCCTGGAGCTAGTGACCCCTGAGGTCCCTCAAAGCTCCAAGAGTCTGGGATTCCAGAGAGTAAGTAATTATTGCAAGCATAGAGATTTTTGAAAATATATTTACCTACTGTTATCATACCTGATGACCTCCTTTGAACTCCTAAAAACAGAAGAGGTATTGATGAAAATCCAAGGAATTCTGGAAGATCTTGGAGATGTCCACGTACTTGATCCATATTATAACTCCCCTTTTCTTCCTCTGTAAGGCTAAGCTGATCTGCAAGGCCTGTCCCCCAGTGACATTCCCAGAAGTCTTATGAAGAGGCATCTTCATGCCTGATGCAATGTCTCCTATGTTTGACAGGCAGTACTTTTGATTTTAAAGTTGCTTCTGGTTGGAAAGGGAAACACTGAGTAAATCAGACATAGGTAGTTAAATAGATTGAAGTAGCAAAAAATAATTTAGTTACTAGAGATGGATAACGCCATGAATAAATTTGTCTCAGAACTCAGCGATCAGCCAGTGTCGGGCTCTTCAGCGTTTTCCTATCCTGGCCCTCTTTGGCGGTCTGGTGCTTAGGAAATGTTCTTCTTAATAATGTTTTTAAATCCATAAAATAAAATAGGATAATAACAAAAACCCATTCTGTTGAAATAAAGGTTTAATTTTTTTCCATTCAAGTTCACAGACCCACCCTCACTCCCAAAATTGGGGTCCATGGACCCAAGGTTACTCATAACCCTTCACCTAGATTCTAGTATTAATTCCTAATTTTACAGGAAAACTGAGGCCTAGAGAAAGGAGTTAACCTGTTCAAAGTCACACAGAATAGCAAAGGGAAGGGAAAGAGAATAAGCATTTACATAGCACCTACTATAGGCCAGGCAGTAAGCTAAGCATTTTACACTTATCTCATTTGAGCCTCTCAAAAAACCAGGGAGGTAGTGCTGTTATTATCCCAATTTTATAGATGAGGAAACGGAGGCATTCAGAGGTAAGTGATTTGCCCAAGGTCACCCAGCTAATGAGTATCTGAGGCTGGATTTGAACTCAAGTCTTCCCGACTCCATGCTCAGCTCTCTATCCACTATTCTCATCAGATGTCTCAATAATCATTTAGTTAAAGAACAGTTTGCATTATTCTTGAAAACCTCATGAATAAAATTTCAAACCATAGCTACACAGTCAAAGGAAAGGGCCATTCAGTTACCTGGAGAATTCCAACAAAAAAGCAATTCTGAAATTATCTGATAAAGGATTTGATGAGATATAACTTTTTTTGTGCAGATATATCTCATAAATTCATAGCTTTTTTGAATATTGATTCAAAAGTTTTAATAAAGTCCTGTCCAATAGTCTTCAGCCATTCATGTAAGAAATTATTCACTATTATGACCATGTTGGATTTATGCCAAGGAGGCAAAAATAGTTCAACATAAGGAAAACAACATAGTCATATTAAAAAACAAAAAAAAAAGTCCAAAGCTACACAATTCAATAGATGTAAAAAAAGCCTTTGACAAAGTTAGAACACATTTATGCTAAAAACCCTTAAAAGCAAAGTGCAGACCCTTTTTTATTTTTTTCTTTTAAATTTATTTATTTATTTTTAGTTTACAACATTCAATTCCACAAGTTTTGACTTCCATATTTTCTCCCTGTCACTCCTCTCGCCTCCCCAAGATGGCATGCAGTCTGATACAGGCTCTACGTATACATTCACATTAAACATATTTTCACGTTTGTCATTTTGCAAAGAAGAAAATTCATAGCTTCTTAATGTATAGAACATGGCACTATCTTAATCATATCAATTTTATTTCCAGTGCTTAATTTTATTGTGTTTCTTTGCTCATAGCGTGTACTAAATTTGATGGGAAACACAGTGATTAGGAAAATTCCTCACTATAGAAGAACTGTTACCATTCGATTGAAAGCCTTAACCTACCTGGACGATAGGCCAGTTTTTCCAAAGGACAGGTAAAAATAATTTAATAGTTTAATAGACAAGATTTGCCTCTGACTTTACAGTTTACATCATTTTCACAAACATCTCAATTGGTCTTCCAAACAACCCTATGAAGAAAAGTATGAATACTTTATCCCTTTTTTACAGATAAGGAACAGATGGGGATCAGAGAGGTTACTTAGCTCACTTGCAGTCCTATGGTCCAATTTCAAGTGTAGTACTCACTGGGCGAATTTTAATTTTTTAGACTATCAGATATAATGTCAGGCTTCAATAATTTAGGTTTTTACTTAAGGAGAAAACTGGTGTAAAGGAATAGAGAGTTTGAAATATAGAACATTTTAAGGAGTTTTATTCCATATTTCCAAATACACATTGACTTGAACCAGCTTCACTCAGTAGATCTGCCATAGAGACTAGTTTTGAGCATTAAGACACATATGCACCATCCATCACTGGGCTGGCACTCCCAGGCAGGGCCTCCAGAGCCTACCTTTACACCAGCAAATTGGGACTTTAAGGAAGATGTGAAATCAGGTGACTTTTTAAAAAGGAAAATTAACCCATAACCAATTTTTTTTTTACCATATGCAAAGAATGGTTATAAATTGGTTCATAGAAAACAACCTTTTGGTTGCCCAAATATATGCTCTGATCTTCTCTTGAATTACAGTTTTTAAATCACACACACACACACCCATTAAAATTTTCTGAGGAATTCTGTGCTTTTCTAAACAGAGCATGTGCAGAAGCCTGGGCTAAGGGAGGGAGTGAAGCTGAGAAGGAAGAAAGAGGGAAATGGGAAACCAGAGAAAGGAAGAAGATTGAAGACAGCATTGATGCCTTGGCCATGATTAGACAAAGAGCAATGGAGAAAAAGAGACAGAAAGAAATGGAGGAAAAAGGTACTGTGGGTAAAGAAGGTGAACAGACACCAACAGGGTCCCTTGGAGAAGGAGCCTTTGTTTTAACCCTTCTCGGTGTTGAATTGAGAGGTGGCTTGGCCTGGCTGCTCACCAGTGGAAGACCTGGGTTCACATGGGTGTGAACCTCTTGTGACTGTGTGATCCTGGACATGTCAATTATTCATTACCCTGGACAACTGGGATAAATTGCTGATGTGCATCAGCAGAGGAATTGTCCACTGGGAGTTCCCTAGACCAATGAAATCACCGTTTTTCTCTTAGCCTAATAGACCCTGTCGTCCGTCTTAAGGTAGCCTATCTGTAATTGCCTCATATCAGCTCATCTTCAGATTGACAGACAGGACCTGGTCAAATGCAGAGAAATAACCCTTGTTGAGCTAAAAATAACTCATCATAAAATTAAGTAAATTGTATTAATTCATTTTAGGTCTTAAATTCATAATTTTGTACTAATTTTAACTCATTGAGTTTTTTTACTCAATTTTAAAAACTATTATTATTACGACTATTATGGCTTCTCCATTCACATCCTTTTCCATCAGATTCTTTTTCATAACGCAGAAGCAGCCCTGTGTTCTCGAAGGCTGTCAGAGAGAGTGAGCTGGCAGGTTCTACTCAGCAGGTGAAAGGGGTTAGGAGAAAATTCCTCAGATGACCCTGACAATAAGCCATGTCCTGCTCATCGGAGAGAGGGTCCTGGCCAGCTTGGCATCAGGGTGATGAACTTTGTGGCTACAGCTAGTCTTGACATTGGCCATGTCAGAGCAGCTTGTGGAGAAGTCCGTGTTCCAACCAACAGCATTTGAGCTCACAACTTCCTGACTCCACATCTAACAATACTCTACCTACCGTCTCAGGGTGCTCTGAGGATCCCTTTCAGTGACCCCTTCACTCAGGCACCTGCATTGGGCATCAGTGCCCTAGGACATTTATGAATCATGAATCCTGGGCACTTATTATATATAACTTGGTGCTGTTGTTAACCCCTTCAAGGAGGTATACATCACCTCCCCAGTGAGCTCATAAGCTCCTAGGAGGCAAGGGATGCATCCCCTACCTCTCTTACCTCCCTCTTGGCACCTACTTCCATTTGGGTGTCAGGGTTCTGTGCACACCTTTGGGGCTGACACTCAGAGCCAGCTAGTGTTCTGGCCTGCCTGAAGGATACGACACATATAGCTGGGGTGGTGGAATAGTGGTCATCATCACCGTCCTAGCTAGCCTGTGCATCCCATTTAAAGATTTACAAAGTGTTATCTCATTTGAGCCTCAAGGCAGCCTGGGAAGGGAGGTGCTATTAGGAACCACATCTTACAGATGAGGAAACTGAGGCAAGCAGAGGTTGTGACTTGCCCAGGGTCACGTAGCTCACCAGTGTCCCAGGCCCGATTCCAGCTCAGGCCTTCCTGAGCTTCCATGTCCAATGCTTGCTACCCATTGTGCTTCTTCACAGCCCTCACTGTGTAGGGAAGTGATGGGAATACATGGTGCTTGGTTCCATATTTAGGAGGGCTCCCAGTCCTACAGATGATACCCCATCAGATCCCCCATCAGTTCCTAACATATTCCTGGACATAAGCCTGAAATGCTCCTCTTCGTCACTTTCTAACTTCATGTAGGAGAGACTCCACCATCAAACGGCGATGTGAGCCCAGATCCAGGCCCAGAAACAGGTCGACGTTCGCCTGAGGAGGAAGCCACACAGCAGAAGAAAGAAAAGTTTGTCCAAGAGAGTTTTGATGCCTGGGATGAAGTCTTTCCAGAGGACTCCAGTGTGAAAAGTGAGTCACCTACGGAAGCTCAAGGAAGAACCCAGGAGGAGTCAGACCCAAACCTCAAAGCTTCACAAGAAGGTAATTGCCAGCCAAGAGATACCCCTGAGCACAGACCAGAGCCAGGCCTCATTCCTAGTGAGTAATTTGAGAATGGAACATCAGCTGAGAGACGTCAACAGTAAATGAATCAGACCTGAGAGTCAAGTGAAGCACTCTTTGGTATCAGAGTTATCTCTAAATGTCTAGAAGGTGGGAATCTCCTAGTAAGATAAATGCAGTCAGTCAAATGGTGCCTTGTTCTTAAGGTCTTTCTCATTGCCTTAGACTCAGGCTAATGCAGAGTTTTCCCTGAGCAGCCACTTGTTGGCAGTAACCTGGAGAGGTCTGAGCAGCTCTGGAGAATCCCCACCCCAGGCTTCATTCATCCCACTCTTTCCTTCCCTGTCCTCTTGGCCTTTTTTAAGACTTCCTGTTCCAGCTAGGTGGTTCAGTGAGTAGAGCACTGGCCCAGGCATCAGGAGGACCTGAGTTCAAATCCGGCCTCAGACACTTGACACACTTACTAGCTATGTGACCTTGGGCAAGTTACTTAACCCTAATTGCCTTGCCTTCTTTCCCCTCTCAAAAAAAGAAAAAAAAAGACTTCCTGTTCCTCACACTGCCCCTCCCCACATCAGCGTCCATCTTGGAGGACCCATAGATATATGCCTACCGCAAAGACCCCCCTGGCCAGCCCGTGCCCTTCCTGGCACTGAGGTCTATTTAGAGGCAACTTGGTAAATGCAAGATCAGAGGCAAGGGTGAAGGACGGTCTTCCTGCTCTTGATAGCAGCCTTTTATAATCCCTCAGGTTCCAAGGTTACTGCCTAAATTTTTTAGGTTGTTTACATTTTAAATTGGTTGCTTTGTAGGGCCTGACAAGAAGGAACTATTGTCTCAGTACCAGGCCTCTGAATTACACTGTATGCACTAATACCATCCAAAGGACGGGGATTCTTTTTAGCTCCTGTCCCAGAATGGCTCTTTCCTTTTCTAAAGACGTTCGATTAGGAGATTAACGTTGATCACGGATACAACTAACTGAACATGCTTAGTGATTTTGACATTTGAGTTCATTTGCCACGCAAAGCAGCAGGACAGTTTTTTAGTCACTGCAGCCCTCATCCAGATTCTTTGTTCATCCACACTCATGGCTCCTTTTATGGGGTCACACAGAATAGATGTGTGTCTTATTCTTCTAGTCCTGAATTTTTCTCTGTGTGTTATTTTGAACAGCTTTCCTCAGGTTTCTTTTCATCGTATGGGTGGCCCTTTCTAACCTCCGTGTCTTGTCCTTGTCCACAGTCACTTCATCTTAGATCTTGGGCCTGTTTTCCTTTGTCCGTCTTACTCTTGGACCAGTTTTCCTCTGTTTATCAACTAGAAAACAGCCTACAAAATTAATTCCAGGATATATGCAATATTTGCTCTTCCTTAGAATCAACATTAAAAGCTCTGACTACAGAGAAGGCAGAACTAGATGGAGCTGAGGAATTAGAAACCATTGAAGTGGAGGCAGAAGACAAGCTCTTCATTGATGTATGTAATGGTTGCCCATGGTAATTAATATTTGTTTTAGAATTAGTAGGCTATCTGGTAAATATGGCTCAGGTCCCGAGTCAGTCTTTCCCTCATATGGCCAACCACTGTGTCACTGCATCAGAGATTGGTTGGTGTGGTGTAAAAAAACACAAGACTGAAAATCAGAGGACTGGGTTCTGTTCTCAACTCTACCACTAACATGTCATATGAATTTGGGCTAGTAACTTAACCTCTTTCAGCCTCCATTTTCTCCTTCATAAAACATAGGGCTGGCCTAGATCTCTAGCACCCTTTCTATCTCTAATATTCTGTGAATATTCAATATTTTTATTTAAAATATCCAGATAATGGATGGTGGAAGGTAGAGAAGCCATTATTAGCTACTCACCCCACTTTTCCACTTCACTTTGCATGGCGGGCATACCTAGGGAATGTGTTTCTCTGACATAATTCTTGGAGACGTTTTTGCCCTACCGCCCTCCCTTCCCTGGTGACGTATTTTGTAATTCAATCCTTCAGGATCTGCCTGATTTAGAAGATATAGACGTTAATGAGGCCTTTCCAGAAAATTCAGATGAAAATGTAAGTGTCATCAATAATATGAGTTTATTTTCCCTTTCCATGTTTGGTTTAACACCATAATTCTGAGCTGTATTTTTCTACAAAGTAAAACTTTCTAACACAAATACAGCCCAACGAAGTCTTTAAAAGTGTTGAACATTTTCCTCATAATCAAGGCATGCCATATGAATCGCTTATTGATCAGTGTAAATTAGGAAATTATCTAGTCACTTATACTTGATATATGATACATTTTCAATTAACTGAAAAGCTGAGAGTAAAGGAGGAAAGCTGACCTTGGCGTCAGGAGTTTGGAATCCTCACTTTTATGACCCTGAGTGGCCTTGGGCAAGTCATTTCAAGGATGAATGAATGAAGCATTTATGCAATCCTTGCCATGTGCGAGGCACTGGCCTAAGTGTGAGATCCACAGAGAAAAGCCAGCCAGTCCTTCCTCTCCAGAAACACATACTCTAATGGAGGAGACAGCACAGCTGGGAAGTTCCTGGTATATGTCAGACAGAAAGGTCCCACAGTCCTTAGGATACAGCAGCGAAGCAGGTGGTAAAAGCACCTTCTTTAATGTCATTTCTGCTGATAAACCATCTCAGTTTCTGTTGCTGAGAAAGAGCCAAGGACTTTGGTGACAACTTTCCTTTCCGAACCTTCAGGAGCAGTGGCCAGCCTGCATTTCCACGGGGATCGCTTCCTGGATCATGACTGTGGACACTGGGCTGGGAGCACTACTCTTCCCGAAGCCTTTAGGCTGTTTCTTTATCAGGGTCAGAGGGGAGATGGTGGTCAGGATATTGTGGCAGCGGTCTGACCACTCTGGCTCCCTCAGGTGGCCTTGTTGCTTCAGCTAGGGTGGCTCGCCTGCCCTGTGAGCGGCAGTTGGTTGGCAGATAGTGGGGTGACTGGTCCCTTCTTTCCAGTAGCCACCTCATGTCTTTGAGCTTCACTTTTATTATCTATAAAATAGGAATCATAATCGGGTGTCCTCTCTGTCTCTTATGCTCGTAAGGAAAGTGTCATTGCCGTGATAGTTTAGACACCTTGCATCATTTTACCGTGCCATTTTGAGGTAACATCATTAATGCATTCTACCCAATATCATTTGACTCATCACCCATTTATAATACTGTTCCCTTGGAGCTGACTGCCCCCCGTAGTATTGTTTCACCTAATGGGTTTTCGCAGAACCGATTAAAGATATGTCTGTTCACCATGTCTCTGTAAGATGTGTGTATCAGTCCTTTATAAGTGTATAAGATCACAGGTGTGGAGAGAGTAAAGAGAGGAAGAGATAAGAAACATAGGATATGATGGAGATAGTTGAAATTGTCCATCCAGTATGCACCCATATATTTACAAAAGGGAAGGACAGTCATGCATTTGTTAAGCACCTAGTGTGGGTCAAGCACTATGTTAGGCAAGGAAATAATAGAAACAAAAATAAAACAGTCCTTGTCCTCAGGGAGTTTACATTCTTTTGAGAAGGCTCTTTGTGTAGAAGGTGATGCTTAAACTGATCTTGGAAAGAAACTGAGAATTCTAAGAGACAGAGATGGAGAGTGCATTCCAGGCCTAGGGGTGTGCAGAGATGTGGAGAGGCGGGACGTGGCAGGTTGTGTGCAAAGAATCAGAACAGGAGTTCAGCTAGACTGTGGCGGGTGGCGAGGAGGTGAATAATTTGACTGTGAAAGGCTTTACATCCCTGGCTGCTGTGGATGTGACCGTCTCCCCGGAGCGTGTGGAGAGGAGCTCCTGGCCCACGCTCTCAGGCCTTATTCCATCAGTAGAGAACACACGCCTCCTCTCTTGCGGTCACATAGAAAATAGAGATGGGGGAGAACAACCACATCATGTGTCACAGTAGTGGTATGTTGATAGGTTTTCAAATTGTATGTTTTTTTTCTTTTAATAGAAAGCCTCTTCTCCAAAAATTAAAATAATTTCTGGAGCAAGCGATGACAGTGATTCCGAACTGGATGAAGGCTGCACAGCACAGGACAAAACGTCCACAGATACACTTTCTAATATATTTAAAATTCCTAAAGATACCTCCAAGAAGGCCATCACACCCCTTGTGGAAATACTTGAAACAGAATCCACCAAGGACTTGGAAACCGAAAATGAGCGCACAAAGCTGTCAGAACCATTGATTCAAGAGATCAGTAAAAGTCCATCAGAGCAGTCACTGATGTCCCCAACCCGCAACGAAGAAAGCCAGCAAACCCTTTTCGATGTAGACCCGAATGATAATCCGGCTTCACCCTCTTCGTCAGGTAACACGGAGCTTCCTAGGTACATGAAAGGCTTGTTTCTTTGCTGAGCATACAGCGATATAACTTTGAAAACAGTTTCTGAAGGAAGAATCTGACTGTGCTTAGAGGATTTAGAGCTGAAAGAGGCAGGATCTTAGAGGTCATTTGGTCAAACACCTTCGCTTTATAAAATGAGGAAAGTAAGGCCTAGAGATAGCCATCATCCCCTAGGTAGTAAGGATCAGAGCTGGGCCCAGGCTGCCTGTTACTAATCACAAATGGCTGCCATGCTGTTGTCTGCACCGGTGCCTGTGATAATTTGAAAGGGCTGAGGTATAAATTGATACCCTAATATAATCCAGAGTTTGTTTCACTGTGGAACCCTCCTGTGCTTCAGATGCAGAAGACGACTCTTACTTTGCCATGTTTTATATCTTTATCAGAAGTGTTTCTTTATGTCTTTCTTTATCTTTTTTTTTTCCGGAGCAGGGAAGGAATGGTAGTTGGGGTTAAATGACTTGCCCAAGGTCACACAGCTAGTAAGCGTGTCAAGTGTCTGAGGCCGGATTTGAACTCAGGTCTTCTGACTCCAGGGCCGGTGCTCTATTCACTGTGCCACCTAGCTGCCCCAGAAGTATTTCTTTATGAAACCTAATTTAATTATGTGAGGTAAAATTTAATCCAGCTTTGACATTTCTGTCACTAGATTAGGTTTGGGAGTATAAAATTAATCCTTGGTCTACTAATCTAGTAATATCTAGTAATAATGTCTAGTAATAATACCAGGTCACTTAGATTTCGATAGTAATGCTTTAAAAATTCCCTCATGCTTTCTTCCCAACAGCTCCTATGAAAGAGGTTGTATCTTATTTCGCCCATGAAGAATCTGGGACTCAAACTAAATAACTTTGCCAGGACCACACAGCTAATAAGTACCAGCATAAGGACTCAGATTGTGGTCTTCCAATGCTAAGTCCCATAGTCTTACCTCTGACTAAGATAAATCGCACTTACCGGTTGAGTGATGTCACTCAGGTCCTGGTTTTCTTCTTTGCTGTACCATTTTGGTGTGGCATCCCCCTTACTCTGGACTGCAGGATAACTTCAATTAGAATAGCTGTGGCAGCTCATGCAAAAAGCCAAAACTGCTTCCTTCCTTTGAGAAGCTGGGCAAAACTAAGTCCATTAGAGAACTCTAGTTGCAAAGAATATATTATTCCTTGAGAAGTTGGTTCCCTGGATATAATAAAGCAAAATCCTACTGAAGAACAAAACAGACCTTTTGAAAATCATATACTTAATAAGGAAATAACACATGAAATAGTAGTAATAAAATTTGGATTTTTAATAATCATTCACAAGAAATGAAAACTTTGAAGATGAGAACATAATATAGTCTCATGGCAGAAATTCTCATAGTGTCGTCATCCGCCCCACATATTGGTCACATAATGGAAGGGAAAATTGCCCTAATAACTTCACTGAGTTCTTCACGAACTTCATATAATGAACTTTTTATATACCCCGTCCCCATGGACTGTCATTCCTACACTTGGACTTGTATCCTGGTGTCAATGACAAACACATAGACAGTCAAAGTTTTCTTTAATTGGGAAGGATAGCAACAGATAAAGCTAAGAACCAAAAATTCATTCGGTCCTTGCTGAATGATGAAAGCTGATAAATAAGTAAATGATTCCTGTTTGACTTCCACACTATTTTTAAAATTATGGGCATGTTCATTAAAACTGTTAGTACATCAATATGACATCTGTTGAACCTGGCAGAGTGCTGACTATTACTGGACCCCGTGAATAGGATGCAGCCTTAGCATGTCATAGAGGCTGACTATGCCAACTTCTTGCGGTTAGAGGGATTAAGTAGCCAGCATGGGATATTTCCAAAGAACAAATCTATCACCATTCATAAGTTACTCAAGTTCAGAATCATATTAAATAATTTTCTGTTAAGCAGTGAATATATGTATAAAGATGCCATGAATATCATTGAATTACAGAAAGTTTCTGTGTATATTAACTTGTTTTTTTAACAGAATAAACAGATTTCAGTAACTGTGTCATATTTTTTCAGGAATATGGCTGATATTTTTGTATTGTGTTTCAACAGGAAGTGATGCTTCAAAAAATAAGGTCCAGTTTTTGACAGAGACTGAAGATTTCACTGTGCATGGGATCAAGGAAGGCAATGAAGACATTGAATTTGGGCTAGATTAAATGTCAAAGATGGACGGTGTGGGACAGTTATTTATTTTCCCACAGGTGTATATGCACACCAGTTTTAAGGTGTGCTGATTATTTGGCATTGCCCCACCAGCCAGAGAGTCCTATTTCCAGATCAATAGCGTGAAGGTGGAGAAAAAATATGTGGCAGTCTTAGTTAAGGGAGAGCACCAGGGCTTGTCCTCTGACAAGTACTTCTGTGCAATAGCTAAAGTTGAATTGATCTGTCTATTTAGAATGTCGACTTATTCTTTTAGCCATTGTAAATGATATGAAACAGTATTCCTCAAATTCATAGTGTGTGATTTTATTTTTTCTGGTTAACTTTGGTTTACTGTATTATATAACTGTATGTTTTCCTTTGGAGCTTTATAAAAATTTCACCATCAACTTTGAGAATTTGTGTTTATTTTCATATGTAATTCTATCCTTTAAACATACACTGAAGTCAAATTTATCCTAACATTTGCTTATACATTTGGAATAAATTATTATCTTATTATAAATTTAACACTTCTTTAACAGTACTAAATAGTATGTTTGGGTCCATTCAGCAAATATTTATCAAGCCCCTACTGTGGGTAAGATACTATAAGTAAATCTCCCCCCAAAACATAAAATCTGAACTCTTTACTTTTTTGATAAAAATAAAAAAGAAGGAAAATTGGTAACAGAATGCAAACTTTAACAAAATATCATAAATGACATTCTCTTCATTGTATGAACATGTATGAAATATTGGTTTGGGTTTTTTTAATATAGTTGAAAGAAATGGGTATATTCTAATTCTGCCAACTTTATTTTGTATCATTTCACATAAACTTCTATATTTCTTTGTACTCTTCATATTTGTCATTTTAAATGGCACAGAAATATTCTACTATGCTGACATGTCACAATTTATTTAATTTCCTAATCATTGGACCCAATAGTTTAATATTTTTGCTATTACAAACAAAGCAGCCATGAATGCTTTTATAGTTAGATCTTTATTTTTATCTTACTTGTTTTTTACTTTTTTATAACATCCATTCCCTTGGTGTATGATCAGTTTTGTAACTATTGCCAAGTTGTACCAATTTATTGTCCCATTCATGATTTGTGTGCCTATTTTCTCATAGCTCCACTGACAATGAATTTTATTGCTTGCTAAACTAGTTTTTACCAATTTTATGAGTGTAAAACATTACAAGTTGTTTTAATTTATCTGATTATTAGAGAGTTTGGATAATTTTTCAGGATTTATATGAACAATATGTCTTTCTCCCCTTGAAGTACTCATTTCACATGCATTAAATAGTTACTGTATACAAGGTGCTGGGAATACAAAGACAAAATAAAAACAGTCCCTTTCCTCAGGGAGTTTATATTCATTCTACTGGGGTGAAGGAAGTAGAATATTTACTGGGATAAGAGCTATTTGAGGAAAAGGAAAGTGATAACAGCTAAGAAAAGTAGGAAAAGCTTCCTGTAGGGGGTGGCACCTGAGTCAAGCCTTGAAGGAAGCTAAAGATTTTAAGTAGAGGCCAGACCCCTCTAACCTTAACTAGGTCCACCCCTCTTAACTACCCCCAAACCACATGGCCTCGTGAAAGCTACCTGTGGAGCAACAAAGATGAGGGCCAGCATATGCCAACTTGGGAGATCCTGAGGGCTTCCCACACTCCAGCATGTGGATGCAACACCTCGATCTGGCAAATGGGACCGGAGTCTATAGAGGGTAAAGGTCACAGGTACATGTCACACAAGTGACATCCCCCACTTGAGCTCAAGTCTTCTGACCATAAACCTAGTATTTCCGTTTTCTCTCAGGCTGACCTTCACTGCCAACCCCTTCCCCCACCCCCTAATCTCAAGGTGAGGCATCTTTGCTCAGGTGTACGGTCAGAGAACATAGGATCCGCCCAGGGTCACACAAGAAGTTCTCACTGGTAGGATCTGAATCCAGGTCTTCTGAAACTAAGACCAGCACTCATGTTCCTACGCTGCTCTGCTCGTCATGCATGAGTTCGGCCACTTCCTGTGACATCTTGGGAGATTCATTTAGAGCCTCTGGCCTCAGTTCCCTCAACTGTAAAACAAGGGGGTTAGACTAGATGTCTAAGGCCCTTCTGGCTCTAAATATAGCTAAGTTCTACTTATCCCAACCCACCGGCAAGTTGTATCTTCAGATGGTGGCTACATCTGAGAGTTCTAGGGTCACCCCTGAGAGACTGGGGCGCCTTTCTAATACTGACGGCTCAAGCTCTCATTCTCGTGTTCTCTCCAATATTAATCATCGGTGATTGCTTTACCAATATCGTTTAGCCAATTTATTAATGCGCCACTATTAATTTAGCCAGATAACTCCATCGAAGTCACCAAGAGGCAATTAACATCAATTGAGCTTTACAAAGGAGTATTTACTGAGATGATCGACAGAGGGAAGGCTTGTTTCCGGGGAAAGGTTGGGATGTTAGCTGGTGCTTGAAGCACCAGGGAAGATAGGAGGCAGAGATGGGAAAGGAGAGAATTCCAGGTATGGGGGGGCCCAGACCTGGGAGATGGAGTGTTGTGCAAGAAAAAAGGAATCCAGTGTCACTGGATCAGAGTATGTGGGGGGTTAGTAAGGTATAAGAAAGCTGGAAAGGTTAGGGAGCAGATTATGAAGGGCTTTGAACACCAAACAGGATTTTCTATTTGATCTTGGAGATCATAGGGAGCCACTGCAGCTTATTGCATAGGAGAGTGACAGTGATTTTTGCTTTAGGAAGGTCAATTTGACTGCTAAATGTAGGAAGGACTAGAATGGGAAGAAACTTGAGGCAGGGAGTCTAACCAGCAGGCTATTGCAATAATCCCAGTATGAGGTGATAAGGGCCTGGACCAAGGTGATGGTAGTGTCAGAGGAGAGAAGGGAACATAAATGAGAGGAGGGTAAAATCAGCAGGAATTGGCAAAATTGGATATGGGGCATGAGAAAGAGTGAGGAGTTGAGGATGCCACCCAAGTTGTGAGCCTGGGTGACTGGGAGGATGGTGGTACCCTCACTAGTAATGGGGAAATTTAGAGAGGAGAGGGGTTTTTTTGGGTGGGGGGAGATAAGTTGTTTAGGACATGTTGGATTTAAGATATCTGCTGGACATCCAGCTTGAGATGGCTAATAGGTAATTGGAGATGTAAGAGGTTAGGAGAGAGGTTAGGGCTGCTGTAGAGCAATTCTGTAGTGCAATTTGGAACTATGCCCAAAGAGCTAGTGTCAATCCTTTCAGATTATTTGAACCCCAATAATATCCAAAGCCTCCAAACTGCTTTTGCTGTACTCTAAAAATCCCCCTTTCTGTGTCAGCAACTTCAAAGGCCAGATAAGATTGACAAAGCATATCTTTCCAGTTGGGGACAGAATGCCTGCGCCAGAACAGTGGGATTTCTCTCATCTTGATATTCTAGAGACAAATATCTTGTGACTGTGATCTCTAAGTGACCCTACCTTGTCAATTGTCTTGTTTACCTAAGAACTTCCTTTCTTTGATATGAAGATGATAAACTGCAGTTGAGAATTGTTACTTAAATCTTGTCTTTCTTCTTCTTGTCAATCAGAGCTTGCTTCTGATTCCATGATCATGTATCTGCTAGCTTCAAGGGAATAAATTACATGAATTTATATGTCACCTTGTCTGTTTACCTACTTTAACCAAACTTTCAGGTCGACAGTTGTGGTGCCACGACTCAGATGGAACTGATGGAACCAGGACTAAGAACTGCAGCCCAACCTTGCCAGTGCTAATAATGATTCAGGCACCTCAGGATTCATTTTTTCCCGGAATCTTGGCCGTGATGGGGTCGGGGTAAGTTTTCCCTATTCCCAGCTTCCAAAGGACTCTCACTAGTTTTGTTGAAGTCTGATATTCCCTTTAAGCTAGCTTTGAGGGTGGGGACCAATTCATATTAATTAGGTCCCCTTTGCAGATTGATCTTTGAAAATGAGTTGGGAATGTTTTCACCTTGGATTGCTAAGATGGCTGAGCAAGAATAAAAGGCAGAAGCCTCTTCCCTTAAGGCTCACAAAGCTGCTTCAGCATCCTCCCCAGCCCCTGCCCTGCCAAGTATTGGCTAATTCTCTCCACCTCACTCTCCCCTCTTTTCCAACGACTCCAGAGCTAGCTGCTCCTCTACTCTTTTCACTCTATTCCTCACCTCCTTCCTGCCTCCTTTCCTTTACAGGCTCTGATTATGGGGAGGATAAATGCACTTTGTCCTTACTCCTTGCCTTCCCTTACCTGCCCTAGTCTTCCTCCTCCCTTTCTCCCTTTCCCCGCTTCCCTTAAGGGCTTTGTTCTTGAGGAAGACAGCTACACTCTGGATGTAGGTTATGGAGAGTCAGAAGAATCAGGGATACCAAGGCTTCCCCCAAAGACCATAGAGGTGCTCTGAGTAAAAGCTGCAGGATCCATCCCTGTCAGATCTTAGATCCTTGCAAATTCCCCCAAACCCCCTTTCCTTGGAATAATAACAGCCAATTCATGAAAGCCTCTAATTTCCTCTCTGTTGTTAAATTCTGAACTCAGTTTGTATTCATCCTGTTAATTGTCAATTTGTCTGTCTTTCAGTGTGTGTGTGAGTGAATGTGCTGTGAAATGAGTCTGTTACTTTGTAAAATTTGAAACACAGACAGCCAGAGATTTCTAAGGCTGTAGCTAGGGAGACAAAGACTCTTTTCCTTGTAATTTCTGGTCCGGCCAACTTGGAATTACAGTGGGAACAGAGCTAAAAACATTTTAGCAGATTTTGGGATTAATCATTAAATTTTTTTTTTTTGAAAACTGACTAGTTGGAATTTTGGGAGAGAACTCCTGAGACTGTAGCTCACATTTTTAACAATTTACAATGTATACTGAATTGACAGAAATTACAAGAGGAGATCCTTGTTTGGATAAGGCCTTTGTATAAAAACTTGATTTATAGCAAAAACAATTTTAACCGAATTTCCTTTTAAATAAAGACAAAACTTGGAAGTTTCTAATTTCTTAAGTTACAGTAATTGTCCAGCTTCTTAATCTATTCATCATTTTCCTCAGACAATAAAATTCTAACAATATTTAGATGAGATAGATGGATCAAACGAGGGTTTTTTTATGGATGTGGGAGACACAGACATGTTTGTAGGGAAGGAGCCAGGAGATAGGGAAAGATGGAAGATAAGTGGAGAATGATGACAAAGGAAACAATCTGTTGGAGAAGATTAGATGGAATGGGATCAGTTGGGCACATAGAGGGCTTACATTGGCAAAAGGAAAGGAGGCCATCTCTTCAAGTGAGACAGAAGTGAAGGAGGAGATTGGTAGAAGGCATCTGGGAGATATGAGGGAAGGAAGCAAGAAGAGAGTTTTCAGAAAATGGTCCCAATTTTTTTCAGTGAAATGTGAGGATATGAGACAAGGTTCTCAGCTGAGAGAGGTTTGGAGAAAGAGAGCTATGGAAGGTTTAAGGAGAGATGAATAGGTTTGGAAAAGCCACTGTGCTGAGTGGCATAGTGAGTTAACTAGGTAGGTATAAAAGAATTGCCTTGCAGCAGCAAGGGCCCAGTTGAGATTACATAACATAAATTTGTAGTTGATCCAGAAGTACATACACATTTTCTAAGCTGGGTCACACTCTCTCCTCTACCACTTAGGGAGAGTGAGCTCAAATTTAAAATGGTTGCTGTAACTCAACTTCTGAAGGCCCCAAAGCTCACTTCTGAAGGCCAAACTACTTGTGGCCTGATTGAAGAAGCTTGCCACATAGGATGATGGTCACGACTGCCATCAAACTGGTATGAACTCCAGCTTCTGGACTTTCGTTTACTCTTCTGACTTTCAAAGCTCACAAGATCAGTCTGTTCTATTTTCTACACTTACTCACCTAAAAGCAGGAAAGAATGAAGCTTCACAATGACAGAAAAGCAACAGTTCATCGATTCATGGCCACACATCAGGTTAGGAGGGGAGATAATGGTGTATGGCCTCTCTCCACCCAGAGGCTTAGGAGTACATCTTACTTGATCACCACCAGGAAAGAGATAAGACTCCATTTGCCCAGTTAGTACATTCAAAAGGCAGTTTTAGAAGTTCCAGTTTCAATCCAAAGCCTTTTTTTTTCCTTTTCCTTTTATCCTACAGCATGCAGTAAGCAGACAGCAAGTGGTTATAAAAGACCTACATGTGCTTGGAATCAAGGCATTCCAGGTCATCACATACTTTCAGAAGCAAGTTCCCCAAGCACCTGTGTGGGTTGCCAGCAGGCAGGGGATATTCTGGATATTCTCTGACCTGGGCCTTCCTTGCCCAGTCCTCCTGTTACATAAATGACTTCAACAGCAGACAACTAAGTAAGTGACAAAATCATAGCATAATTTACTTAGTCATTCAATATGCATTTATTAAATGCATTTTATACTCTAGAATATGTTACAAGTTATGGACACAATGACAAGAAACTAAACAGTCCTTGCCTACAAGGACATTTAGCACCAGAAGGACCAGATGGGTCAATTGATGCACAAACACGAATTATAATTTTACTTTGAAATAAAATTTTTTATCCTTTATGCCCTTTACCTTTTGGATTAAAAAGAATGCACTATGTCAATTGGTGCAGTTGGTCCTCCAAGGTATTGTTAAATTCCAGTCCATGATTCCATAAAAATAATAAAAAGGAGTAGTAAAGCTCAGGGTGAGATGAGGCTGTTGAGGAAAGACGGCTTGAAGACAACAAAAAGGGTTTTGTTTGTTTCTTTTGTTTTTAAGCTATATTATGGAGAAGAAGATTAAAGAAGGCCAGGATCACTGCTTAGGATGAGTGGGATGATAGTTATATAACAGAAAAGATGGTAATCCTCAACTTTCATTTTGCTTGTTTTCTCTAACAAGGAAAATGAACTTTGGAATAGAAAAGTCAGAACAAAACCAGTGAATAGGGAGCTGGTACCAAGGATAAGAAGGGAGATAAAGAACACTTAATAATTTTTGATCTAAGTTCAAAGTACCACACCCAGATGAACTTGCTCCCAAGGAACTGAAAAACTGGTAGATGCCATAGCCAAGTCATTGCCAATGATCTTTGAAAGAAACTTTGAAAGACTAGAATTCTTGTCTCGATACATCAAAAATCCAGAGGACTGAAAGAGAAACATACTGCTCAGCTCTCTCTAGAGAGGTGATGGCCTTAAAATACAGAGAAGGAATGGTCAATTGAGGAATTTGTTCTGCAGGACTATTCATACTTATGAGGAGGGTTTTGTGTTTCATTTTTGTCGTTGTTGTTCTATGGGAGTTACGAGAGTAGTTGGAGGGACAGATTATAAATGCATGTAAAAATAAACTTATTTTAAAAAGAAAAATGATTATGTCCATTGAAAAAGACTGCAGAATTAGAAAAGCCCAAATGTCTCAATTTTCTTTTTTTTCATACATCCTCATTTATTATTTAAGTTGAAGAACGGGTCATAAACGGGGTGGGGGAGCCTAGGGGAGAGGGAAGGAGGGAGGAGACAGGGAGACGAGAGCCTCTCATCTGTGTCTGCTCTAAATGGGATTGATTCTGATTTCTGAGCCTTGGTCTGGGGCACACAACAAAGGCCCTGATAAGATGAGGTTGAAGGGGATACAAGTTTAGGAAAACATCGGGGGTGGCCAGAGTTCCACATCCAACCAGAGGTCGGGGCTGGGATTCTCCTTGGATCAGCAGCACGGTTTCTTTTTAGGAACTGAAGCACAGTGACAAGTTCCATCCCACTTATTTCAACTCTTATAAAACATTCTTGTAGTTAAAGCCTTTGTGCCAAAGAATTCTTTCATCGCCTCTCTAACTCCTTGTACTTTGCTTCTAGTTTCTTTGAATATGCATCCCCCTCGGAAGCTGCCTGCACTAGAGCTGCTACTCGCTCCTCAGTTAAAGTGATCTGATCCAGATGAGGCTGAAGTGCTGCATGTTTCTGGTTTAAGTCCTTTAGGTTCTACCTATGTTTACTGCAACATCTTTCATTTCTAGATACTTCAAGCTAGTCCGTTTGGTCATTATTTTCCAGGAGTTCATAGTCTTCACTGGTGGCTGTCAGCTCGCCCATCAGGTACATGGCCATTTTGGAGAATGCATCCTGGCATAGCCCTGTGATGTCCACCTGGGCAGGCTCTGTGGACTCCTTGGCCGTCTCCACCATGGCATTGTCTAGGC
>CM053625.1:350277381-350309473 GCA_028646595.1 Phalanger gymnotis | reverse complement strand
GACAATGAGCCTTTTTGTGTTGACTGGATTTGCATTAAATCTGCAATCTAAGTAGCATTTTCATTATATTGTGATGGCCCAATGATGAATTAGCTCTTCGATTATTTCTCCTTAGTCATATAGTGTCATTAAATTGTATTTATATACCAATTATTTAATGTGATTTTGTAGTTAGTTGGGAGTTTCTTTCACTAGACCGTTTAGGAAAAAAAAAGTCTTACAAGACCAGCCCTGGCATCAATCAGAAAATATTTATTTGGTACTTTTTACGTAGAAAACACTGAACAATGAAAATAGGTATAAGGCCTCTGTCTCAGCTTATACTCTTCTTCCAGAATAGTATCTTTATCTCTATCTTTTTCAATTAGTTGCTTGCAAAATCATTCCACATGACAACAAAAACACAGTTTTTAATTTATATTCCTTTGGCTTCTTTAAGGCATTATATTTTCTTATAACTAAGACCTCTTTTTCTCCAGTAAAATCCTATGCTTTTTAAAGTAGCAGTCCCCTGCATATCTTGCCTTTTCCCTCTTGTTATCAGCCCCTAGAGTACAGATGGTCAGGTTAGACACATATAGAGACCCATAGGCTTTTGTTAGCTACCCAAATAGGAAAGCTGGAATGTGGAGTTTTGAATCTCTATATGTATTCATTAGCTTGAAGGTCACAGTAAAAGGATTAGCAGCTGGTCATTTTGAAGAAGGGAGTTAGCTAACAGTAGAGAATTTTAAATTTTAAAGGCTCAGAGTTTGGAAACTGAATTGATGCCAATGGAGAAACCTGAGGCAACAGCTACAAGATGGCATCTCATTTACACTCCTCAGCTGAGCCTTCAAAGTCCCTCCTTCAAACATATCTATTTTCCCCAGTGAAATTGAGACCTTCTTTAGGCCAAGGGCCACCCTTTTTGAAAGCTTCATGCAATGGCTCATGGGCACCAGGACGCTCGATATTGTGGCCAACTGCACAAGGCCTGTGTGTCCCTGGGGGACTCTTCCCCATTTGGCTCTGGCCACTGTGAGAAAGAAATACCCAAGGCCAAATGGTCAAATTAACTGACCCAACTTTTAGTTATCAGTAAGAAAGTGCTGGAACCAGGGCATAGAGAGGGTAGGGTCCCTTCCAGTGATCTCCCATGAGCTTAAAGAGCAATTAATATTAAAGTGAATGGGCCAGACTGGAACTTTTCCAGGCAGAGTGAGATGGAAACTCTTCCTGGACACCCAGACTGATCCAGCTCCCCAGTGGTGGAGGCAGACAGAGTAAGCTTTGTCAATTCTGCAAGGCCCTTGAGGAGGTAGCACTGGGTAATGGTCTTTAACACGTGTGCAAATCTTTCCAGGCCTCAGTTTCCTCATCTGTGGACTAGATTCCTTCTAGTCTAAAGCTACAATCCCATGAGGTCCTGGGATTTCTGGGGATCCTACGATCTAAGAAGTCCTTAGAAACCCATGCGGGGTTTCTTCTTGCGGGGCTGTGAGCCTGCAAGGGAAGGAGTGTGACGAGAGGGCAGGCTCTGGACGCTTGAATTTTGGGAGTGGGATAGAGAACTGAACCTTGGGTCAGGGGAGCAGGGGGTCTGATTACTTGGATTTTGAGAGCAGAGGGCAGAGGAGCTCCCCGGGGGAGGACAAAGGAGGGTCTGGGTCCTTGGATCCTGGAAGCGTGGTACTGAGCGCTGACCTGGCTCAGAGGTGGGGACGGTCTGGCTGCTTGGGTTTTGGGATTGGGGGGTAGAGCAGCTTCCTGAGTCCGGAGAAGGGAGGACCTCAAGATAGTCTCGAAGTGTCTGCCGCCGCTCACGGGGTATACTCCGGGCCCACGGCTCCTGAGACAGCTCCAGAGATTGAGAAGCTTCAGATGTCCTGTGGAGGGGACTAGGGGTGCCATGGCAACTGTCAATGTCAGAGAAGTCAGAAGTGGTTCTGACAGAGGAGAAAGAGCTGGAGAGCTGGGTCCGCCTCTTCTCCCGTGACTGCCGCTTTCTTGGCACCTGGGTACCACGTTGCTGGCTGTCCCACCAAATGGCTCCCTTCCCCTCCCAGGATGCTTCCAAACGTTCAGTCAACTTGTCCTCAGGACCAAAGGGCTCATGTGCAGGGGGAGGGTCTGAGGGAGGGAGCGGGCCCAGGTCCCCTTGTTGCAGCAGCCGGCCTTCAGCCATGGCGGCCTGCAGGCCCTCTCGGCCCTTTCCTTTGTCTTCCTTCCCCGACCATCGGAGACGGTGTAGGGAGAAAGTAGGGGGTGTCCAAGGAGGGAGGGCCGGGGGAACCTGTAGCAGGGTCTTCAACCAACGGCGGCAGCAAGCAACAGCCCGGGGATTCCAGGAAACAGCACTGGGGACAGGAGCTGTGTCCAAGGATGAGGTAGCAGAGGTCCGGTCATGAGAATCAAGGCCTGGATCATCAGCATGGTCAGTGCAAGAGTTACTATTTTGGAGAGAGTCAGCATTTTCAGAACTGGTGTCTGGCTGGAGACAAAGGCGCTGATAAAAAATGTCTCCAGCAGCTGAGAGTTGGAACAGCAGCATGGTGGGACTTGGACAACTTGGTGGTACAACAGCAGCCAAGCCTGGAGAAAGACCAGTGAAGAGGACCCTGAACCCCGAGCTATTGAACTTGGACGGCAGAATGACAACCGCCAAACATCCCACGCAGGGGACATCTTTATCCCCAGTCCCTCTTGCTGCGCCCCCCATCTCTGTCAGCACATCCCTCAACATACCTGTGAGGGGAGCCTTGAGACGGTCCTGTAGCAGCTGCTGACCATGAGGCTCAAGGACTGGAAAGCCAGGGAGTGAGTCCCTAAGTGAAGGGAGTGACTGAGGTGGCGCTGCTAGCTGGGGGGTGCTGCTGGACCCTCCTGGGGAAAGAAGGGAGTGTGGGGAGTAGAATGGAGATGCCAACCCAAGCACCGCCACTGGGTTCCTGCTGGTCTCAGCCCCAGGCCTCACCTGAGAGATGCAACATCCGCAGATGGCCCCCAAGTCCTCCGAGCAGCAAGGGAAGAGGTGCTCCAGGACAGGGTGGGGGCAGGAGCTGAGCCAGCAGCGGAGGGGACATGAGCGCATGGTTCCACTTCAGCATTGGCACAAGAGGTAAACGCTCGTCCAGCAGGTAGAGAGAGAACTGGGGGTATTATGACTCAAGTCAGGTGGGCAGCACCCACTCTGCATGGACATACCCTGGGGACTTTGTGGAATGGGGGAAGTCAGATTTGGGAGAGGGGTCGTTGGGATGAGAGGAAGGTGTCTCCACGGCGGGAACGTCACTTACCTGTGTACAGATCAGATGAAGGGTGGGATTCAGGGAGGCAGGACTGGATGTCCCCAAGTACTGAGCCAATAAGACACGCTCCCCTTGTTCACATGAGGCTTCAGCCCCTACACGAAAAAGAAGCTCACCACGGTCTGGGGGACCCTGAGGTCAGAGACACGGACAAGAGGTCACTTCCCTGTGCCCCAGAGTCTGCTCCCCCATCTGCACATCCCCAATACCCTACGTGGTCAGTGAGAATTACCACCCCCACCCCATACCCGAACATCTGTGAGTTGGACTCCAGTGCGGTCAGCAACAGTCAGCATCCGGGGGTGAGTGGTGAAGTCTGCCCAGCGCCACGAAGACGGGTCCTTGAAGACAAGGGTCTCAGGGTCTTTGTATATTTGCTGCAGCCTGGGGGAGAGGAGGAGGAGGAGGATGTCCCTCGCTCTTCATGGCTAACAGGAGGACAGGTATATTTAAGATGCCCAAGCTTAGTAGCGATGCATCTGACTGAGGATGATGGCAGCCAGGCCTGGGAAAGCCTTTAGGGCAGGGGGTCAGGGGAGAGACTGGGAGGGCGGTCAGATCTGACCTAGGGGTAAAACATTACCCATCCTGGGGGCTCCACAGACACACAGCTCCTGAGCGAGTGCAGACTGCCAGCTCTCCAGGAAGATGAGGGCTGAGGGATGGAGGGAATGATGTCAGCATGGGCATCCCCTTTCCATTCCTTTCTGTGGTACTCATCCCAAGTGCCCATCTCACCTGAGGCTGATCCCCGTGGCTCCCTTCTCCGTACCCAGCACCTGCAGGGGCTCAGGGTGCCCTTGACGACTGACCCGCCACACAGCACAGTGATGATCAGAGCGGACAGCCACCAGAACTGAGGAGAGGGTAGGGGTTAGCTGAAAACAGTCACACTCTTTGCTGGCTGGGATCAGGGGCAAGGAACCCTAGGAACCAAGTCAGGAAGCACTCCAGCAACCAGAGCAGGCTGGGGGGTGGAAAATGGGGTGTTTACAGGACTCACCTTCCCCCTGGATTGTGCGGGTTACCACTTGCCGGACTGGGCCCTGGAGTAAGATTTGGGTTGGGTCTCCAAGGGCCTGGGGTCCACTGGTGGTGGACAGCTTTACCTTCTGGAAGTCTGAGCAGCTAGCTAAGGCAGTCTCAAGATTCAGGATCAAGGTCTAGAAGGGATCTTTGAAACCATTTCTTCTAAACCACTTAGGTATTTGGATCACAGACTAAGGGTTCTACATGTGGCCAGCTCCAGGCTCACTAGCTCCAGAGCTGGTCCCTTCCAGACCTCCTGTACCACTCTCCTTCCCCCTATCAGAGAGGATAAGCTAGTCTCCTCTGTCCTTCCCACACAAGGATACTCAGTTGGTTGCAGGCTTGCCCGGTAGGGTAGACCAGCTGCCCGACGTGAGGTTTGGCCCCTGGGATCCACCCGAGAGCCCCGCCTGTACAAGATTCATTCAGCAGCAGCTCCTTCCAGCGGGTCTCCAGCTCCTCATGCAGCAGCCCCCCAAGCAGACCGTCCACTTCCTCCCCCAGCACCGAGCCCCCCCGGAGGGAGAACCGTCGCTGACGGGCGCTCAAGTGGGCCCAGGGGCACCTGGGAGAGGAGAGATCCCATTAAGAATAATCCCAGATCACTGTTTCCAGAACACAGAAGCATATTCTTACAAAGCAATTCTTCTTACAGCAACCTTTCAAGGTAGGTTGTGTAAGGATTATTATCTCCATTTTACAGATGAGGAAACTAAGGCTCAGAGTAACACAACTAGTAAACGTGAGAGCTGGAACTCAAACCCAGGTCCTCTGGGCTTCCAATGTAACCACTAAGTTAGCTTAGGAGGATGACCAGAGAGAAAGTTGGTAGATAGTTGAGGGAAATTCTGGTCCCACCTCCCAACTCTCCCTTCTTCCTAATCCTAGAACTACCCAGTTCTGACTAAGTCTTGCTCCTCAACTAACACTATCTTCCCACCCCCCCTCCTTTTCTCCTCTTTGGGTCACTTGCCCCTTAGGCTGGTGTCCACTGAGGTCCTGGAGCAACCATTCTGCATTCATCACCGTCCTGTCCTTTCGGGATTTCTGGAGAGAAAGCTTCAGTTACTTCTTGACTCTGGCCAGTTTGTCACTACCTCCCCATGTCAATGGGGGGGGGTCACTTTCAGCTAGCCACGGGTCACTTTTATCAGTTGTCCAGTGGTCAAAATTACCTTGGGTTCTCCCAGGTTAAAATTCTCCTGCAGCAGCTGTCCCAGGGGCCCAAAGGCAATGTCCCCGTGATCCCACAAGAATTGGTTGAGCTGATGGGAGCCAGAAACAAGAACAGTGACCACAGATGGCAAAGGCCAAGATCAGAGCCCAGAGTAACCCTCAAAAAGACCCAATGCCCACTCACCTGTTGTATAACATCTACTGTTGCTTTAGGCCCAAATGGACGCCTCAGTTGCCCCTGGAAAAGCAGATCTCGGGAGGTCAGCTCAGGTTCCCAGGGTTCTGAAGGGAAACGTAGGGAGATTAGGGAGAAGGGGCCCAAGGTTCTTGGCAAAGAGAGCTGGGTTGGGTGGGAAGTCTGAGAATATATTTAAGAGGAAGTCCTAAGAGGGTAGTCTAACAGGCACTCAGGAACCTGGTAGGAGGATCATTCTAATTTCCTTGTCCACGATAGGAAATGTATATATCTGACAATACTGGACATTGAGATGAGAGCCTGTGGTCCAAACAGCTGCTGCCAAATGAAGCTTCCATAGAGGGAGCTTTAGGCTGGATTCCAGGGGCTACACCCCAATAAAAAGGGGTGGTGGGGAGGGCAGGCTTGGAGGGGCAGGGTTGTCAGAAGGCAGCAAGTAGGGTTGGGCCAGGAACAGCAAAAGGGGACCCCTCACCGGCAACAGGGCGCAGGAAGGGCAGGGGTCCAGGAGTGTCAGACGTCCATCTCCCCCACTTTGTCACATATGATGTCTCGTGCTGGGGGTTAACCTGAGAGACAAGGAAAGACTCCAGTAGTCCACACCTGTAGTATCAAGGTTAATCTCCATTTTGTTGGGGAGCATGGTATGGTGGAAAGACCATCGGCTTTGTAGTCAGAGCACCTGGATTCCAATACCATCTTTGATGCTTACTACCTGGGTGACCTGGGGAAAGCATCTTACCTCTCTGGGCCTCAACTTCCCCATCTGTAAAATGAGGGGTTGGACTCGACGGCCTTTGAGGTCCCTTGTACTTCTAGATCGAGAGGCCTAAGACCCATTCAGTTCTTGTAAATTACTGCTGCAGAGCTAGGTCAAATCTTTTACATCTAAACACTTCCTGTCCCTCTAGGGAAGGTGTGAGCCAGCGATGGGTTTGGAGTCAGAGGAACTGCTTTCAAAACGCAGCTTTGACACTTAGTGGGCCACTTGGTGCCTGTGTCACTTTAGGCCTAGTAACATAAGGAGGCTGCAAAAAATGGATTTCAGAGGTTCCTCCAGGTCCAAATCTATGATCCCAATGAGCTTTTAGACAGCACAGGTGACACTATTCTTCTTTTGTTATGGAATTAGGGAAGCTTCCCAGTAAAGTCTCTGGGGTGCCCAGGACATCAGACATCCCCAGAGCCGAGCAGACGTGAATACCACTGTTTGTACCAATGAATAACTGTCCACACAACAGTTCCCCAGAAAGGGCCTGGGGCTGCTCCTACCGATGGATCCTGGGGGGGCTTCAGCAGCTGCATACAGTCACTCCAAGCAGGGGCCAGATAGGAGCCAGGCGAATCACTCAGGCCAGGAGGGCCAGGCAAAAAGAATGTGGGAAACAGATTGTCAGGGAAATCCATCTGTGTGTAGAGTTTGCGCCCAATTCTCCGGTCTCAGTTTCTGTGAAACAAAGATAAGAAAGTCGCGTTTTCTTTCTGTGATCAGTGGGACCTTGCACAAAAGATTTCATGGTGCCACGAACCTCCGAGAGAAGGCGCAACACGGAGTGTTTCTCTGTTGGAAGTAAAAAGGAATTCAGAGCCAAATCTGTCCTCGGCAACATTCCCTGTCACAGGGCTCATACACTAAAAGTTTTTGTTTCCCCTCTAAGCACAGTTTATTCATTCAGCAGGTATCTATTAAGCACCTAACAGGCAGCACACCCACCGTGCTACGCCTTGAGAAACAATTTAAATAAGCTCTGGTGGCTCCCTTCACGAAACTCAGTCTAGGATAAAACACAAAAGTAACAAAAGTGCAAAATGTTGAATAAGTGCATTAAGAGATATAAAGTGTTAACTATGTGTGACCCAAGGGGGAAAGTCATTATCTACCTGGGGGATCAACCTCAACCCTGGATCGCTCCTACCATCTGCTTCTTTTCCCCCTCTTCCTGTACCTGAATAGAGCAGAAGGTGGTTACAAAACTCTGCAGACTGGGTCCGCTACAGACTTCTGCTAGCTAAGCTCAGCCTTTAATGCTACAAGTTTTTGTCGCTGCCGTTCAGTTGGTTCAGTCATGTCTGACTCTCCGTGACCCCATTTGGGGTTTTCTTGGCAGAGATACTGGAGTTGGTGTGCCATTTCCTCCTCCAGCTCATTTTATAGATAGAGAAACTGAGGCAAGCAGGGTTAAGTGACTTGCCAAGCTGGTAAGTGTTTGAGGCCAAATTTTAACTCAGAAACACAAGTCTTCTTGACACCAGACCTAGCACTCTATGCCACCTAGCTGCCCCAATGCTGCAAGACAATCCTTTAAAATCCTGCCTAACTGACTCTCTATCCCACTCCTGGGTGGCTGTTCCAAACCTTCTCTTCTCAAGCTTCCCAATCCTTTCCAACTGAGGGGCTGAAAAAACTGAGGCCATTCCCAGTGAGCTCCTTTCCTCTTCTCCCCATCTCATATCTTTTCAACAATCATCTCCATCCTTCCTTCCAGTCTGGGATGAAGAGGAGGCCCTTCCTGCCAAAGCCAACCCCTCCACAGGTACCCTTTACCCCATCCCCTTCTGTCTTCTCCAGCTTAGTGGTCCCACTATCAACCCACTCTGTCTAATCTTCAATTGCTGCTTATTTCCTAGCTTCTTCTCTGCTACCAACAGACTCTCCCAAGTCTTCCTCAGTCTTAAAAAAAAAACTACCATCCCTACAATCTTCTTTTCTTTTTCTCAGTCTTCATGCTTCTTGACCTCTCTGTAGACTCTGGCACTGTTTACCACCTTCTCCTCTGGGTTTTCATGATACTGTTCCCTTTTTGGCTCTCCTCTTACTTCTCTGACCATTGCCTCTGAGTCTCCTTTGCTGAACGATCACCCACAAAATAACCACTAACTGTGCTGTACCCCAAGGATATCTCTTTGACCATCTTTTTCCTCTATACACCCTCATTTGGTAATCTCAATTCCCATGGGTTCAATGACCAACATCTGGAGAAAAGTATTCCTAGAATTCCTAAGCAGTAGATAATGTGGTAGGCCTGGAGTAAGACCTGAGTTCAAATCTGTCTTCAGACATGTACTAGCTATATGACCCTGGGCAAGTCACTTGTCCTGCTTGCCTTAATCCACTAGAGAAGGAAGTGATGAGCCGCTCTGGACAGTTTGGTCCACAGGGTCATAAAGAGTTGGATGACTGAACAACGAGAGAGTCTATTTTGTGGGGTAAAGAGCTGTTTGTGGGGTTCAGTGATCCAGTCTGGGGGAAGCACAGAATGATAATACTATGTGACCCAATCCATCTCTGCAGCTGGCGTGGGATGGTGAAAGTCAATGACCGTGGGAATTGAGAGGTCAGGAAGTGAGAATGACCAAATGTGAGGAACCTGAAGACAAGACGTAGAATGAAGGGGAGGAGTCAGGCTGGAGCATGCCTGAAGTAGGGAAAAACCTGACGTATCCAGGGGCGGTGGGGCTAAATAGAATCTGGGTTACATTCTACCCAGAACAGGTCTGGTTATGACAATTCAGACAGCCAATGTAGCAGAAATAGGTGGGATGGGGAGTCAAAGTCATGTAAGTATGCATTTATTAAGTGCCTACTAGGGGCCAGGCACTGCGCTAAGAACTGGGGCTCCCAAGAAAGGCAAAAAGTCCCTCAGAGTCTAACGGGGGAGACAAGCCAACGGGGTGGGGGCGGGGGAGAGAGAGAGACAGCGAGAGAACTGGAGATTATCAACGAATATTACGGAAACCTGGGAAAGGCTTCTGAGATGAGGAAGGAGAGAACTCTGAGCGCGGGGAAAACCAGGGAAGATGCCCCGGGGAAGTTGGGGAGACGGAGTGCCGCATTCTAGCGGGCGACCGGTGTCCCGGATCGCAGAGTACTGGGGGCGGAGAGGGGAGGATGAGAGGTAAGGAATGTAAGGGTCCTGGAAAAGTAGGAAGGGGTCGGGTTGTGAAGGAGAATGTCTGAGCAGCCGAAAGAGCCTCCACATCGCCTAGCACAACTTCCTCCTCTTACACTCTTCAGGAAAGCCAAGCCTAGAACGACAAGGAGACATACCCGCTACCCCACAGCTCATCGGTCTCAGTTTGGGATTCGAATCTTAGTCCAAACTGCCTTGTGAAGCGGGTCGAGAACATCGTTCTGTTATGGAGAGAACCTTAGACTTGGGAGTTGAGGGCAGGGACTGAACCCCGGCTTTGTCCCCTTAGCCGAGTCCCTCCCCGCTTCCTCGCTGTACCTCAGTTTCTCCCAGTCTGTAAAAGGGGGTTTAATGACCCCCAATCTGCAGAAAAGGGAGCCAAGGTCACCCGGACCGCTTCGTCTTCTTCAGTGTAAAACAGTAGTTGTGACTCCGAGCGCTAAGACGGTCCCGACCATACCCACGAGGGGAGACACGTGGAAAACCAAGAAGAAAGCCGGCTGAACCAAGGAAACTGCTAACTTACTCACTGCGCATGTGCGGGACGACGGCCCGCCGGCCGAGAGATTTCCCTGTAATCCGCCAGAACCGGAGCCCCAAAACTGAGCACCGGAAGTCCTGCGCCTGGCTAGAGCTACCCTACGAAATGTGGCGGCCTCCTTAGTCTCATCCCCTTAACGAGAACCGTCGTTAAACTCGGCGCAGGGTTGGCCCCGCCCCCTTATCAGCTGCGTGGATGGTGGCCCGCGGGGGCCATTCCAAGACCTCAGGACAAACGCGGAGCTGGAGAGGAGGGGCTTTCTTAATAAACCCAGCTCTCAGAGAGGAGGGGTGCACCTGACCCTTTTTAACTGCCCCTGTAACGTTCACCCACCTTCCGTTCCCGCTCGTTTTGCCTGTTGCAAAGCACGATCACAACCATTATGTCATCATCGCCATCCTGTGCAGGAATTACGCCTATTTTGCAAAAGGGAAAGCCTGTTCGAAGAAAAGAGACTTGTCCAAAGTCACGTTGCGAAAAGCTAGATCTGCAGCTGGAAGCGACTGTAATGTGTGGTCACCATTAGCTCCTTGAGATACTATTGAGAGCAGGGACTGTTTTCTTTTTGCCATTGAGTCCCTACGATTTAGCACAGTGCCTGCACACAGAAGGTGATTAAACCAACTGTGTTAATTTACTGACTGATTTAATCCAAAGCTCTACCGCCGTACCCCGCCTCTTTTTCCAAGTATGCCTCTGGAGAGAAGGATCTCTTTGCTGTTAGTATCCCCCAGGGCTTAACAGGGTGCTTTGCACACAGTGCTTAATAAACGCTCTTCAGCCAGCCAGCCAGTCATTCGTTCCTTCATGAAACCAGATATAGAAAGTCCGATTGATTGCGAAGTCCTTGAAAGTAGGGATTTTTTTTTGTCCCTTTCTTGTATCCCCAACTCAGCTAAATGCCGGGCACTGTAGTAACTGGCGCTTAATAAATGCTACCTGATTAGAACCCAGGTTTCATGATTCCCACCTCTGTTCACACTGATATCTTGGACAAATCACTTCACATCCCTGGACCTCAGTTTCGTCATCTGTAAAACGAGGGGGTTGGACTAGATAAGGGGTTCTTAATCTGAGGCTCATGGCCTCCTAAAGTCAATCAAACAACATTTATTATTAAAAAGGTCCATGGATAGATTTCAGGTCACCTTATGAACTTGCATGGGCAAAGAAAAAATATCTTTATTTCAATATAAGTGGTTTCCTTTATGAATATGATATAATATGTAACCATATTAACTATAATATTTCAATATAAAATGGTTTTCATATTTAATGCAATTAAAAACATGATTCTGAGAAGGGATCCCTAGGCTTCACCAGACTGCCCAAGGGTCCGTGGAACAAACGAGAGAGAGAACCTTGGATTAAGTGATCCCAAGGGGCCCCTTTAGCTCAGATAATTCATCTGGGAGAACCAAAGGAGAGGAATTTTCTGAATGTCCCCAGAAGGCACCATTCTCAGAGATTCCTGGCTTGTTACTTAGGACCTGAACCTTTGGACCAATAGCTTAGCCTCTCTGTGCCTCAGTTTCTCCATCTGTAGAATGAGAGGGAGTTCAGATAGATATTGCTAATGTCCCAGCCATCTGGCATTCTGGGACTAAAGTGGGATGAAAGACCCTCACCAATTAAAAGTTAATAAGGAGCTATCTCAGGGTGGGAACAGGGTGGGAAATAAATTTTATTCAATTCTCGAGAATTGGGCATCCTCTGCTAGAACTGATCTAGCAAGGGAGGCGCTTTACAAGGGGCAAAGCACCCATAATTATACCTAACACGAGAGAATTCCTGCCCACCTCTGACCCTTCTCACCATTTGCTGGGAGGTGGACTTACAATCTGAGCAGGAAAGCTAGATAAAGAACTTGACTCTGTTTCCTCAATGGTAAAATGGGGATACTAGGAGCACAGGACTATTAATGCCTCAGAGGTATTAATAAGGCAACAAATTATTCCTCATAAGAGTACGGTCTGAGGGTCAGATGAGGCTCTGGTTGGAGGTTGGAGCCATGAATTCCAAGACCTCTGTTAAGGAGGAGAGAGCTCAGCTTGGAGCATCATCTCATTTCTCACTTGACTGCACTACCTTGGGCCTTCTCTGCCTTTTCCACCACGGGTGCCTTTCCCATACCCCTTCTCCATTTTCAGTTCCTTTTTCATGTTGCCTTCTCAATTAGATTGTAGGCTCCTTGAGGGAAAGGATTGTCTTTTTTCATATTTGTATACCAGCTGTGGGGCAGCCATATGGTATGGTAGGCCCAGGAATTAGGAGTACCTGAGTTCCTTAGGCACTTAAATGCTGGGCAAGTCACTTCACCCTATTTGCCTCAGTTTCCTCATCTGTCAAATGAGCTGGAGAAGGAAATGGCGAACCACTCTAGGACCTCTCGACCCAAAATGGGGTCAAAAAGAGTCAGATACTACTAAAGCAACTCAATAACAACAAAAATCCCCAGCTCTTAGTACAGCACCTGGAACCTGGTACCTAATAAATGTTTATTGATTAATTGACTAGCACAGTGCCTGGCACACAGCAGATGCTTAATAAATGTTTATTGACTGACTAATATTTGTAGAGTGCCTGGTGCATCATAGGCACTTAATAAATGTTTGTTCTCCTCTAGCCAGTAAAACAAGTATATGGTAAACCAACAAAACTCTATACATTTTTTAAAAAGTTTTTTAACAGTATAAGACCAATGTTTAAAACAAAGAAAAATAAATTGTTGATTCTTCCAAATTTCTGTGGATTTTAAAAACTCCTTTGTTTTTTAAATTTTATGTGTTTTTAAAATGTAGCTTACAGTTCCTCTATATGCTTTTCTTTTACAGAGCCTTGCTTTACATCAGGACTGTCCAACTTTAGGTTATCTTAGGGCCACATTAAAATAAAATAATTATTCGAGGGCCACACCCAGAATAAAAAATACAGTACACTAATATAATAGTTAATTTGTAGTCTTACCTTAGTTAGGTTTAGCAAGCGCTATGAAAAGTCATGGTACTTTTAAGAGTTTATATTGAAACAATAGACAATATATTTTGATTTGACATTTTAGTGAGAGCTCTGCGGTAGCTTGGCTTCCTTTACTAAAGCATTTATGTCAACTTCTACGTTTGTAGGCTGTCCACATAAAATCGCACTGCAGGCCGCATGCAGGTATTTTGGATAGCCCTGCTTTGCATCAATTCATATCTTGTGGTATGCCCTGGAATTATTGGAAGAGATGGAGCAAGAATTTTAAAATGTTTTTATAAATGGAATGAGAGTGTTTGAGGGAAAAATTGTAAAGGAATTCGACAAGTTCAAATGAGAGAAATTTAAGGTCAGGTACTGTACACTCCTTGTTGTTTGTACAGATGTCTGCTTAAGCACCCTTATTATGTGATGATTCCCTTTCCTCCAAGTAGATTCCTCTTTCCTTCTCTTTCCATTCTTTTCTCCCATTCCACTCCCAAGCCTTGTCTAATTGTACTCCTTCATGAACCCCAAGGAATTTGGAAAGGAAAACACCAGTATTTGGGGAGAGGTAGATCAGATAAGGCTTCCAATAGAAGGTGGTGCTTGACTCGAATCTTTATGGAATAGAGGAATTCTGTGAGGTGGAGGTGAGCAGAGAGGGCCTTCCAGGTATAGGGAACAACCAGTGTGCAAAGGCCCAGAGACGGGAGATGGAGAATCTTGGAGGCAGCAGTGAGAGAAGAATTTGTTTGGATTACAGAGGGGGAATTATGGTTAACGAAGCTGGAAAGAGTGGTTGAGGACAAAACCGTATAGAGGTTTTTTTTTTCTTAATGGAAAAATGCTGAATTTAATTTCTTGAACTTTTTTCATACACACTATCAAATACCTTTGGAAGATTCTTTGTTTGATATGTTAAGCAATGACTGAGTCAACTTCCTTCAGAAAATTATTTTCGAAATCATTCAGAATAACTTGAAAAGCTACTTTAAATTATTAGGGCACTTAAAAAACACCAATGGCACCAGCAATTTTACATATGAATTGACCGCCTAAATATATATGGATATATTTGGGAAAGCCAAATGATTCTGAGAAGTAAAAAAAAAATTGTATAGGGTTTTAAAAGCTGAAAAAGGGAATTCATAAGTTTATATTTTATCTTAGAGGTGACGGAGAGGAAAAGTAGTTTATTGAATAATGGTATCACGTGATCAGATCTACACTTAAGGAAAATACCATTTGCAGGTGTGGTGAGTAAATGTAATAAAGGTAGACTGAAGCGCAGACTTTGAGCTAGGTCAGTTTATTAACAATGACCACAAACTGTTAACAAGGTGAGTCCTTATGGCAACCTCAACAAAGGCAGCAACCCCCAGAGAAGGAGGGGAACTTTTTTATTAATATACAAGAAAGAAGGAGTCTTGGTAGGCATGGAGAAAAGGTGATGGCTTATAAAATTGGGGCAGGAATGTTTCGATTGGCTATATAGAAGGTGGGCTGGCATTCAGGTAAGGCTAATCATGCCTCTCTCTAACAATTCAGGAGTGTTAATTATTTTATGGGGCCCATATGAATCTGGCAATTTTTGCTAGGTAATCACAACCAGTAGATTTGCTCTGTCCTTGTAAGAGATTAAAAACTCCCTTAACTACACAAAAACAGGAAAGGACAGAAGACATATCTTTTGGGGATGGTCATTTTGTGGGGCTAAGCAAACAGATATCCATGAAGTATCCTAGAGGATACAGGCATGAGAGATAACAACCTTTCTCTTAAACTAAATTAATTTTAAGCTAGCTCAGCTGGATTCCTGAGCTCAACTTCAGCCAGGTGGCTGCAGACCCAGCTGGATGCCTGAGTCTAATTCAAATCAGGTGGATGGAGATCCAATTATAAAATTAATACAGCATAAAGTCAATTTCATTATAGAATCAATACAGAAGAAATCAGAGTTTATATCAGCTTTGATCTTTTCACACAGGATGGGGAGAGACTTGAATGGGGAGACCCTTTGGGACCCTGCTGAATTCATTTACATGAGAGCTGATGAGGCCTATTAGCCGAATGCATACAGTGATGAGATCAGATCTGAGAGGTGTTGTGGCGGTAGTAACAACAACATTTGGCAACTGACTGGATATGTGGGGTGAGAGAGTGAGAAATCCAAGATTATAAAGAAGTTATGAACCTGGGTGCTTAAAAAAAATGGTGGTGCCTTCAATAGTTATAGGAAAGTTTGGAATAGGGGTGGTTTTGGGAGGAAAATAATGAGTTCAGTTTGGGATTCTGTGAATTTGAGTTATGTTTGAGATGTCTCTGGGGCATCCAGTTTGGCATATCCAATGGTCAAATGGGGATGTCAGACTGTAGCCTCAAGGGAGAGACTGAGGTTGGATATATACATTAGCAGGAGGAGCTTCTGTTTTGCAAGGGATGACCACCAGCAGAACCCCTGACTGGGCTGGCTACAAGGCACGAAACTAGAAGGAACTGTTTAGACACATACGTGAAGAGTTGACATCAGATGTCATTTCAGTGGTCCTTCAAGCTGTTTCATAATCTGATTTCTTAACTTCCCCAGGTGATTGTAACAGTACTTCTATGACAGCTGCTGTTCACGGGTCATTGGACATCGAGGACCTTTCTGCTGGACCTCTTTGGAGTGAGTTAAATCTAAGCTTTAAGCTCTTTTTCTGGGGGCTCCAGGTGTAAAGAACCAGAGGTAATGAGCCAAGAGAAGAGCCTGACCCCTCTCTTTGGAGGTTTAGCTCCCTGGGACTGAACCCTATCTGCACTAATGAATGCTTCCAGATTTGAGAGGGGCCCCTAATAGGAAACAAAAGGTTGAGTATCCCAGCCTCTGAGCCTCACAGTAGCAGCATCCAGTTCTGTTACATATGTTCATATTGTCATCCCCCCATAGAATGGAAACTCTTCATCATTCCTCCAGGGTTTGAGTCCCAGCCTACCCTACCTTTCCATTGTGCCCTCTGAAATGCCTGTCCTATTGTTAACAAACTGTGCTTCATGCTGGACTTGTGCTGGCCTCTTCCTCACAAACTATATACTTTGCATATAGTTTTCTATGTACATGTGTTTTCCCCCAATAGACTATAAGCCCCTCGAGGGTAAGGATTGTTTCATCTTCGTATGCCCAGTGCCTACTGCAGTGCCTGGCACATAGGAGGTGATTAAATAAATGCTTGTCAAATTGTTGTTGAGTTCCCATTTTATAGGTGACAAAACTGAGCGGTCAGAGAGTAACAGAAACATTGTGCAATGATCAATTTATTATAATACAATGATCAAAGACAATTCCAAAAAAATGCATGATGGAAAACATGGCCTACATCCAGGGAAAGACCTACGGAATCTGAATGTAGATCAAAGCATACTATTTTCACTTGTTTTTTCTTTCTCATGGTTTTTCTCTTTTGCTCTGATTCGTCTTTCACACCATGACTAATATCTTTAAACACGATTGTACATGCATACCCTTTATTGGATTGCTTGCTGTCTTGGGGAGGGGGGAGGGAAGGCAGGAAGTAGAAAAATTGAGAACTCAAAATCTTACAAAAATAAATATTGAAAACTATCGTAACGTGTAATTGGAAAAAAATACCATTAAGTGAAAAAAAAAAGAACGCATAAGATCCTGGTGAATAGAGATTATATCACGCTTTGTACTCACACAGTACGACCCTAATAAATGCAGGTCGAGCCAAGATCCGAATCTAGGTCCTGATTCCGAATGCCTCGTGTTTTCCTCTCTGTTTCACAATACAGGTGTCAGGAATTGTGTAGGCTATGGGAACTCCATCTTCAAAGCTCACATCCGAAGAAGCCTTTCTGGATTAACCTTATTTCACTCTCCTAGGGTGGGGACGGAGGCGGAGGGGGAGGGGAAAGGGAAAGAAGGAGCTGTTGCTTTTAACCACAACAAAACTCTCTTGCATGCCGGACACCCAAAACGCAAAAGCGTGTCATGCTAGGGTGCAGTTGGACTTACCTAGGACACTCTACCAGCAGTTCTTAACCCGGAGTCTACTAGGAACATCTAACAAAGAAACAAACAAAACTACTTCAATACAGTTGGTTTCCTTTTATTTTATGCATTTAAGGGCTCCACGGCCTCCACTAGACTCCCAAAGAGAGTCTATAGCTCAAACAAGATTAAGAATCGCTTCAGAAAAACTTCCCGCCAACAGGTTTTTCCAGATTAAGCTGGGTACCGGGGCGTAACTTTAAGCAGCGGGCCCTCTGATTGGCTGGAGGCGGCCCCCGCTAGCTGGATTCTTATTGGCCTAAGCGCGGCGGAAGAAGGCGGGGCTGGGAAACCTGGGGAACCGTAACGAGGTTAACGGACGTCCCACGTGGGTAACGGGCACCACGTGCAGAGGCCGCTGGCTGTGAGGTGAAGAGCTGGGGGGGAGGAGAAGGAGAAGTGGGGTCCTGGACAATCTCTGAGCCCAGAGGACACTTCTCCCTCGCCACAGCTTCTTCGTCGCTCCTTCCCGTGGAGACGCCCCTTCCCCTTGTAAAGCCTCCTCTGGAACCGCCCCCAGAACCCGTAGTTCTGCGAAGAGCCCGCGCTGGGAGGCGGGAGACTTGCTTCAGAGCCCCCGGGGATTCGGGCCAGGTCCCTGAACCCCTCCGGGCCTCGGCTTCCTCATTCATAAGAACGATAAGCTTCCCTTCCAGCCCCCTCTCGGTGACTCAGTTTTCCTGCCTAGAAAATGGGGATTTGATTCCTCTGACCCCTGGGCAGGTCTCTTCACCCCCGCCCGCCTCAGATTCCTCATCTGTAAAATGGGGATATTCCCCCCCCGTGCCAGGGTGGTTGTGGGGATCAGAGGCGATCCTGTTGGTGAAAGCGCTTTCGAAAGCGCTATGGAAGCGCTAGCATTGAGGGGAAGGAGGGTGACGGGTGTCCCGTCGCGCGTGGGCCGCGCTTACGTCGTGCTCGTCTCTCCTCCCAGTTCCCCAGCAGTTGCACTCCCAGCATGGATGAGGCCACCCGCAGGAAACCCCGCCTGGCAGCCTCCCTGCAGATGTCCCCCGGCCCCATCCTGGGCCCCACCTCCTGGAGACCCTCGGAAGGCTCTGCCCAGGCCTCCTCGGAGGCTCAGCCTTTCCAGGAAGAGCCCCTCAGGGGGGAGGAGAAGACAAAGAAGCAGCTGGGGGCCGAGGCCGCTGGGGATGGTAGGGGTCCGTGCCTTGGGATGGGAGGGCCCAGGGTTTGCAGGGTCGGTGCTGGGGACTGGGGAGCAGGGGCAGGAGTCAGCTGGAGAAGAGAAGATTTAAGGGGAATAGCCAAGTGGTTTTCAGGCTGCTGTGGTTAGAGCAGTGGACCTGCAGGCGTGAAGACCCGAGTTTAAATGTGATTTACCAGCTTCGGGACTCAGGGTAAGGCACTTAAACCTCTCCGTGCCTCACTTTCCCCATCTGTAAGAATGCTGTAACAGCACCTCCCTCCCAGGTTTATGGTGAGGCTCAGATGAGATAATATGAAAATGTGAGATGATGCAAACCTTAAGGTGCGTTATAAATGCTGTGATGAGCATTAGGCATTTGAAAGGGAAGGGGAGCAGACTTTTTCTTGGCTCATCCTTTGAAGGAGTGAGAAAGCATTTATTAAGCCCTTACTGTGTTGGGAGCACTGGATTGAGGACTAGGGAAGAGATAACAAAGGGAGGACAGTCCTTATCTTCATGGAGCTTCATGGAGGGGGCAACACAGGTACACAGACCCTCTGCATTGTCACTGTTCTCCCTAGTCTCTATCTGGTGAATTTCATTTTCACCAGTTGAATCTTGTGTTTTTCTTGTCTGATTACATTTCTTGTTCCTTTGTCAGTTTCTCTTCCTTTGCATTATTTTTTTGTCTTTGTTGAGTGTGTGTGACCGCCCAAACAGCATATTCTTGGAGGGCCGTTTTGGTTTGGAAAGTTACAGGGGTGGTGAGTGGAGTCATGGGGAAGTAGATTGGCGTTCCCTTTGTAGGAGTAGTTGGTAGTTGGTAGCAGCTTAAGAGAGGGATGTTTTGGCTTGATGTCGAGATGAATGACTTGCCAGCGCTGTTCAAAGGTGGAATGGCTGCCTTGGAATGTGGTGGCTTCTCTCTCACTGAGGGTCTTTGAAGAGGAGGGCAGATGACTTCTTGTTGGAGTGAAGTAGAAGAAAGACTGATTTCATGATGGGTTGGACTAGATGACTTTTGGGGTCCCTCCCAACTTTGTTTCTCATTGGAGGCAGGTGGGAGTTGGGGAGAGCCAAGTCCCTTGGTATGAGGGAGGTAATGGGTGGGGGAAAGAGCACTTCAGAGGGAGTCAAGGTCCCTGGCTTCTAGTCCCAGCTCGGCCACTGACTGGCGTTGGACCCTGGCTGTTGCCTCCCCTCCCATGGCCCCAGTCTCCTATTCTGATCAAGCAGGAAGTTGGACTCGATCTCCCAGACCACTTAAGGTTTCAGTTTTAACAGTCTGTGATTTACTGTGCTCTCCTTGCTCTTCTTAGGGTCACTTCCAGATCCTCCTGCTGTGCTGAGGGAGCTGATTCTAGGGCACAAAGATTCCTCTCCAGGCCAGGCCCTGAGCATCCTCACTCGCTACGCAGAGGGCATGGGCCTTACTCTGCGTTTTGTGGAGAGTGAGGTCCAGGGTAAGTGAGGGAGGAGGGGTCACTGTGTGCTGAGCATTGGGATGGGAGGGAGGAGGACAGGCAGAGAGGTATAAAGCCAGGCTTCTGACCCTGGGTTTGCCGCAGTCTTCAGGGTGAGATGGGAACCAATGTGTGTATCATTCCTATCATTCTGCCACATGTGTGCATGTGTGAGATTAGGCAAATTATTCCACTACTCTACATATTAGTTTCCGCTTTTTTTAAATTAAGTTTTACTTTATTCTATTAGCAAGTGTTTCTTTTTCCCTCTTCACTCCCCGCCCCCCCGCCTGCTGCTTTGGTAAAAGGAAATCAAACCCCTTATAACAAATATGTGCAGTCAGGCAAACCATTGCCGCTTGATCCTTGTCCAGAAATGTGTGTCTCATTCTGTGTGTGGAGTCCATCCTGTCTCCGGTTCCGTCTTTCTTCGTTATCCTGAGTCCTCTGGAATTGTGCTTGGTGGTTGTGGTGATGAGAGTTCTCAGGTCCTTCAGAGCTATTCATTTTTGCAGTGTTGTTGTCAGTGTATGGATTGTTCTCCTGGCTCTGCTTCCTTCCTTGGCCAACAGTTCATACAAGTCTTCCCAGGTTTCTCTGAAACTTTGTCATTTCTTATGGCGCAATAGTATTATATTCACATGCCATCACTTCTTCAGCCATTCTGGAGCTATGTTTGGAACTGTGCCTCAGAGGTTACTAAAGTGGGCATAGCCTCCAACCCAGTGACATCATTACTAGATCATCACCCAAAAGAGAGCAAAGAAAGGGAAAGGACCCATATGCATGAAAATATTTATAGCAGCTCTTTGTGATGGCAAAGAACTGTAAACTAAGGGGTGCCCCCCGTTTGTTTTTTCTTTTTTCGAACGAGGAGGGAATTAGATGAGAATGTCTCTTAAGGTCCTTTCATAGAACCTATAAATGTTAAAATGTGGTTTTGATTTTTCATGTAGAAGCTATTTCGAGGAGGGTCAGAAGGGCTTAGGGAAATGGGGGGCTGTGGAGACTCCCTTTCCTGATTCTAAAATCCCTCTTCTTCCTTCAGTCCCCTTCCGACACTTCTCTGTCTGTGCTGTGCTGGATGAGGTGTCCTGTCCTGAGGGTACCGGGAGCAGCAAGAAGGAAGCAAGGGGGCAGGCGGCCATCCTTGCTCTCAACTGGGTCAGGGCCCAGCTGGAGAACCCAGGTAGTCCTCCCAGAGGAGGAGGAGGTTCCTAGTGGGGAAGGGCAGCTGTTTCTCCCACAGTAGGAAGGCTGGCGCTTCTCTGTCACTAACTGCCCTTGTGATCTTGGGCAAATCACGGCTCCTCTCAAGGTCTCAGTTTTCCGATTTGTAAAATGAGACAGGTATGTTAGTCTAGGATCTAAGGACCTTTTCAACTTGAGCGTCTGTGAGGTTAGACTGCCAGCAGGCCGTCCCTGATCAAGGTGCTAGAGAGATGGGGCCCAGGCCTGTGGGAGGAGAGGTGACCGTCTGCCCTGCTCTCATATCTTCTCCGAGCCCAGTCGTGGTGTGTGTGGAGGGACTGGGCTGTGGGATTCCTGGGTTATAAAACTGTCCCAACCTTGCCTCCCTCATTTGCCTCTCTTTCATATTTGGGGAGTGGAGCAGAGCCGTCTTGTGTCCCACATCACCCAAAAGAGAGATCTACGGCCCTTTATTTTCTTTTGCAGCCCCCTTGGAAGATCCTAACAACTTCCCACTCTGTTCTTTAACTGCAGGTGAGCCTTCCCTCAGAACTCTCCCTTTTCCTCCTCCCTAGATTACAGGCTTTGAGTCAGAGTGGTTAATCTGAATGGGAGGCTTCTCTGTAACGTGGTCTTCAACCTTCTTTGGAGACCTCTGCTGAGGTAGACACCTTCCCTTCCCAGACAGCCCGCCCTGCTCTGGGTAGTTAGAATTTCCACCCATTCTTCTGGTTCTTCTTGGTCCCAGAAGCCAGCGCAAATTCCCCTGGCTCTTCTACCCCAAAGTGTAGACCTTGGGGATGGGGTAGAAGGATCATGGGTGCTCCCTCTCCTGCCCCAAGTGATATTCCTGCCCTTCCTCTAGAGAACATTCTGACCCATGAGCAGCGTTGTGCGGCCGTGGTGAGCTCTGGATTTGACCAGCTGACAGGTGAAAACTCCCCTTATCGAGGCTGCAAAAGGAGTATAGCGGCTGTCATCCTTGAAAGGGGTATGGAGACTTTCCTCCCCAAAACCCCCCCTCCCATCTTCCATGGCCCCACCTCGTCCTTAGGGAGAGAACAGGGAGCCCCTAGAATCTTTCCCTCTTGGCTTTTCTTTCCTTCTTCCCTCTCAGGTCTCATCTCATGATCTCCCCCAAGTTGTCCTGTCCTGTTTCTCTCCCCAGCATCCCCTCCCCTGCCTTTACCTCCTCCCCACCAGCCCCTCCTTCCCACCAGCCCCTCCTCCCCCTGTTCTTCCCACAGAGGTCCTAGATGACAGGGGCAGCTGTAGGGAGACCTATGAGCTGGTTGCTCTGGGTACCGGTTCAGGCGGCTATAGGGGCTGGATTGAGTTCATGGGCCGAAGACTCCACGACACTCACAGCTTGGTCATTGCACGCCGTGCCTTGGTCAGGTGAGGGGTAAAGGAAGGACAGTTGGATCCTGAGCCCATGGGGGGCCATTGATCACAAGATCCATCTGTCATTTTCTCCATCTTTCTCAGGTTCCTGTTCCGGCAGCTTCTGCTGGTGGCTAGTGGGGGCCCAGAGGGGGCAGAACGATCAGTGCTGACCCCTCGACCAGGCCCTGGTCCCCCTTTTGCCTTGAAGCCCAGAATATTCTTACACTTGTACCTCAGCGATACCCCTGCGGGCGCTGCACATGACATCTAGTACGCAGGGCATTTGGATTTGGTGTTCTCTGAATAGAGTGGGGAGGGAGTGGTCAGGGTGGGAGAGGGAGGACAGAACAAAGAGATCTGAAGACCTGCTGTTACTGTGTCAGTTCATCTCTCTGATCTCTCCACTCCAGCCTCCCTTCCACGGGGGGCTCTCTCCATAGTCCTTCCCTTCGTCTTCAAGCCCATGCCCGGGGAGAGCTGCGCCCTGTCTGTTACCTGGCCCCCGGATTCCGGGCAGCCAGGGTCTGTTCGCTGTCGGCCAGTGACAAGTTGGCTCGATGGGCGGTGCTGGGCCTGGGAGGGGGCCTGCTGGCCCACTTCCTGCCCCCGCTCCATGCAACTAGCCTAGTCCTTGGTGAGAGGCCCATGAGTGTCTGTGGGTAGTTGAGAGAAGGAGGGTCTTGGGAGGTGACCCTGAGTCTGGGAGAGAAGGACAATTCACTGCCCCTCTCAAAATGTTGGTTTCCTCATCTATAAAACGAGGAGGTTGGACTGGAAGATCTTGATAAAGTCCCTTCTGACTCCAAATTTCATGGAGGGGGCGCAGTCCAAGGAGGTGGGCAGGTTATGTTTTGTGGGGGAGAGATGACCTTATCCCCTCAGACTTCTGTTTTTCCCCCACAGCTGACTCTTGCCATGACCCCTCAACTCTGAGTAGGGTCATCCACGACCGGCCCTGCCTAGAAGGAAGGCCAGGCCTGCCACCTCCCTATGCCCGGAATCCCCTGCACCTGTTTCTGGGACCACCTGTGGCTCCCCAGGACTCACCACCCTCCAGCTGCCAGGGCCTCAGCCTCAACTGGAGCCTGGGAGACACCAGCCTGGAAGTGGTGGACACAAACACTGGGCGTGTGTGGTCAGAGTAAGGCCAGGCGTTGTAGGGGAGGAAGAAGATGTAGAGATGGCAGAAAGTGTGAGGGCAGGGCCAGAGATGGTGGGGAGACTGAGACAGAATAACAGCAAGATAGTAAGTGCTGGGGCCTGAAGGTGGGACCGGCAGAGACTTGGAGTCCAGGCTTCTTCTTTTCCCACCCAGAGGCTCCCTTGGTCCTCCCTCTCGCCTCTGCAAGGCTGCTTTCCTCCGTGCTTTCCGCCAGGTGGCCCAAGCCCTAGAAAGACTTGATCTCTTGGCACTGGACACGTACGAGGTGGCCAAGGTCAGTGATCACTCTTTTTGTTCAGCTCGTTTGTATTGTGCCTTCCATCAAGAGTGAAGCCTTGTCTTGAACCCGCTGGTTCTTCCCCCTCACTCTTGCTTTGCCTTGAGACTCAGGGCTGCTCTGATGTCCTCCTGGTTGTCTCCTCTTTGCAGGCAGGGACATACCGTGCTGCTCGTCAGGCATTGACCGCTTACCTGGAACAGCAGGACTTGGGCTCTTGGCCCTCCAAGCCTCTGGTGGGTGGGTTCTGTCATTGAACACAAGCTTCTAGGGTGTGCCCTGTGTCCTTCCCACAGGGAAGTCTTGGATGTGTTTTGGGGCAGGGGTGGTGGGGCTATGGCAGGGAATAAAAAGTGCCAGGCATTAAGGGACCGGGCTGGGCACGATTTGGGGAAGAGGTAGTGAGGTGGGGACATTTGAGATCCCTGGTTGGAAGCTATGTGCTTTATGATTTGTCCTGAATAAATTCTTTGTTCTCTGTATGGTTTTGGTTGGAAATAATGTTCTCCATCTTTTGACGCTCACAACTCTCACAATACCCTTGTGAGACTGAGGGGGTGGTCCAGGAAGCATTATCCCTATTTTATGGATGAGGGAGCAGAAGTTCAGAAGTTGAATGCCCTGTATTGTCTTCTAAAATGTGGGGAAGATGATTCACTAGGCTTGGAAAAGGTTCAGAAAGCACTTGGCCCATAGACCAGTGGACCAGCCAAGCGCAGAAGCCAGTGCCAAAGGGAAACTTTATATTCCCGAATTTTAGGTGGAAAATATTAGCGACCCCAGGCAGGTCTGGGGAATCTTGGGATGAAAAGTGTGATTGTCAGCACTGTCAGACTAAGGGAATGGCTTTGTGCAGTGTTATCCCCAGGACCATTTGAACTGTCAGACGATGGTGGTGATTCTGTACAGAGGCCAGGATTCAGGGTTAACCACTTGTTTATGTCATTGAGCATAACAAACTATGTGACATTATTGTTCTCTTCAGAGAAGTATGTGATTCTGTCTTGACTTTTCATCAAGCTCAGGTTTCTGTAAACTATTTTCTAACCCAAATAGGTTATTAACATATCTTACTGCTAGGGAGTGACAGAAAGCAGATTTAATTCAGATAAATGGAAATTAGATGAGGTTCTAATCTTCAGGAAGTTTAAAATCTATGTTGTCCTCTTCTTTCCCCACAAACATATACACAAGTAATAACTGACACTTATGTAGCACTTTAGATTTTTGCAAATCCCTTCACATGTATCTTATTTGGGGCTCACAACAACTTTGTGAGGTGAGTACTTTACCATCTCCATTTTGCAAATAAACTCAATAAATTGAAGCTCAGTTAAGTGATTTGCCCATGATTACACAGATGGCAAGTATCAGTCAGGCTTCATTCAGCAACTAGTATCCTGGACTGGAAGATGGCGGTAGGATAAGATGGGAAGAAGGATGGGATGGATTAGGAGGCCAAAGGCCAGCATTCTGGTTCCTGCCATACCACTATTTAGCTTTGTGACCTCGGGTAAGTTGTTTCCCACTCTGGGTCTCAGTTTCCCCATCTACAAGATGAGGCTGAATCTCTAAGGTTCCATGATGTGGCAGGAATGAAAATAGGTCTTCTACTTCCCAATCTGGAGTCCTTTCCCCCTATTTCACACTGCCACCCAAGTGGCCAAGTTTTGGGTTGATGTTGCTAAAAAAAAATGTTTTCCATCTATTCAATGACTGACTGCATTCTGTCATGGAAGGACACAGACAAGCAGAGCTCTCCTGATTCCATTTGCTCTTACGCTCTAATGAGCGTCTCATAAATAAATAAAACAGGTATTCAGGCTATTTTTTAGTCTGAGGCTTAAGAACAAATGTCTGGATTATTTCATTCTTCCCTAGTCTTCATTTTCTCCTGTGGGCAGACTCTGCATCTCCAGTGACATTACGGGAGCTCACGACGAGGCTCCATTTGTTTGTGAAATAGGAGAGATTTCAATTAGAGATCAGCAAAGAAGGAAACACTGAGAAGACTATTAATTGCCCTCCTTCTTCCTCCTCTTCCTATTACAAAGATACCCTTCTTATTTTTTGCAGGCATCTCTTGTGATGTATAATGCTCATGGGGAAAGAGGTGTTGATGGCTTGGAATTATTACTTCAGTTTCCAAAAGTTTAATTTTGGGAAGCAGATAAAGCTTGAGGTAGATGAACCCATGTTTCCTCCACAAGGCAAGGTGTTCTAGGTGGTGATGCTGTTGTTAGGGGGATTAGTATTTACAAAGGCATGGAAGGAGGGAAGAGTAAGTCGCATCTCCCAGCCAGCCAATTCAGCTGTTCAGGCATCAATTTCACCGAATTAAAAAGAATAGTCCTTGTACCTCTCCTAGCTCCTAGCACTTCATGAGTGATCCAGATATCTTGGGAGTTTGTTTCAGCTGGTATAAAAGGAGATGGTTGGACTAAGTGATTAAGCCTGACATACCAAAAAAAAAAACAAACCCAAGAACTGTGGGAATGAAGGCTCTAATGACTCCAAAGACAGGAAAATGCAGTGATTGGCCCAGTTTTAAAAGCTCCTTTCCAACTGTAAAAACTTTATGATCCTTTGATTTCTAAAACCTTTTTTTGCTCTAACATCCTATGATTTGTACTATGTCCCTAATTTTGTGAGTTATAGAAATTACATGGTTCCTGCACTTACGGAGTCTGCCATCAAGTTAGGGAAGAAAAAACTAATATGTAAAACAGCTTAAAACAGTTAAGCACTAACCAATATCAACCAGTGCACCATTAAAAAGATGGCTAGTGAGCATGTAGAAAAGGACGCAACCAGAAGGAGCTTTATTCCCTTGTTTGAAAGTCATTCAATTGGCAGATCAAGGAAATGTCAATCAGAAGTTCTTAGTCTTAGGTCCACAGTCCCCTTGCATCAGGGATGGAGAACCTGCAGCCTAGAGGTCACCTGTGGCCCTCTAGGTCCTCAGATGGGGCCCTTTGACTGAATCCTAACTTCACCAAACAAATCCTTTCATTACGGGGTTAAATTAACCTTTCGATCACTAAAGAAAAAATCTTGAAAAGAATGGAATCGAGAGCTAGACATGCCTCTAGGGACCAGCCAGTGTTTGGTGAAGTTTGACGAGCTTGGACATTGGGCAGAATCTCTTAAGGAGCTACTTAGTGTCTACAAGTCAATAAGTATTTACTAAGCCAGGCGCTGTGCTACAAATACAAGCAAAAAGAAAGACAAGTCCTGTCCTCAAGGAGTTTATATTGTAAAGGGGGAAGACAACACAAGGAAGCTGAAAATTGAGAGGGGGTGAGGCTGGAAAGAAGTCTGAAGAGTAAGGAATGGAGACTAGAGAAGGATATAGGAGTAAACATGGCTGGCTTGGGTGCTTTGCTTAAAATGGAAGTTTAGATGACCAATTGAGGAAGGGGCTATGGACTGGGGGGAGAAGACTGATAGGTCCTGGTGGAGAAAACACTCAGAGACGAATGAATGTAAAGTCTTGGGTTTAAAAAAATCAGATTCACAAGTAACATGGGAGAGGCATGGTTTGGTTTGAAGGATTGGTCTGAAGAAAGCAAGGGATTAGGGGGGCATATGAAAACTGTCTTTTCAAGCATTCGAAGGGCTGTTCCATGGAATAAGGATCAGACTTGTTCCTCACCTCAGTGTGCAGAACCAAGAGTAATGAAGTGGAAGTTACAGAGAGACCCATTTGGGCTTAATGGGAAGAACCATCCCAATGATGAAAACGGTCCCAAAGATTACTGAAAGCAGGGAGGCTTCAGTTGGGGTCTTCAAATGAAGGCTGAATGCCCCTTTTGCTGAGGATTGCATAGAAGACCTCCTTGTTCAGATAGGAATTCAACCAGGGTCTATGATGTCCCTTTCAAGGCTGAAGTTCAATGATCCTGAAAACTATGGGCAGCATGATGTAATGCAGGGTGCTCTAAATTGAGATTCAGAGTGAATCCCAGCTTTGCCAGGCAAACAACTTAAGGACTTAGGTGGGATAGGTAACTTCTCTGGATCTCAGTTTGCTCATCTGTAAAATGAAGGACGTTTGCCTGGATAATCCCTAAGGTCTCTTCCAGTGCTACATCCTATATGCTCTGAATAAGCAGGAAATTATGAGAGGAGGAGGGGCAGGGAGGTGGAAGGTGCAGAGGGAGATATGGAGTTCTGCCTCACTGGAACGGAGAAGGTATATTTGGGATAGTGGGAGATGAAGTGGCTGGGATAGGGTGAAAGTGAAACACAGATTTTTTGTTCCTGAGTTTTCCAAAAGATTGAATTATTTAACTGTATGTGTCTGTGAGTTTCCTCAAATTAACATTCAGCTACTGAATAATTGTTGTGGTTGCAAGAAAAAAAGGAGTAAATGCTTAAAGACCTAGAAGCCTATTAACTAGCCCATTTACTACAGATTGTTCCCTTAGGAGATCATTTAAATTGACTTACTGTTTTGCGCTGGGCCACTGACATCAACTGAGACCTAAAGATCTAGAAAAATGTCTTCCATTGTATACTGTGCCTGTACCCACCAAACCTTTTGGTGCCAATTAATCATGCAGTTGTTGAGTAAACAAGTTACTCAGAGTGACATTAGCCAACTGTGTTCTGCCAAATAAGTAAGATTTGTTCTCACATGGCGTCAGTCTGCCTGCTCAATCCTTGGCTCCCAGGATAGTCTCTGCACAGCAGACCTTTGTTCCAGAGCTTAGACACAACTGATGGACTCAGTGGGGCAATGAAGGCCCACCCTGAAACAGAGTAGACTGAATCTTCTTGTCTTGTGTTCGATACACTCAAGTCAAGTCCATTTACTTTGTACCAGGCACTGTTCTAAGCCTTGGGGACACAAAGAAAGACAAAAAAACCCCCAAAACAATCCCTATTCTCTAGGCACTTTCAATTTGAGGCAGACAGCATAAAAACAGCTATGTTCAAGTAATATGTGTGGACTAAATTAAGGACTTAGTTGCAGAGCAATACTCTCTGACACATGTCTGTTGAGGGCACATTTTAGTCAGGGCACAACTTGGTTCTGACTCTAGCTCAGAAGCTCACATTCTACCTCTTTCATGAAGCTTCCCTCGAGTTCCCCTAATGGAGTAATTTCTCTCTCCTCTGAACTCTTATAAGCAATTTGAACTACTCATGTGGCATTTACCAGGTTCTGCTTTGATTTTTCTTCTTTACTGGTTGCCATACTGGACTGTAACCTCTTGGAGGCCAGAGGCAATAACTTTTTTTTTCTTCTATCCCTTACAGTGTCTAGCATATAGTATATATATTCACAAATGTTAGATGGATGAATGAGGGGAGCATATGAACTATCCTCTCACTTTAGGAGCAAAAGACCATAACAAGTTAACCTAAACCTTTAAAACTCCAGCTTTATCAAGAGTCTTTTTTTTTTTTTGCACAAAAATCAGAGCATGGATTTGTGTGTACCTGTCAGGAGGAACTGAACTTCACCAGGACTGAACGTGGGGCAGAGAATCCAGGAGCCACTCTGTAAATGTCCCTTTTGATTTCTCATTTTGTATTTCCCATGGATCTGTCTGGGTCTTCCTATGTAAGCGTACTACTAACTCACCTTGTGAGCCTTTCCAAGTCTTACCAATCTTTAAAGGCTGAATTTAAGTTCTGACTGCCTTATGGAAAAGATTTCCTTAAAAAAAATCTCAATAGTTCTGTATTCTTAATAGGGAACAGTTTCATTATTGCCCTTCTGGCTTGTTCCTTTGGACACCAAAAGGCAGTAGGATTCACTGGTTGGGGAACCTTTGGGACAGAAGAGTGATGGCAGTTGGGACCATCTTGATTATGTTTCTCAGTATCTGAGGGCAATTTAAATAATGTTTCTGGGGACTCATGGAGATATATTAACGTCCCAAGGAATGTTATTTCACTGATAATAGGAATGCCTTCTGCTGACACAGATCACAATCCTATAGTCTGAGGGTTGCCTAAGGCTTGAAGGGGTTAAGGGCCTCTCCCAAAGTCATGCAGATGATAAGCATCAGAGAGAAATAGCCTGGGAAGTAGGTTGTATGCAGGGCCCAGCGTCAGCTCCGGCTTCACATTAAATTACCTGTACACAGATTTTTTAAAAATTGTCAAAATATTGAACCAAATATTCTGATGAGAATATGTAAATCTCAGTTAAACTGCTTAAAACCCTCTAAAATGCTTCTGTGGGGCTATGTCCTAATGGCTCTTTGACATCCTCATGAGATTTCTGGAAGTTTATTTCAGAATATACGGATCATTCTATGTTGGTTCATCATGGTCAGCTTTTAATTTTACCTTCAACCAACTCCAGAGTCTACCTTGCCACCTATTTCCTAATGGAAGGGAAGGGAATCTTCATTTATGTAGTGCTTACTAAGTACTAGGCGCTGTGCTAAGCGCTTTACAATTATTCCTCATTTGATCCTTGAAACAGTCTGTTTGGAGGTGCTATTATTATCCCCATTTTACAGATAACTGAGGCAAACAGGGTTAAGTGACTTACAATCACACAGTAAGATTTGAACTCAGGTCTTCCAGACTCTAGGCCCAGAACTCTGTTTACTGTTCCACCTAGCAGTCCTCCAGGCATTTGTACATTTGCTCTGCCTCTAGGCCTTGCAGGTCTCCCACACAGTCATTTGTCCAACTCATGTAAAATAAGGACCCCTGAGGCTTGTTACCAACATCACCACTTTGCTCATAGAATTTGTGGGCCTTTTTGTGAACTAACTTTTATATGGTGTCTCCCCCAATTAGACTGTGAGTTCTTTGAGAGCAGGGACTGTCTTGATTTTTCTATTAGTGCTTATCACAGTACTTAATTATTCATAATTATTAAGTACTTAATTAACAATTACGTGCCTAATAAGCATTTTTCATCGATTCACGGATTTGTTGATTGATTGACAGATTCATTCATTCATTTATTCTTATGAGTCCAGAGCTGCTTTTCTGTGGTCCTTGGTTGCCTTTAGAATCTAGACTTGTTTGAACTTATATGCCTGTTTTCTCTAGGTGATAGGACCTACTAATAGTCCAAGATGATTGATGTCCACAGGTCAGAGGAGGCCCCTTCTCCTAGAGGTAGGAAAGAGAACATGTCAACAGGAACACCAAAGTGAGTGATGAAATCCATGGTCCAGTCCCTGAAACCCAAGGAATGCTGTTGACCCCTCTGTTTGGACTGACCTACTCCTGTTTGGTGTATCCAAAGATACATACCTAGGGTCTGCTTACCTTAACTTAGTGCTTATTTACTTATGTGCTTATTATCTAACGTAAGCCCCTTGAGGGCAGAGACTCTTTGACTTTTTCTTTGTAACCCTAGATTTTCGCACAGACACTAGGATACAGCATGCTAGTAAACATTTAACAACCAGGTCTCTGAAAAAGGTATGACACACTTTTAGTTCAATATGCATTGTTACCATTTTCTCCATCACTTTCTTAGGTGCAGACAATCATGAAACAATAACTCAAGTTCTGATTGGTAGCATTTGCTGATTTCCAAGGTGTAGATGCTCATGGTAGGAGCTGGCTCCTTGTCAGGCCACATATAGAGTATTGTGTTTAGTTCTGGGCACCAAGGTTCAGGCGGGACTTTTCATAAACTGCCTATAGGCTGGTTCCCTCTGTTAGGGCTGTTATCCCTAGCTGCTGCCTTCCTGCCTTTATTGTTCCTGGTCATGCGCACATACAGTCTTGATCTCACTGTTCCTGAAAACTGCTAGACTCCAAGACTCCATCAGAGGCGGCAGAAGGTGGCGGAAAGAACATTGGAACGGGAACTGGAGAAGCTGGATTTGAATCTGTTATTTGTGACCCTGGGCAAGACACCTAACCCTTTGGACCTCAGCTTCTCCCCCTGTAAAGTGAGAGGAGAGTTAGACTAGATGATCTCTAAGGTTCCTTCTACGTTGAAATCTATGATCCGGTGTTTGCCCCTACTTCATCTTGCTTTCATGTAATCACATCTTCCCAGGTGAAGGAGCTCATTGGTAGTAAGCTCTTACTGTATACGACTCTCTTGTTCTTTCCTGGCCACCAAGATAACCACAGGTTGCCTGTGTATTTTTTTTAATTTAATTTATTTAACATATTTAGTTTTCAGCATTGATTTTCACAAGAGTTTGAATTACAAATTTTCTCCCCATTTCTACCTTCCCCCCCACTCCAAGATGGTATATATTCTGGTTGTCCTGTTCCCCAGTCAGCCCTCCCTTCTGTCACCCCACTCCCCTCCCATCCCCTTTTCCCTTCCTTTCTTGTAGGGCAAGATAAATTTCTATGCCCCATT
>CM053625.1:350215025-350276881 GCA_028646595.1 Phalanger gymnotis | reverse complement strand
GGCACATAGCAAATCCTTAATTTCTCTCTCTCTCTCTCTCTCTCTCTCTCTCTCTCTCTCTCTCTCTCTCTCTCTCTTTGTCATCTAGCTATCTTGACTCTCCCACTTACCTGTGTGACCTTCAGCAAATGCCTTGACCTTTCTGACCCTTGGTTTCCCCATCTGTAAAATATGGGGGCTGGATTTGATTCCTCAGTCCCCTGCCATGCTGAAATCCCACTTATGATTTCCATTGACAGCGAGTGCTGCCCCTTTCACAACAGCCCCTTCGGGGAGATGACAGTCACACGTTCCAGTGGTGCTTCCTGGTCACTAACATTTGGAACTCCTTTTTGGGCATAGATTTCAATGCCAATTCACAAACCACACAAGAAAACCATGCTTGTTAGATAGGTTAACAACACTTTGCAGAAATGGTATTCTTGTGCCTCATTTAAAAGAATGCTCAATTATGTAGAGGACACAAACTGAGTATTACAATGACAGAGACCCAGAGATTTCTGCTTTGCCCTGTGCTGTTCAACATCTCCATTAATTAGCTGGATGCAAGTTTAGATGCCATCTTTGTCACATTAACAAACGAAGTGAAGCTAACACTTAGGATGGAAGAATTGAGATCCCAAAAGATCTCAACAGGCTGGAATAATGGACCAAAGTGAATTAGATAGGAGGAGATTGGATTTTAAACTTGGATTTTAAAAATGGACTGCCCAAGGGTAGGATGGGAGTGGTAAGGTTAGATTGCAGTTCATTAGAAAAAAATTGTAGGGTTTCAGTGGACCACAAACTCAATGTGAAATAATAATGTAACCTGGCACCCACAAAAGGCAACACTTTCCTAACCAGCCCTAAGAGAGGATAGTGTCTACATATAGAAGTTCTTAATCAAAGTTCATGAACTGGGCTTAAAAAAAATTGCATAACTGTATTTCAACATTAGTTTCCTTTGTAATTCTATATGGGTTTTATTTTATGCATTTAAGAACATTAGTCTGAGACGGGGTCCATAGGCACAAACTAGGTTAAGAACCTCTGGCTGATGAGAGAGGTAATGGGTCTTCTGTGCCCTGCCCTGGTTAGACCATTAATGGAGGATGGTGCTCAGTTCTGGGCACCCCATTTTAGAAAAGACATTGCCAAGTTGGAGCATGTTCAGAGGATGGGACCCAGAGTGGTGAAGCATGTTAAAGGAGACCATGCCATAAGAGGACTGGCTGAAGCAACTGGGGACATTTAAGACCAACCAAATGAAGAGAATTAAGGATGGACATGAATGAGGGCAGCTAGAAGATGCATTGGATAGGGTGCTGGACCTAAAGTCAGGAAGACCTGAGGTCAAATCTGGCCTCAGACACTTAGTAGCTATGTGACTTTGGGCAAGTCACTTCACCCTATTTGCCTCAGTTTCCTCATCTGTAAAATGAGCTGGAGAAGGAAATGACGAACTACGCCGGTATCTTTGCCAAGAAAACCCCAGATGGAGTCACCAAGAATTGGACACAACTGAAATGACTGAACAACAATAAAAATGCGCAAGAGCTTTCTTCAAAGACTCTCTGGAAGAAGGGTATGATTTGTCCAACTTGGCCCCAGAGAGCTGAACTGGGATCAATAGGTGGAGGTTTCAGAGAGGCAGATTTCAGCTAAACAAAAGGAAAAACTTATTAGAACTAACTAGAAGTGGAATGGACTGTCTCAGAGGCAAACAACAGGCTTCCCTTCCTTAGAAGTCTCCAGTCAAAGGCTGGATGAGACATGAAGAATGTCTCACTCTCTGCAGCCAGTCCGGAGGATTATGAGGGTTCCTATCAACTCCAAGATTCTGAGATGTTTGGATTTAGTGCAGATGGTGGGGAATCAGGAATCAAGGTGCCCTAGGTTCCTTAGGAAGTCCTGATGAGGCTTGAGTCTTCCTTCTTCCTCCTTCTTCCCTCCTCTACCTCCTTTCCCTCCCCTCCCCTTTTCTATAATAAAGCAGAAAATGCTTATGTGGGCAAAAGTGAGAATCTGTGGTCCTGGGAATCTGTGATCATTTTGCTAACTCATATCCTGGAATCCTGCTGATGTCATAGAAAGGGTTGTGGGCCTCACCACCCAAACTCACTAGCAGATGGTAGATGGGGCTGAATTAATGAGGAGTTCACCTAATGAGGTAGTGTCTCTGCTTACCGTCTGTACTTAGGGGGAAAGAACAGCTGCTGGGAAACCTGATTGTGTACTTTTGAGTCTGCTGCCTTGGGCGCTGTGTGTGACCTTGGCCCTGGTCCTCTGCAAAATGGGGCTCTTGGACCAGAGCAGGGGTTCTGAACCCTTCTGGTCCCATAGCCCCCTTGGGCAGAACCATGTTTTTAAATGCATAAAACAAATTACTTAGGATTACAAGGGAAACCAATTTCATTGAAAAACAGTTATCAAAATGTTAAAAAAAAATATAACGTTCACAGACTCCAGATTAAGAACCTGGCATCTAAACTCCTTCTCAACTTTTAAATCCTTTGATCCTGCAAACCACTAACAAGCTGGACTTTCCTAGGAGCTCCAGCTCTGTCTTTTATCCTCCTATCAGCAGATCTTGCTGGCTTCACCAGTTTTACAGACTCCCAAGTGGATTTGTCTCAACTAGCTACCAGGGGAGTGTGGGACCTGAAATAGGGTTTGCCTTTTTCAAGTACACAGCTTGAAAGAGAAAGTTGTTCTTAGAAAAGCCAGGCACAGACAGCCCTCTGATTGAATGATCACTGACATTTTCAGATGACAGTCACTGACATCTGAGGGCAATTTCAGGATGCCACAGCACTTGACTTTTTGTGAGTGCAGAATGGCTATGCTCTAAAATGGTCTGTTTATAAAGGAAAAGAAGGCAAAGCAAGGACTAGGTTCATAGGTTTGCAGATTTAGTACCGAAAAGGAACTTTCAATGGAAATTGGAGAGCCAAGAGTTCTTAACCCGGCCTCTATGAACTTGTTTTTTTTTCTTTAAATTTGTTAGCTGTATTTCAACATTGATTTCCTTTGAAATCTTAATTATTTTATTTTTATGCATTTAAAAACATCATTCAAAAGCATCACCAGATTTTCCAAATGAGTCCAAGATACAACCCCAAAAGGATTAAGAACCTTGCTTGCTCTACGCTGAGGACTAGTGAGAGGGAAGTGACTCATTCAAGGTCACATAGCCTCAAAGTGGGAGAGATGGGATTTGATGCCCCCCCCAACCCCCACTATCCACTTATTTGCAGGGAACTACCCTTGCATCCCATTTTGCAAATATGGCTCATGTGAGACTCCCTATAAGAAGCTTCCCCCGATTCTCCTCCAGTTGAAAGTCAAATGGCTGCTGTGATCTTTCCTGTTACCCAGAATTGTGGGACCAGAGAGCTGGAAAGGACCTTCAAGATCACTTAGATGAGAAAACATAGGCCCAGGTAGGTCAAGTGATTTGCCCAAAGTCACAAAACTTAGGAAATGGTAGAGGCAAGATTCAAACCCAGGCCTTCTGCCTTCAAATCCAGGGCTATTTCTGTTGTATTCCGCTACTTCTCTCCATGCTCAGAGCGCTCTATTCACACCTCTCTTACCTGCTTCTAATTGTCTATTTTGTACAGCGGGTACCTGTTCGTGTGCCTTAGCTTCCCCGTTAGAGCGTAAGCTCCTCGAGGGCAGGTCCTGGGTCTTACTGAGCTTTGCATATATACATATATATATATGTATATGTATATATACATATACATACACACACATATATGTATATATAGCAGTTGCTTAATAATTGAATAGTAGAAAATCAACACAATATAGTGGCGAGAGAGTTGCATTTGGAGTTAAAATACATGTACTCTTACTTACTTACTGGGTACTTACTACCTATGTGACCTTAAGCAAGTCCCTTAGCTTCTCTGAGCCTTAGTGTGCTCATCTGTAAAATGAAAGGATTGGACTAGATGACCTCTAAAATTCTTTAAGGCTCCAGAACCTGATGATCATAAATGTTTCCTGAATGAATGGTCGTTCCCCACATAAAGGTTAACCACTTATTGACTGAAAAAAGTGGTGGTGGGGGGTGCAGTCAGGGGGCAACAGAGACAGGGCAATTTAGTGGGAAGAATATTCATCTACTCCCTGGACTCTCCTCCTGCCTGCCTGATCTTGGTCAAATCACTTCCTGTTTCTTCCTCAATTTTCTTATCTGTGAAAGTGGGGGGTTGGAATTGGTGATCTCTGAGGCTCCCTCCAGATTTAATGGGCTATGACTCATTAAAATACTGAGATGATGGTCTACCCCATTGATGTTCCAGGTCAGTGGCTGTCCTCTTTTTGCCTATTGACACCTGTGAAGGGTGGATGAGGCTGGAAGCCCCTGTGGGCACCCCTGAAAGGCAGCCTGCCAAAGTCATCGACTGTGTCTCTGTTTCCACTTTGTCTCTGGAAGAAGTCTGTGGGTGATCCTGCTGCCCTGTGTCAACTTCTTATCTCTTCTCACTCCTGTGTGGTATAAGGGCATGTTATGCCCCCTCAACCTCTACCAGGCTCTTCTACCTGGAATTCCCAGCTCTTCTAAAGATTGAGAAGAATCTACTTTTACCTGAAGTCATTTTTTTCCAGCTCCAATATTTTTTCTTTTAAGGCATCTTCCAGTTCAGACACTGTATATTCTAAGGGTACTTCCAGGCTTTTTCAGTATTTTATACTCTAAGGAATCATCCAACACTAACATTTTACTTTGTCTTTTGTTCGAAGGTCCCTAGAGCTAGAGCTCCAACATTTTAGGTTCCAAAGTTACTTTCAGGTCTAATATTCTGTATTCTAACATTCTATGTTCTAATGTTCTTTCTTCTCTAAAATTTTGTGTTCCAACATTCCGTGTTCTATGGTTCCATCCAGCTCTAACATTCTATGTTCCAAAGTTGCTTTCAGGTCTGATATTCCATATTTTAATATTCTATGTTCTAATGTTTCTTAGCACTCTAAAATTTCGTGTTCCAACATTCTGTGTTCTATGGTCCTATCCAACTCCAACATTCTATGTTCCAAAGTTACTTTCAGGTCTAATATTCCATATTCTAATGTCCTATGTTCTATTGTTTCTCAGTATTCCAGAATTTCCTGTTCCAAGATTCTGTGTTCCATGGTCTCATCCAGCGCCAACATACTATGTTACAGTAGGTCTAATATTCCATATTCTAATATTTTATGTTTAAAGGTCACTTATTACTCTAAAATTTTGTGTTCTGTGTACTATGATCCCAAACAGATCTAAAATTCTGTGTTCTAAAGCTCCAGCTCTAAGTTTCTTTGAGTTGATGATAATATGATTCTAGGAAGAACCTGACATGAGAGGTAGAATAAAAACCTGAGATACTGAAAAGCAAAGAGAGAGAAACAGGTAAGTTAAATCCTGAAGGACCGAGAATGCCAGCTTACATGCTCCTCAAGAAGTTAAACTTTGTCATTTCTCTGTTTCCCCACGTTTTTGGACATAGTAGGCACCCCTAAATATTGTTTGAATTCAATTGAATTGAAGAATGCTGAGTCAAAATTTTTAGCAAATTTCATATTGGTAAAGTAAATGGCACAAGTCCTTAGCGCTTTGTAGGATTGTACAAGAAGCAGGCAGGACTGGGTACGGTCAAGGGCCAGGAAACCCAAAGTCCATGTCTAGTTCCTAAAAGGTATATCTGTGAATAGAACTAAAACTAGGGAGGATGACTGGAGCTTTGGCTCAGGGTGTTGAATTTTGAGATCCACAACCCCACGACCCCAAGAATAATTCACTAAAATGGGAAGTCACCTAACGGTGGGTTGGAGTGGGCTGTTCTTCCATCCAGCCTAGTTCCCTATTTGCCAGATAGTGACCTGAAATTCTATCTTCTCCATTCTTCCCAATCCCTTCAGCCGAAGGTGTCTGTCCTTCCTACTACTTGTCTTGGGGGGTGGTTGTGTTACTTTCCCTAGGCCCCCAAATTACTAGTTTTGTCTCAATAAAATTCTTACTGGTCTGTAAGATAAGCCAGCGTGGGGGCTTTCCATGATCACTGCTAGGAGCTTTGTATGAATCTTCAAATTGATTGCTTGAATTGCTGCTGACATCCAGCTTTCTCTTAAATGTGTCCTTCAGCTATAAACAATTAATTCCCCATGGAATATAATGGAACTTGGCTTCCAAGCTAACTTCAGCAAATGTGACCCCAAAGAGAGACCAAATGAAAGAAATATTTCATGGAATCTTAGCAGAGACTTTAGGGGTCATCTAAGCTAATTCCCTGCCTCATGTTGGTCGTCTAACCTTGTTTGAATACCTCCCATGACAAGGAGCTCACTACTTGTCTCAAGATATTCCTTTCCATATTTGGACAGTTTGGTTTATTTTTTTTTGTTTTGTTTTTTTTTACTGAGCCTCTCAGTAATTTCCACCCATTGGTCTTAGGCTTGTTTTCTGAGGACAAAGTCTCTCTATTCTTCTTCAGATGAATAATAATAACTTACATTTCTATCTCACTTTAAGGTCTACAAAATGCTTCCATCACAATAATCCTGTAAGGCAGGGATGATAGCTATAATTAGTGCTAGACTTGGTTGGGCCACAGTTCCCTCATCTGTAAAATGAGAATATTGGACTAGATGGTCGCCAAGGTTCCTTCCAGGCCTAGATCCAGGTGAGACGGAGGCACTGAGTAGGTAAGCAACCTACCTGCCCCTCCTCTGCTGGAGACCACACATCCTTAGATCCTTCCTCTGTCTTTCTTATGCCACCCTTCCTCACCACCTTTCCTTTGCTTGTTCTAGCCTGTTAAAGTGAAGCTCAGAACTGAAAACCACAGTCCAGGGGACAGTCAGGGGATGGCTCCTTCCTGTGATGTTGACACTAGACTCTTCAGAATGTAGCTTATGATGTCTCTTTTTATTGAAGGAGGAAGGGTGGTTTGGATTTTTCCTCCAAATCCTTTAAAAGAAGATTATCAGGATTATGTAAGAAGCTTCTCACCTAGTGTTGGTTGTAACCTGGACTTTGTTCTGTTTGTAAAATTTTCTTTGCTGCTCTCCTGCCTGCCTAAGATTTTGTGTGGCAAGTGGAGGTTGGGGGTGGGGGTGGGGAAAACAGCATTTAATAAGCACCGACTATATAGAGCTTTTACAAATATTATCTCCTCTGATCCTTGCAGTAACCCTGGGAGGGATGGATAAAAGACTGCCAACAGAACCACTGCCACCCTTGTTCAACCTCCTCATTTTATTGATAAAGAAACCGAGGCCCAGGGAACTGAATTCTTGCCCAAGGTCATACAGGAGGAAGCGGTGTGAAGGGAACAAGCACTTATTAAGCACCTACTGTGCACCTGACACTGTGCTAAGCGCTAGACAAGTGTTATCTTGTTCATTTTGATCACCGCTCCTCCTCCAAATTCAAAGCCAGAGCTTTTTCTCCCTGTACTAGATGTAGACCATCCTTGGAGCCTTTCCAGTTTAGAAGGCCCTGATGGAACTTAGGTTTCATTGGCGTGACCTGAGAGAAAATAGGGTCATGGGTGAATGAATGAAAAGGAATTCATGCAGTGCTTACTCTGTGCCAGGCACCCAGATAAGTTCTGGAGATACAGATACAAGCAAGCAAGACAGTCCTTGCTCTCAAGGACCTTCCAATTTAATGAAGGAAGATCAGAGCAAGGAGGATAAAAAAGACGGGGCAGGGGGAAAGATAAGGTGAAAACTCATCAATCAGAGTTTTGTTGTTGCTGTTCAGTCCTTAAAGTTTTCTTGGCAGATATTGGAGTGGTTTACATATGAGGAGACTGAGGCACACAGGGCTAAGTGACTTGCTCAGGGTCACGCAGCTAGTAAGAGTCTAAAGCTGGGTTAGAGCTCAGGTCTTCCTGACTCCAGGACCCATGCTTTACCCACTGTGCCACCTAGCTGCCCAATCAGAGTTTTGATGAATGGAACAGAATTTTAGTGGATCCTGTGTGTGGGTGGAGCCAGGTATAGGTATAACCCTGCCCTGTGCCTCAGAGATGGGCGCTGAGAGAGAACCTTGACCTTAGGCAGGAACCTCTAAGACCTGCCACAGTGTAAATAGAGACAGCTGATGGTGAAGTGGAGACAGTACTGGGCCTTGAATCAGGAAGACCAGAGTTCAAATCCTGCCCCAGTAAGTTACTAACTGTGTGATCCTGGCCAAGTCATTTAATGTCTATCTGCTTTAGTTTCTTTACCTGTAAAGCTGGGATAATATCTCTGATTGTTCAGGTACTTGCTAGCTGTATGACTCTGAGCAAGGCACTTAACCTTCCCCTGACTCAGTTTCCTCAACTGTAAAATGGGGCAATAATAGCACCTAATAGAATAAAATGAGATAACATTTGCAAGGCACTTTGCAAACCGTGAAAGCGCTTTATAAGTGCTAGACGTCATTATCATATAGGACTTTTAATAAACTCACCTATTTGAGTGCCAGAGAATTCTGCTCTGAAGGGCATGGAGGAGTTTGGTTTTTATTCGTGAGTGATGACACACTGACACACACGTCACAGAGAGCGCTTGTCCAAGGAGCATCGATGTCTTACTCTTGTTTCTTTAATTTTGAACTCATCAAGCATCGATGCTTCCATATACAAAGGACAGAAAGCCGGCACCGTAAACGAACCAGCGGCTCTGTCCCAGATGCTTTCGTTCAGCTCTGTTTTGTCTCCAGTGGACAAAGGATGTGAGCAAACAACTCACAAAAGAGCAAACACGAAGAGTAAATAGAGGATTTCAGCAAGGGTAATGATAACACTTATGATGATTATAACCAGCATTTACAGAGTGGCCACGACATGCCAGGCGCAGAGCTAAGCGTTGCAATGATGACGACGATGATGATGTTGATGACGTGGAGTTGCCCCCCACCCCCGTTTTCTTGAGTCACCCTATTTTTCAGGACAAAGCCCTTCCTGAGATAACATAATTTGCTACTTTTAACCCTAACTGAACTCTCAGCGTGCCTTTGAGAGTTGAACTAACTGCAAGACAGGCACCAGTCAGCCTAGCTAGCAGTCATATAGAGTTAGGCACTATGCTAAGCACTATGATAATAGTAATAATAATAATAATAATACTAGCTAGCATATCTATAGTCCCTACTATGTGCCAGGCACTATGGGAAGCACAATGCTAATAACAGCTACCATTTTCTAAAGCACCTACTAGGTGCTAGGCACTATGCCAAATAACACTAAGTTAGCCTATCTGTAGCACCTACTATGTGCCAGGAAGAACTATGTTAATAATAGCTCGCGTTTTTATATAGCACCTACTGTGTGCTTGGCACTGTGCTAAGCACTTTACAAATATTATTTCATTTGACCCTCGCAATAACCCTGGGGAACAGGTGCTCTTATTACTTACATTTTATGATAAAGAAACTGAAGCAGACAAAGGTTACATGACTTGCTCAGGGTCACACAACTAGTATATGTCTGAGATCACATTTGACTTCAAACCTAGAACCCTATCTATTGTCCTATTTAGCTGCTTTTAAAAGCAGCTTTTACCTGATCAGCAATTAAAGGTATTAATTTAAAACAATTAGTGTATAAGGTTTCACTGAATAGCAATGAAATATATAAAAAAAAAGGTTTTGCCCCAACCCAGATCAATGATTTCATTGGTATGGGGAACTCCCTGGTGGGGAGACTCTATCCACTGATGCACATTGTCAACTCCTCTGTAACTGGCAGTCTTAGAGATTTGTCTGGAGCCTTTCTTTGTATCCATAGTGTCCAGTACACAGTAGGCACTTAGTAAATGTTTATTGACAGACTTAAAGTCTAAGTGATATACAGGCCTTAAGCCCACAAATTTTTACTTCAAGGCTGGCCCTCTTCCTACTCCACGCACTACTTCTTTCAAAAGTAAGTGTAAATGATCAAACCCAATGTTAGTGGGACTGTGGAGAAACTACTCATCCATTATGGGTAGTATTGCAAATTGTGCAATCTTTTCTCTAAAGTAATCTGGCAGTTCTGTACAAGAATCATAAAGCTGTCCATAACCTCTGCCTTAGTCATGTTACTGGGAATTTATCCTAAGGAAATAATTTAAAAGTTTAAAAGATGTTTTTATAAAATTTTTTTTACAATGGTGCTATATTTAATACTGCAAAAACTACAAACAATATAAACTCCCAATAATGAAGAATGGCTGAATAGATTGAGGTCCACTGATACGATACAGCCAAAGACTATGGCAAAGATCTGTGTGAAATTATGTCAAGTGAGTAAAACAGAATTTAGAGGATTTCTTACAACTGACCACAACTGTCTCCTTCCTAAGAAAAAGAAAACAAAGTCTTAGAATTTCAGAGATAAATCTTTAATCCAATTACCTCATTACACAGATGAGGAAACTGAGGTCTAGAGAAGAAAATGACATATCTAAGGCACATAGGTAGTTAGAAGCAAAGCCAGGACTAGAACCCATGCCTCTTTGTCCTCACTCAAGCGCTCTTTCCACTATATTTATTTACATACATGAATGTCAAACATAAGGGTAGGAATGGTTCATAGTGTAAATTATTGAATTGCTGTGGCCAGAAAATTAATGGAGGCTATCCATCTACTGAGGTAGACTATAGGTACTCACACTGATCACAGGATCAGGAACCAAGGACTTCCGAAGTTTTTTAAAATGTTAATTTCCCATTAATGCACATCTTTACGATATGACTTTTCATTATGAAGTTGATTTAATTTTTACCGAATTCCTCCTCAGACCCTCCACTTAAGGAAGTGCCCAGCTTGCCATGCTTATTTCTAACTGAAATCAGCACCTGAGTACTCTCTACTTTGCTTCTATACGAAGACCTTCTCTCCTCTCCCCTCCTGCTCTTCGGCCCTTTTAGGTATTGTTTTCCTCTATTAGAATGTAAGCTTCTTGAGGACAGAAAGTAACTTTGTTTCTGCATATATTTCATAACCCTGACACTTAGCATAGGCCTAGAACACAGTCAGTGTTTAATAAATGCTTGCCCCCCCTTGCTCTGTCTGTCTATCTATCCATCTATCCTTCCTTCCATCCATTTATCTATCTATCTCTGTCTCTCTGTCCATCTCTCCTTTGATCAATCCATTTATCTACCTTTTTCTTTTTATTTTTTTTCTTTCTTATCTATCCATCCATCCATCCATCCATCTATTCATGTATCTATCTATCTTTCTATCCTATCCATTCATCCATTTATCCATCTATCTATTTATCTATCTAGCCATCCATTCTTGTATCCATCTGTCTGTCCATCTATCCATCCATCTATCCTTCTATCTGTCATCTATCCTTCTATCTCCATCCATCCATCCATCATTTATCTATCCCTATCTCTCCTTCTGTCTATCCATCATCCATCCATTTATCCTTCTATCCATCTGTCCATCCACCCTTCTATTATCTATTATCATCTATTATCTATTTAACATTTAAAGGAGGCAGATAGTCTAATGGGAAATTCACTCGACTTGGAGTCTGAAAGACCTGGTTTGAAATTCCACCACAGACGCTGACTGGTTGTGTGATCTTGATCCAGTCCCTTAGCCTCTCTGTGCCTCAGTTTCCTCATCTTTAAAATGAGGAGTCTGGATTTGATGGTCTCTAAGGTCCCTTCTAGCTCAAAATCTATGATCCTATGAAAAAGAAATTCCACAGGAAAGGAGACTTCAAAGAATAGAATATCTATTCTTGGCTAATGGCAAGCATCAGTAGGAAGAAAGAATGGAAGCAAAATTAGTGAAAAAAGAGCTAGATTGGTGGGTCAGGAGAACTGGCTTTTAGTCTTGGCTCTGCTGCTCCTGAGCTGTGTAACCTTGCACAAGTTACTTCTCTGAAATTCCATCTCCTCACAGGGATTTGTCGGACTAAGTGATTTCCAAGGTCCTTTCCAGATTCTATACTCTAGGTTCCTAGCAATTCTCCAAAATGGATGAGGGAGATCTGTGGAGACAGATTAGGGTCAGGGCAATGAGGGAAGGAGGCTTGGGTAAAGGCACCCACAAAAAACATCTTAGAGGGTGCAGAGAAAGGAGGGGCAGGTTTAGAGGGGATAAAAGCAGAAAATAAGAAAGGGCTTCTGGGAAAATCATCAAAACCCGCAGAGCCAAAGGCAAAGGTGCAGATAATCAAAGAGCTCATTGTGGGATTGTTTCAGAGGCCAAGGAAAAGTGTGGAAGGAAGGAGATGCCAAGTGCCCTGCCTTGTTGTTGTTGTTCAGTCATTTCAGTCCTGTCTGATTCTTTGTGACCTCATTTGGGGTTTTCTTTGGCAAAGATCCTGGAGTGGTTTGCTATTCTCCAGCTCATTTGACAGATGAAGAAGCCGAGGCAAACAGGGTGAAGTGACTTGCCCAGGATCACACAGCTTTTAAGTGTCTGAGGTGGGATTTGAACTCAGGTCTTCCTGACTCCAGGTTCAGAATTCTATCCACTGTGCCAAGTAGCTGCCCACAAAGGTGGGGTGGGGGGAGACATGGATATAGGTATGAAACCACAACTACTTGGAATTGTTAAATTATGAATTACTTTTTTTGTCTATGGAGGAAAGGTGACTGAATAGGAGATACAGGCAGAGCTCTAACTAGTCACAAATGTGCCTAGGCTAAATCCAGTTGAATAGCTGTAGGAGATACCTTGGAAGGACAGTTGAATCACTGGTGCATCTAGGATTGGGGTCAGTCTGTGCCCCAGAGAGTCTCACTTTTGCCCACATGGAGGTCGTGGGGGAAGGTGAGTCCCATAAGAGGGCCACCACAATGAAGCAGCCCCTGGAGGACTTTGGGTGAGGCGAGGGGATGGCAGGTATCTTGTAGAGGAAGTCTACCCCCTTGAGAAAGAAAGACACCCATTCCCTGCTGATGTGGGCACCCTGGGCAAAAGCTCCATTTGTCCTGCACTAGTAGTAGTTTTCCACATTCAAGGTTATTTTAATGTTCAACTTTTTAATGGTTCAGTGGTAATAAAGAGCCAGGGACCAAGAATTGGGGAATAAGCTTAAAATTCCATCTGCCATGGGTAGATTCCATCTGGTCTACTGTGAAGGGAGCCTGCCTATGAAATGAAGAGATAGCAAAAAATAAAAACAATGTAAAGGGGTTTTTTGAAGAGAAGGGCAGAGTTAAAAGAAAGGTGAAGATCCCTGGGGTAAAGGCACATAGTGCTGTTAATGACAAAGTTGAGACTTGAACCCTACATTAGATTGCTACCCTGTCTCCCATTATACCCTAATAATTCCCATCTCCCCCACCCCAGGCTGCTCCTGAGAATAAATGTTTTCATTTTTAAATGATCCAGCAATATCATAGTTGGTTCGATGAATATTTATTGAGTTTCTGCCATGGGCAAAGAGCCCTGCTTTCAGTGTTAGGGGACACAGAAAAAGAAATTTTAAATGACTCGTATTTAATTTTAATTTTAATTCATTCATTCCTTTATGTTGAAGATGGAGTTTCCCTATCTTACCCCAGGCTAGAGGTGCAGGGTCAGCCTAGAGCCTTTGACCTGCTCATTTCCCATTTGAGCTGATCTGCCCCTTCTTAGTCTACCTTATAGAACTCTGCTCCCCGGACACTCGCCATCTTAATATCAAACTCAGTTTGGATACCCATTTGGCAATGCCCACTGCAGCTCAAGACTCCTGAGCTCAAGAGATTCTCTGGCCTCAGTCATTCCAGTTGCTAGAATTACAGCTGTGCTCTGATATACATCGCAGTGAGTCTTGTTTTCAAAGAGCTTGAAACCCAATCACAGAGATCACACAGACCTTTAGGGAAAAAAACAGCTAATACTACCTCTCTGGGCCTCAGTTTTCCCATCAGTAAAATAAGGAGATTGAATTGAATGGTTTCAAGTTATCTATGAGTCCAGGAATTGAAATGGTACAGATATTTAGTTTTTGGAGTTTCAGAAGAGGGAGAGACCATTGAGATGGTCTGAGAAGGCTTCCCATAGGATGGAAGGAAGGAAAAGGAAGACAAGGATAGAAGGAGGCAAAGAGGGAAGGAAGGATAGAGAGAGAGAAAAAGAAAGAAAGGGAAGGAAGGAAAGAAGGAAGGAAGGAAGGAAAGAAGGAAGGAAGGAAGGAAGGAAGGAAGGAAGGAAGGAAGGAAGGAAGGAAGGAAGGAAAGAAGGAAGGAAGGAAAGAAGGAAGGAAAGAAACATTTATTAAGCCCTTACCTACTGTGTGTCAGGCACCGTGCCAAATGACTTACAAATATTACCCCATTTGATCCACTCAACAGCCCTGGGAGGTAGGTGTTATTATTATTCTCATTTTACAGATGAGGAAGTCGATGCAAAGAAAGGTTAAGTGACTTCCCAGGGTCACACAGCTTGTATGCATCTGAGGCAGGTCTCCCTGACTCCAGGCCCACTGTGCTATCCACTGTAACCCCTAGCTGGCCTTCACTTTGAGAGATGAGTATGATTTGAATTTGGATGAAGAGAACAGAGAGGAGGGGACTTTGAGTCAGGAGGAAGAACTTTATTAAACTAAAGAGCTAGGAGTCTTCTGTGAGTGAGTCACTGGTTAACAAAGTAGATACACATGGAGAAATAGTGGAATGAAAAAATATGTATGTAAATATGTGTTATAACATACATGTGTATATATACATACATATACATATACATGGCTGGAAAGGTAAGTTGGAACCAGATTGAGGGAGCCTTGAATGCCACGCTAAGGAATTTTATTCCTTAGCTATGGGGAGCCACTGAAGACTTTTGAATTGCAGAGTGATCTGCTTTTACTTAGGAAGCTTAATTCAGTCCCTGTTTTGGCTGTCTCTTGTGTCTTTTGTAGAGAAAGCATTTTGATGCTCTCTTAGTGACACAGGACCATAGGAGTTTAAATGGAGAGTCAGAAGGGACTTCAGAGGCATCTAACCCAACCCCCCCCATTTGTCAGATGAAGAAACTGAGGCCCAGAGGACTTGCCTAGGGTCATTCAGGTACTAGGTGTCAGAGGTAGGATACCTATCAGGATGCTGTTCTGTCTATACCTCACACTCCCATTGGGGAATTCTGTGGTCTCTGGTCCTCAGGAAAAATCACTGGCCTTCTATAAGAAAAGGAGCTTCCTATGCTGCATGGGCATGAATATAAATCTGTCAGGTTCCAAAGGCAAGATCTGCAAAAGAATTAATTCGTTTTTGAGACAAGTCACCCGGCTGCCTTGAAAATGGTCAGTGCAGGGCATCCTCCCAAGGGAGGTTCCTTTGAATTTTGCAGGAGATGGGGGAGTGGCCCAGCAGAGTCTGAGCTGGGAATCTGTGAACCTCTGCTTGACTTTGTTCTGTGACCTTGTGAGAATCATCTGATTGCTCAATGCTGCAGTTTCTTCATTTGTAAAAAGAGGAGCTGGGACATCAAGAATTTTAGATCTGTAAGGGACCTTAATTTGAGATTTTATAATTTTCCCCCTGATGGATTCAAGGATTTGGAGAAGCAAGGGGCCCCTCCAAGTGCAATAGACAGTGTTGACCTTGGTGTGAGGAAGACCAAGCTTCCAATCTTCCCTCAGGCACTTACTTAGCTATGAGACCCTGGACAAACCTCTCAGCCTCAGTTTCCTCTCCTGTAAAATGGGGATAACGACAGCACTTGCCTCCTGAGGTTGTCGTGAGGATAAGATGAAATAAGCATGTGTAATGTACTTTCCAAAACTTCAAGTGCTGAATAAATGCTGGTTATCCTAATGGAACCCCATCATTTTGTAGGCTCACAGAGGATAAGTGACTCACCAAATGTCACACAGATAATAAGTGGCAGGGTTGGGTCTCAAACTCTGGTCTTCTGACTCCTAATCTTCCCAAGTATACCCCACCAATAATAAGTACCCTAATAATTAATGAATTTAAAAGCTAGAAAAGTACTCGATTGTAGTGGTAAAAGTAATGGATTTGGAGTCAGAGAGAGCATCACTTTCCCTCCCTGGGACTCAGTTTCCTTCTCCATAAGATAAAGAAGTTGGAGAAGATTATTTCTAAGGTCCCTTTCACCTCTGAAAGTCCATGGATTTATGGCCTAGATTTGAACCCTGGTTCTGCCACTTACTACTTGTGGTGTTGTTCAGGAGTGTCTGATTCTTTGTGGTTTCCTTGGCAGAGATATTGGAGTGGTTTGTCATTTCTTTCTCCAGCTCATTTTACAGATGAGGAAACTGAGGCCAATAGGATCAAGTGACTTGCCCAGGGTCACACAGCTAGTAAGTGTCTGAGGCTAGATTTGAACTTGAGTCTTCCTGACTTCAGGCCAGGTGCTCTAACCACTGTACTACCCAGTGCTCTAACCACTGCGACGCCAGCTGCCCAATACTTGTGTAAACTTGGACAAGTTCCTCCTCCTCCCTGAGCCTCTGTTTTCTCCTCTGTTGAGTGAGGGGTTTGAACCACATGATGGCCAAGTGCCATATACAAACACATGAAGGAAGTGTCATTTCAGCAGCATGGGGAACTCCTAGTGTGAGTGCTAAGGGACCTGCTGATGGTCATATGGCTGGGAAGTGTCAGAGGTGAGAGACTTCCTTGCCCCAAGCCCAGCGCTTTATCTGTGACGCTCATTTGCTATTATGCTATAGAAATTGTAAATAATCACAAGGACCAATATGGAATGAATCTGAGTGTAGCCGGCACTTAGACCTGATTTTCAGTAGCTTCAGCAAATAATCTTGGGAGGTTTTCTCTAAAACTGCCATCACTAGAAAGAGAACATGGAGCAAAAGGGGACTATCTGACTTTTCTGTGTACATTTAAATAGATGTTGATGAAGAATATGAAATTCTCTTCAACTCTCAGACTGTTGCACCAGGTATAGTTTTATTTCAAGTCATAAACTACATTCTCTGGCTCTGAATTTCTACCTGAACAATAACATAGACATGTTTCTGGGCAGTATGCCTCTCGGCCTCTCAGCTTCTCTCTCTTTCTCTCCTTTTCTTCTCCCTCTCTGTTTCTCTCTTTTCCTTCGTTCTCTTTCTCCCTGTCTCTGTCTGTCTGTCTGTCTCTGTCTCTCTCTCTCCCTCCCTCCCTCTCTCTTCCCCTTTTATCTCTCTGTCTCTCCTGCCTCCCTGTCTCTCTCTTTGTCTCCCTATCTCTATCTGTCTCTGCAGTACACATGAAATTATGTTTTATTAGATGGGATGTACAGTGACGCTGCTGCTATTCAGAAACTGCCTTTGGAGTCAGAGGAGCTGGATTCAAACACCACCTTGAAGCTTACTATCTGTGGCACCTTGGGCAAGTCATTTAACTTTCTCTGGTTTCAGTCTTCTCGTCTGTAAAATGAGGGGCTGGCACTGGCTGGCATCTGAGGTCCTTTCCAGTTCTAGTTTTAGGATCCCATGATCTTATGGACTCGATGGACACAAGTGTTAAAAAAAGCAACAAAGTCACCAAAGGAAAAGGGACCTTAGGGCATCGGATGTGAGAACGCAGAATGTCAAAGCTATGAGGGACGTTAGATGTTCTCTTTTCTGGCCTCCTCGTTTTGTGGATGAGGGGAGAGATGCTCAGAGAGAGGCAGGAACTTGCCCAAGATCTCACAACACTTAAGAACTCAAATTTTAGTTTGCCCAGTTCCAATGATCTTTTATATATAATGTTTGGTTTCTAGTACTGGAGACTCTGAACTGCAGAACTTAGCCCATTTTGTTCATATACTTTGTAATAGTCACGAGGGTTTGTTTTTAAAAAGGAATGCTCTATTTTGGTGGCCTAGGCTGAGGCAGCTAACTGGGACTTGGGTGCCAGGAGATCTGAGCCCTAATCCTGGTTCTGCTGCTAATGAGCTAGATGACCTCACACAAATCATTGACTACATCAGAGCCTGATTTTCTGAAATCTATTCATCTTCTTTTCCTTTATCGCATTTCTCTTCCACACCAGTCTTTAATGAAAGTGGCCTTTTAAAAATTGAGAAGCAATATGTCATTTTGCACCAAATAAACTGTATCAGGGACTTAGTTACTTCTCCTGAAGGAAGCTCTTTGGTTTGAAGAATAGTATGATAAATTGTGTGGGTTTTCTTTTGTTTGTGAATATCCTTTTTATGAATCCAAATTAGAACGTCTCAGTATTATTTTGAATCATATGATACCGAGTAGAGTGAAAATTGTTTATAGATAGAAGCTAATCAATCAAATGGCAAGTAGTGACTAAGTACCCACTATGTGCCAGGCACTGTGTTAGGTGCTTCTGAGGAGAAAAACAAAAAATGAGACAATATCTATTAGAAGAGAACTTATATTCTAATGAAATGGCCCAGGTCTAAGAGGGAACCTGGCTGTCACTTACTAGATATGTGACCTTGGGACAAATCGCGTCCTTCTTTGGGACTTAATTTCTTCATATGCAAAATGAGGAGGTTCAAATAGGTGATCTTCCAGTTCTCTCCCAGGTCTGACATTCTGGATCCCTTCAAACTCTGACATTCTGTGTTCTAAGGTCTCTTCCAGCTCTGATATTCTGTGTTCTAGGGGCCTTCCCAGCTCTGACTTTCTCTGCTCTAAGGGCCCTCCCAACTCTGACATTCTGTGTTCTAAGGTCCCTTCTGGCTCTGATGTTCTGTGTTATAATGTCTTCCAACTCTGACATTTTATGTTCTACTGTTCTTTCTAGCTCTGATATTCTGTGTTCTAAGGGTCCTTCCATCTCTAACATTTTATAGTCAAAGGAGCCTGACACAAAATATGGACTGAATAAATGCTTGTTGATTGATTGATAAGGTCCTCTCCAGTTCTAACATTCTTTGTTCTAAGGCCTCTTTGAGCTCTGAAATCTTGTGGTCTAAGAGTCCTTCCATTTCTAATAGGCTATGTTCTAAAGCCCCTTCTAGTTCTGACATCGGTGATTTAGCATTCCATATTGTAAGGTCTTTCCAAGTATGATGTTCTGTGGTCTAAAGATCCTTCCATCTCTGACATCTTGTGTTCTAGTACCCCTTCCAGCTCTGACATCTTGTGTTCTAATGACCCTTCCAGCTCTGACATCTTGTGTGCTAATGTCCCTTCCAGCTCTGACGTTATCATTTACGATCTTCTATATACCTCTCACTGACCTGTATATAATATGCTCAGGAAAACTCAATAGTTTGAGATTCTGGTAGGAATGTTTGAGATGGTTGGTTTGTTTAAGTTCTAAGGGAATCTTCTCCGACCACCCACACACATGTGACAAACAAGCCTATTTTCATAATATCAACGATATGTAAAAGCGTTAGATGATTGAGAGGTGACAGGGACTTACCCTGTCTTCTTCAGCCCTTAGGTCCGGCATGGTGCTGACACAGAGGCTTATAGCCGTTGTAGCCACAAAGAGGACGGAGAGACAGGCAAACACCTTCCCCGGAAGCCCCGATTGCGGGTTTTCCACCATGTCCCGAAGGTGGCTCATAAAGAGCCCCCACCGAGTGTCCTCCGTGGAGACTCCGGTGGCCTCGTTCTGTCTATGCAGCTCCTCTTCCTTCTGTACCTCGGCCAACTCTTCCAGCTTCTGCCGGAGCTTTCTCAAGCAGCATTTCTCGAGGTTGGACTCCTCGACCCCCCAGTATCTCAGCTCCTCCTTAAAAGACAAGGCACACATCTCCCGTAAAAGCACGAGCTTCCCGGCCGCCAGAAAGCTGACGATCATCCCGAAAGCGCTGGGGCTCCTGTCGAAGAAAAACTCCTGGCTGTCTTCGTCATAGTCGTCACAGAGCTCGGCGATCTCCTCATGGTTCCTGCAGAACTTCAGCCTGCTCAGGCGGGTCAGGGGGAACTCGTCCAGCGTGCTCCAGGGTAGAAGGTACTTGTTTCCACCAACGTTGACGATGATCTCCCTCTTAAGATCCACGCTCAGGAACTGGTCTGGATGGACGACTTTCCGAGCCCTTTGGTAATAAAGTCCTTTGATGGAAGAAGCCCGGACCGGACTGTGTGAGACCTGATCCAGGGTGCTACAGGAAGCAAAGCAGCGGTCACCTTCGCTGACCCCACCTCTGGAAAGCATCGGCATCTCTGAGCGAGTCTCTGGAGAGCCGCCACAGCTGGATTAGAATAGATTTGTCTGTCGTCCAAAGGAAGAAAGAAAGTGGGGGACAGAGTGAAGAAAAGAAGAGAGGGAGTGTGGAAGGAGTGAGAGTGAAAGAGAAAAGGAGCAAGGGGGTAGAAAGAGAGAATGAAAGAGAAAGTAGAGAGAGTGAGAGAGGCAGAGAGGGGAGGAGAGAGTGAAAGAGACAGTGAAAGAGAGGGGCAGAGATAGACACACATGGGGAGTAGAAAGAGAGAGGTGGGAAAAGTGAAAGAGAAAGAAGAGAGTGAAAGAGAAAGAGGGAAGGGAACGAGAAAAGAGAGGAGAGGAGAGAGAGAGAAAGAGAGGGAGGGAGAAAGGGAGAGAAAGACAGAAGAGAAAGAGGAGAGAGGGAGAGAGTAAAAGAGGAGAGAGGAGAGAAATGGAGGAAGGCAGAGAGAGAGAAGGGAGAGAGAGGGAGAGAGAGGGGGAGAGAATGAGAGAGAGAGAGAGAGTTTGGACATTTCATAAGATTTAGATTTGGAGTTGGAAGAGACCTCAAGGGGCTAACTAGTCCCCCCTCCCCCTGCCATTTTTACTGAGGCTCCAAGAAGCTGACTTTACAAGATCATAGATCTGGAGCTGGAAGGACCCTCAGAGGCCATCTAGCCCAAATCCCCTCATTTTAGAGATGAGGAAACAGGCCTAGAGATGGCTAAGTGACTTAGCCTAGGCTGAATGGTAGGAAATGCAGTCAGGATTTGAACCCACATCCTCTGACAAACTCCATCCTTTCTGTTGTACTATATGCTACTCTCTCAAATTTGTGGCCTCTTCACATCCTGGTTCTGCTACTTTTTAGCCGTGTAACCTTGGTGAAACCATTCAGTCTATCTAGGCATCAGTTTCCACATCTATAAAAGGAGTGAGTTAGACCTCATGACCTCTGGGGTCCCCTCTGGCTTCCATGACCCCATGACTCCTAAGCAGCAGGAAAATCAAGCCTTGTCAACATTTTATACAAAATCCACGATTACCCTGCCTGTAATGGTCCTGAAAAAAAGTGCTTTGTGTCTGTCTTTGCTTTCCCTCCATCTCCACACCCTCTCTAGTCCTGAATTTCCTCTCCTGTAATATTGAGGGGAGAAGAGCAGTGCTGGAAACCATGTTCTCTAAGGCCTCTTTGGAAAGGGCCCTGCATTTGGAGTCTTTGTAAATACCACAAATCCTGCGTGATCTGGAGTAAGTCTCTTAACCTCTATGGTTAGAGGTTAGAAAACCTCAGTTTTCTCCTTTGTAGCTTGGAGACTTTCTAGGTATTTTATATTCTTAAGTCCCTTCCAGTGCTGACACGCTATGCTTCAAGTTCTTTTCCATCCTGAACACTCTAAGATTCTACACTAAAGGATGCCATAGAGAAGGCTGGGACCACTGTGGACTGGGAGGCATTAGGGAGGATATTTTGGTAAGAATTAGGACTTGAGCTGGGGGCCCTTAAGGGGTAGGAAGGATCCAGAGCAGCAAAGAGTACGGAGGAGGACATTCTAGGTGGGTGGAATACAGAGTGGGAGAAAGCACTGGGTTTGGAATCAGAAGATCCGAACTTGAAACCCAGTCTGCCAGTTTCTGCCTATATGAGCCGGGGCAAATCACCGGACCCCTTTGGGCTTCAGTTTCCTCATCTGTCAATGAAGGGATTGGACACCATCTCTAAGATTCCTTCCAGCTCTTGGTCCCCTGGTCCTATGGCTCTGACCATCCCAACATCACTGCTAGCTGTTAAGGCCAGTTAGGAAGCTCAAACACCTTGTTAACTTTGCCAGTGGGGTGGACACATCCTTAATGTTTCCACTGCAACTACTTTCATTTAGTCTTCCTTTAAATGCTACCCATATCTGCTAACCCCTAGCTATGTGACCTTGGACAGGTCACCTTGTTTCTCTGGGCTTTGGTTTCTTCTTTTATAAAATGGGAGAGCGATGCTTAGCACAGTGCCTGGCTCTTAATAGACATTCAAAGAAATGCTTTTTGACTATTCGATGGACTGGGTTGGATGGTCTCTCCCGTCCCTTTGAGCTCTGACAAGCTATGATTTTACCTTGTTGACTCAGTATGAGTGCATTACATTATTATTCAGCATGCAGCTTTGTTTCCAGTTTTATACACAATCTCAGGAGCCCTGTGGCCACGTTATGGGATAGTCCTTCCAAGCCAGCATCATTTGTAAAACTGCCCACAACCTCAGAATCCAAAATGCACCTCAATAGAGAAAGAAACTCCGTAGCCTAAGAGAGATAAAAGTTCCTTTCTTTTCCGGTATCGCCTGGATTTCTGGTTGACATGGAGCAGCTTGATTCTGGCCCTTGTATTTCATGCTTACACGTTATACGTTTTCTCCCGATACCCTGCTTTTATCACCACATCCATATTTTATGGCCAGTAACTGAATGCAGGTGAATCACACTCATACGGGAGAAGTGTGTTCTCATGCAGAGTAGGAAAGCTAGAAAGAACCTCAGAGCCCTAGAGCCAATCTATCCCTTTCATTGTACAAAGGAGGGAATTAAAATCCAGAGGCCCGAGGCCATGCAGTAAATTAGCAGCATAGCCCCTGGTGGAGCCCTGGCCCCTGACTCATCAGCTAGGACTCCTGCCATCATGCATTCATTGCAGAAATCCCACTTGGAAATTCAGTCTTCATTTATTGACACCCTTCTTTATTCCCCCCCCCCCTCCAATCTGACAAGCAAAGCCAGCTGTTGTAACCTTTGGAACATCTGGAAAAGGTGCTCATTGGGAACAATATTCCCACACCATTGATTGTTAAATACTTGTTTGGCTAAGTCAGCCCCATCAGTCCTCCATGCCATCCTTAAGGGCAAACAGCAACTTCCCCCAAAGTTTGACTCACCATCCTGAGGTGGGGGGGATTGTTTCCAGGTGCTCAGCCGCCTCCCTGAGAAGACAGTACATTCCTCATTTCCCAAGTAATAGACATGTAGGGATGTAGTGAAGAGGGAAGGAGGAGGGGGGAAGAAAAGCTGTTTTTGGGCAGTTAAGTTTCAGTCTCTCTGCTTTGCTTTTGCTCTTCCAGGGAGGAGAAGTCCATTCATTCTGCGCCTTAGAAAGCCTTGGGCTTGCAAAGGTACCTGTAAGTGCCCCCCCTCTGAGAAGGGACTGGCTGCCTGGGCTTCCTAGCTCAGTGAGCTAGCAGATCCTGCCCTGCTTCCTCACTCGGCTCTGACTCCCGGAGGGACAGTCAGTGTGGTCCTGGCAGGCGAGGGGGGAGAGAATGGGAAGAGCTTAGGAATAATCTCTCCATCAGCCATCCAACCATCCAGCAAGCAGCAGTACCAGCAGCAGCAGCAATGCCAACTGCCAGGCAGGAGAGCAGAGAAATGCCCTCCCCTCCTTGGCCAAAAAGAGAGCAACTTAGAAGTAACAATAATAATATGCAAGCATTAAGCACAGCAGGTGCCGAGGGAAGAGGGCTGGATCGGGACTCAGGAGCCCTGGGTTCTGGTCTCAGCTCTGCCATTAACTCACTCTGTGACCTTGAGGAAGTCACTTCTGCCTTGCTGGCCTCACTTTCCTCCTTCTTGCAAGTGACCATGCCATACATGGATCATTTGAAATAGCCGGGACCATTTAATCAGTAAGCATTTATTAAATATTCACTCCCATGTTCCAGGCACTATGCTAAGTTCTAGAGATACAAAGAAAAGGCAAAAACAAGATGTCTCCTTAAGGAGCTCACCTTCCGATAGGGGAGACAACATGCAAGGAGCTATGTCTATATAAAATATATACAGAGTAGATGGAAGGTAATCTCAGAGGGGAAGGCACTAGCAGCTGGTGGAACTGGGAAATGCCTCCTGCAGAAGGTGAAATTGGAACTGAATATTGAAGGAAGCCAGAAGGTGAAGCAATCCAGGCAAGGGGGGAGAATTGTTTAGTCTGGGAAAAGAAAAGACCTGGTAGTGGGGTGTATATATGTGTGTGTGTGTGTGTGTGTGTGTGTGTGAGAGAGAGAGAGAGAGAGAGAGAGAGAGAGAGAGAGAGAGAGAGACTTAGAGACAGAGTGCTGTCTTTAAGTATTTGAAAGGTGCTCATGTGAAAAAGGAATCAGGCTTCTTTTGCTTGGTCCCAGAGAGCAGAACCAGGAGTCTTGGGTGGAATGTGCAGAGGCAGATTCAGGCTTGATGTCCAAAAAGTTCCCTAACAATGAAATGCTATTAGGCTGGCTCTGGAAGCAGTGAGGGGATTTCCCTTGAGGGGAGGTCTTCCAGCAGAGCCTGGGTGAGCGACCTCTTATCAGAAACGTTGTACGAAGGACTGCCATTCAGGTGAGGAAGGATGGACCAACCAATGTCAGAGATCTCGTCCACTTTTCAAAGTTGACGCTGCCATTTATGGGAGGGCAGGGGTCAGAAGAGGCAAGGGGGAAGCTGGGATTAGGTGACCTTTCTAGTGCCTCCTGGCTTTCACATTCAGTGATGCAGTGATGCTAGCAGGCAGCCAGCTGTCACTTTTCATACCCAGAGTTCTTTCTGGTAACTTTGACTAATTGTAGCATGACTGTATGCTTTTGAGAAGCTACAGAACTAACTTTCCTCCTCTTTCAACTTTGGCTGACTTATGGCCGACTTGGGTGAAATGCACAGATCTTAGCTCTGGAAGGGCCCTGGAGAGATGATGTGGTCCAGTCCCCAACTGTCAGACCCATGATCTATGATCGTTGGCTCTATTTTATGTATGAGGTTTCTTCAAGGTCACAGAATCAGTTAGGTAGTGACAGGACTAACTAGCTGTGCCAGAACCCAGGACTCCTGGATCTCACGTGTCAAAATCATAGGCTTTAAAGCTGAAAGCAACCTTGGAGACCCATCTGCAGTGATAGGGAAACTGAGGCCCAGAGAGGTCAAATCATTCAACCATGGTTACACTAAGAAACTAAGAAACAGAGCCATGTTCAGAATTCAGGTCTTATGATTGCGATTTCCAGTGCCCTTTCTATTATATTTTACCACTGTCCTTGAATCAGTTGTTCTGAATTCCCAACACTATGCCCTAGTGAGAGAGGCAAGATTCTGTCATGGGGTACCTGGAAGCATTTGGGTTTTTCTTTCTGCCCCCTAACCCATCCCATTCTCATGCTGAAAGGCTGATCTTTTTTCCTCCTCTTCTGATTGCCACAAAGGTGTAGGCAGGTTCCCTACCTGTGGTATAGAGTTGTCCTGTTGTGTCTCACAGTGCCTTCAGCTATGATCATGGGGCCATTGACTTAGATCTGGAAAGGAAACTTACAGACCATCTTGTCTGTCTTCCTTACTTTACAGATCAGGAAACTGAGTCCAGGGAGGTTAAATGTGTTGTCTCTCCCATTTGAATGTGAGCTCCTTGAGAAAAGGGACGGTGTTTTTCTTCATACCACTAGAGCTTAGCCCCATGCCTGGCACATAGGAAGTGCCAGGGATTTGCTGGAACCAGTTCTCACAAGCTCGATTGTTAAACGTTCAGTGTGATCATTTATTTCTCAAAAATCAGCAAATGCTACAAGTCAGGATACAATACAATACAATACAATACAATACAATACAACACAATACAGTAGGATATAATAAGTCAGGACTTGACTTATTGTTTTATTGATTGTCTAGATTTAAGAAACTGATGGAAAAATGTTAAAATGCAGATTAAACTTAAAAGTGTGTCCCGCTTACATTTTTTTCTCACATTATTGTTAAACACCTGCCAGCACACCCCAGGTAACTGCCTGCTAGGTGTTTGTTGACTTACTAAGCTTACAGATGGTAAAACTGAGGCAGTGAGAAGTTGAGTAACATGCCTAAGGTCACACAGTAGCAGAGTTGGGAATGGAACCCAGGTCCCCAGCTGCAGATCTAGTGCTCTTTCCCTGGCCTCGTGACAGCCCGAATCGACAGCGATGAGGAAATCCAGGGTGATGAGCCCGGTCAAGCCGTGGTCTGGGCTGGGTATCAGGTCAGGGTTTCTTCGAGGGCAGGTGCAGGGCTCGCGGTTGGCTGCAAAGCTTCCATCCAGGACACGGCATTGGGATAGGGTGACCAGCCGTGGGCTTCTCTATGTTCTGCTCTCTCTATGCTAATCCGCTCTGACCTCTGTCCTGGCAGCAATATCCTCCAAGCAAAGGCCCACCTACAATCTTATAGAAAGCATGGTGCTCTGTTCTTAGTAGATGCTTGAACAATTGTAGTTGGATCGATTTTATTTCAAGGCCATGTGGAAAGAGAGCTGGCCTCAGGCTCAGCATGACCTGGGCTTAATTCCCATCTTTGACATGTACTGGCTGTGTGACCCTGGGCAAACTAATTAGCCTCTCAGTGTACTGGGAAGGCTGGAAGATTAATTTTCAGTACAGTTGCTCATTGGCCTGGGTAGAGGGAGCTCTTTCATCAGGGATCTCACAATATCAATGAAATCACAGGTCTGTTGTTCAGCTGTTTCAGTCATGTCTGACTCTCTGTGACCCCATTTGGGGTTTTCTTGGCAAAGATACTGGAGTGATTTGCCACTTCCTTCTCCAGCTCATCATACAGATGAGGAAACTGAGGCAAATAGATAAGTGACTTGCCCAGGGTCACACAGGTCAGATTTGAACTCAGGTCTTCCTTACTCTAGGCCCTGACTCCAGAGCAGCTAGGTGGCACAGTGGATAGAACACTGGGTTTGGAATCAGGAAGACTCATCTTTATGAGTTCAAATCAGGCCTCAGACATGTATGAGCTGTGTGTGCCTAGGCAATTCACTTCACCCTGTTTGCCTCAGTTTCCTCATCTGTAAAGTGAACTGGAGAAGGAAATGGCAAACCACTATAATACCTTTGCCAAGAAAACCCAAAAAAGGGGTCATGAAGAGTCAGATGTGACTGATATGACTCAATCACAGGTCTAGACCAAGTTAAAAAAGGAATTGATTGCCAGCCTACTGTGTGTAGAATCTTATCTGAGGTGCAGTCTTTTTTGCTGTTGCCTTTACTTACCGATGCCGTCCAAGTACCTTCTTTTACCCGTCTCCACCTTCCTCTCTCATTGCCTGGTTCTTGCTGATGATTACAACAACACATCTTGCTTCAGACACTTACTAGTTGTGTGACCTTGGGCAAGTCATTCAACCTCTCTCGTCCTTCATTTCTTCATTTGTAAAATCAGTAAGCCAGTCAACAAGCACTTATTGAGCACCTACTATGTGCCAATCATTGTACTAAGCACTGGGGATATCAGTAAGCCAGTCAATAAGCACTTATTGAGCACCCACTGTGTGCCAGTCATTGTACTAAGCACTGGGGATATCAGTAAGCCAGTCGACAAGCACTTATTGAGCATCCACTGTGTGCAGTCATTGTACTAAGCACTGGAGATACAAAGAGATACAAAAACAATAGTCTCTGCCCTCAAGAAGCTCATAATATAATGGGAGAAACAACATGTAAAAATCATGCACATCCAAGAGACAGACAGAGCAGGTAGAAAGTAATCCGGGAGGGAAGGGATTGGAGGAGGAGAAGGTGAAGGAGGAGACTGGAAGGGCCTTTGGCAGAAGGTGGAATTTGAGTTGAGTCTTGAAGAAGCCAAGGTAGCTAAGGGGCAGAACTGAGGAGAGAGAGCATTCCAGGCAGTGGAGACAGCCAGTGGGAAGACGAGGTGTTGGGAGATGGAGTGTGCCGCTGGAATACCAGCCGGGAAGCCAACGTCTGGGTTTCATGGAGTTCCGGGAAGGGAGTAAAGTATGGAACTGGGAAGTTGGGAAGGGACCAAGTCGTGAAAGCCAAGCAGAGGATTCGATGTTTGATTCTGGAGGTAATAGGGAGCCACTGGAGTTTACTGAGTTGGGGGCGGGGGTGATATGGTCAGAGAAACACTCTAAGAGAATCCTTTTGGCAGCTGAGTGGAGGATAGATTGGCATGGGGAGTGGCTTAAGGCAGGGAGAAGACCCCAAAGGTTGTAAAGATAATAATAACGCCTGCCTCACAGGGCATTTGGGAGATGAAATTGCAGACTACCTCCACAAGTGCTGAACGAATGTTAATTGTTAGAGGCAGGCTACAACACTTTTGGAGAGTTTGGTGTTTGAGGGTTCTGCCCACTTTAAGAGGTAAAAGGGAAGAGAGCCAAGGCAGGCAAATCTCCCATAGGAGAATGCTTTGGTATAGCACACACTGATGGTACAGAGAAGGAAAATGACCACTCCAAGGGCTCCCAGACTCATTAACAGCAGAGCTGGTGTTCACATCCAAATCTCTTGACTTCTCATTTAGACCTCTAGCTCTCTCCTTCAGATCTTGGCTTTGTAAGCTGGTCCCCACTCCAGCACTCTGTACCTAGGCAGCTAGGTGGGATTTTGTGTCAGGAAGGTCTGAATTCAAATCCAGCCCCACACACTTACTAATTATGTGACTCTGGGAAAATCACTTAATCTCATTAGCAACATGGAGATAATAATAGCACCTACCTCTCCTGGTTGTTGTGAGGTTAAATTGTGATATTTTGTAAAGCACGTTGTAAGCCTTAAAGTGTATATAAATGCACACTGTCACACTGGGCAGATCATTTAATCTCTGCCTGACTCAGTTTCCTCATTAGCACCTACCTCTCCGGATTGTTGTGAGGTTAAAATGTGATATTTCGTAAAGCACTCTGTAAGCCTTAAAGTGCTGTATAAATGCTAGTTATTATTATTTTTATGGTTATTCTTATTGCTTTTATCACCATCCAATTCTTTCTCCCTGGCAACCTATTTCCTGGATTTTTTCCAGGAGACCAGGGAAAGATGGATGGGTAATGGGTTGATAGCGGTGATTAATTTGAGAGATGGTAAGCACAGACAGTTCCCACTTTTAAACTCGATGTATTTTTTGAAATCCTATTTTAAAGCGGAGTCCTGTGACATCTAGACAATTGGAATTACACAGTTTAGGTTATGGGCCAAGTCCTGACTTGAAAAAAAGGAAAGCAGAGGGGACGGAGATCTAAGAGAGAGACAAACCATTGCCTTTGCTTTAGGTCCCAGTTTCCTCATTTTATAAATGAGAAGGCCAGACTACTGGCTTCCACATTCAATAATCTGTGTTCTAAGGTCTTTCCCAGCTCTGACATAGGCCCTCTGTGCTCTCAACAATTGATGATAATTCCATGACAAATTTATTGCAGAGAAGAGAGAGGCTTCAGTAGGTAAAGAAAAAAACCAGACTTTAGGGCAAGCATTTCTCCCCAGGGGCCAGAGAAAAACGTATTCTCTCCTTGAGCAAACAGAGCCCCTGGTATGGCGTTAACCTAAGTCAAAATTTGGCTCCAAGTTCTCTGAATAATAACCCAGCATTTCTATAATGCTTTGAGTTTACAACGCTTTCCACACACGTTGTTTCAATGGAGCCTTACAAGAGCCTTCTGCTACAGATACTACAATGATTATCATCTCTTTCTTCCCCTTGATCTTGTTACTGAGATAAGCAGACCCCCCCCCCCCCAGATCTTTCTACCAAATGGTACTTGGTGCCAACGGTCATTGGGTGGGGAGGAAGTAGTCTTCTCAGCAACGTCCTGTTTACCCCAGCTTGCAGTACGGCCAGTGATGACAGGCCGGTCTCACTCCTAGAAAGATGGCACCAAAGATTCCAAGATCAGAGTCTTCTCCTAGGGGCCACCATGGAATCTGAATCAGAAAGTAGAAACGCCAAAAGGGCTGCCCTGCTCCAGGTCCGGTTCTCTAGCTCGTCTTGGGCATCTTTCCTCTGAAGATTGAGGACATTCTTTTTCAAAGGTCCCTTTCATAGGGTAACATTAAAACAACTAGGGGAACTTGGTTCATGTTAATCATCTGAGGCTGCTTCACCTTACATTTCCCACGTCTTTGATGTGGGCAGTGATAAATGGTCAAAGGATATGAAGAAGCAGTTTCCAGATGAAGAAATTAAAGCTATCTATAGTCATGAAAAAATGCTCTAAATCACTATTGATTAGAGAAATGCAAATCAAAACAACTCTGAGGTACCACTTCACACCTATCAGATGGGCTAACATGATGAAACAGAAAAATGATGAATGTTGGAAAAGATGTGGGAAAATTGGAACACGAATGCATTGTTGGTGGAGTTGTGAACTGATCCAGCCATTCTGGAGAGCAATTTGGAAACATGCCCAAAGGGCTATAAAAGTGTTCATACCTTTTGACCCAGCAATACCACTTCTAGGGCTGCATCCCAAAGAGATCATAAAAATGGGAAAAGGACCCACATGTACAAAAATATTTATAGTAGCTCTTTTTGTAGTGGCCAAGAACTGGAAACCGAGGGGATGCCCATCAGTTGGGGAATGGCTGAACAAGTTGTGGTACATGAATGTAATGGAATACTATTGTGCTATAAGAAATGATGAGCAGACAGACTTCAGAAAAACCTGAAAAGACTCATATGAACTGATGCTGAGTGCAGTGAGCAGAACCAGGAGAATACTGTATGTAGTAATAGCAACATTGTGCAATGATCACCCATGATAGTTTAGCTCTTCTCAGCAATACAATGATCAAAGACAATTCCAAAAAAAACTCATGATGGAAAATGCTATCTACATCAGAGACCCATGGAGTCTGAATGCAGATCGAAGCAGACTATTTTCATTTGGTTTTTTTCTTTCTCATGGTTTTTCCCTCTTGTTCTGATTCTTCTTTCACAACGTGACTAGAACGTGTAGAAATACATTTAACATGATTGTGCATGTATAACCTATATCGGATTGCTTGCTGTCTTGGGGAGTGGGGAGGAAAGGCAGGAAGGTAGAAAAATTTGGAACTCAAAATCTTACAAAAATGAATGTTAAAACTATCTTCACATGTAATTGGAAAAAATAAAATACTATTAAGTGGGAAAAAAAAGGTATGTGCAATTCAGGGGAAACATCTGCTGGACAGGAAGCTACCCCAGGAAGTGTTCCAAATATAATTAGCATTTATTAAGCACCTACACTACTCAAAATACTACATTAGGCGACGTCTATTACACTTCCCATAGTGACTATTCTAAACCTGTCTCCACTAGCCCTACTCCACCCTCCAGTTTACAGCAGATGACCTAGCTTCCTACTCCATTGAGAAAACTGAAGCTGGCAAAATTCTCTTTAACCCTTATCTTTTTAACTGCTACGTGTCTTGAAAAAGGCGTCTGTACCCAATGCTACCGCTTTCTTACTGCCTCTCCCTAATTAGGCTTCTAGCCCACCTCCTCCCACTGTACTGAAACTGGTCTTTCAGACCCGTGACCTCCCAACCATTGAATTCAATAGCATTTTTTTCAGCCCTTGTCCTATTCAATAAGTCAGTCAATAAACATTTGTTAAGCGCCAGGCACTGGGTTAAATTCTGGGGAGATAAAGAAAAGCAAAAGGCGTTCCCTACCCTCAAGGAGCTCACAAAACTTCACTTTGTATCTATCCACATAACTCTTTCTATGCTTCTCTTCATTTTGCTCATCATTTCTCACAGCACAGTAGCATTACATTTCATTCATATGCAGCAATTTGTTTATCCATTCCCCAATTGATGGCTGGGCATCTTTATTTCTGGTTCTTTGCCACGACAAAAAGTGCTGCTATAAATATTGGGGTACATGTGGGACCTTTCTTTTTGTTTTTGATCTCCTAAAGATATAGTCCTAGTGAGAGAGTCAAAGGTAGAGTCATTTTAGTCACTTTATATAAAATTCCAAATAGATTTCCAGAATGGTTATACCAATCCACAGTTCCACCCACAATGCATTAGTGTTGCCATCCCACAATCCATTCTACACTGATTATTCTCATTTTTTTTGGTCATTTTTGACAAGAAGTAAAACTTCTTTCCTAGTAAGAGTTGTTTTGATTTGTATATCTTTTATTATCAGTGATTTGGCACGTTTTCTATAGTTATAAATAGTTTGACATTCTTCCTTTGAGACCAACTTATTCATATTCTTTGTTCACTTATCTTTTGGGACCTTTCCAACTTTTGACACTGTTAACAATTCTTTTCTAATGGATGGCCCTTCCTCTCTTTGTTTAAAAAATGCCCTACTCTCCTGGATCATCTACTTCTCTGTCTCCTTTTCTAACTCCTTTTGCTCTTCTTAATCCCTTAATGTGGACATTTCTCTAAGATCCCTTCCCAGCCTCCTTTTCTAGGTAAGCACAGTCACTGCCATGAGTGACTTCAACTACCTACCACCTCTATGTAAATGTATCCCAAATCTGTACCTCCAATCCTATATCACTCTTCTGAGCCCATAGCCAACATCTTAATGGCCAATGGGACATCTTAAGCTGGATTCTCAATTATATCTAAAACTCAACCTATCCCAAACCTGGCGTATTATTGTCCTCATTACATAAACTTGGTCCTCCTTCTGATTTCACCGTTTCTGTCTGTGGTACCACCATTCTTCCAGGGACCCAAGTTAGCAGTTGTAGAATTATTTTTGACTCTAATCTCTCCTGTCCAATAAATGGCCACTTCTTGCTACTTCTTCCTCCAGGACATCTCTGGAATCTACTCCCTCCCCTCTATTTCTACTGCTACCACCCTAGGACTGGCCCTCATTACTGTTACTATCTCCTAATTGGTCTTTCTGCTCCCATGCCCCCTCACCTACAATCTGCTGTTTATACCATTGCAAGAATAATTTTCATTATTCATAGATCTGGTCATCTCATTTTTGTGATAAAAAAATCTTCAAAGACTCCATATTGTCTACTTAGAGTACAAATTCATTTGCCTGGCATTCAAGGGCATTTGCCATCTGTATCACCCTACCTTTCCAGTTTCGTCTCAATACAATACAACATAACACAACACAATACAATAAACATTTATTAAGCAGCTATTATGTGCCAGGCACTTAGCCAGTTCTAAATGCTAGGTATACAAATAAGAGGAGGTAGGTAGGTGGCTCAGTGGATAGAGTGCCAGGCCTGCAATCAGGAAGACCTGAGTTCAGATCTAGCCTCAGACACTTTATTAGCTGTGTGAATTTGGGTAAGTCATTTAATCTCTGTTTGCCTTAATCCAGTAGGGAAGGAAATGGCAAACTGTTCCAACATCTTTGCCAAGAAAACACCAAGGCCAGTATTGACTTGCTGTGATCCTATGGGGTCAAAGGGAGTCAGACAAGACTGAAAGACTAAACAATACAATTAAGAAAAAGAAAGACAGTCCTTGTCCTCAAGGAACTTACAATCCAATGGGGATAGACAAGCCACAAAAGGAAGCCAGAAAACGGGGAGGGGGACACAAGAGGATATTTTGTCCTGTGGAGTTGAAACCAAGCAGAGCTTCAGACAAAAATTGTTTCCTATTAGTCTCCTTCATACTCTGGCCAAATTTAACTAGTCTTTGCTCCACTTCCTACTAAAACATTTGAAGCACTCTAGAGGCTGCTAGGTGACCCAGTGGATAGCGTGCTGGGCCTAGAGTCAGAAGAACATGAGTTCAAATCCAGCCTCAGACACTCGCTAGCTGTGTGATCCTGGGCAAGTCATTCTCCTCTGTCTGCTTCTTTTCTTCAACTGAAGCCTTGGGGTTAATTATTAGTAACACTTACCTCCCAGGGTTGTTGTGAAAATCAAATGAAATAATATTTGTAAAACATTTCACACAGTGTCTGGCACATAGCAAGTGGTAAATGCTAAGGTAGAATTCAAGCTCAAGTCTTCCTAACCCCAATTCCAGTTAGTTCTCTCTACTATGCCACCTAGATTTCATTGGTATAAGGTGCTTCATGAGGACAATACTCCCTCTACCTATGCAGGTTGGCACTTTCTTTGAAACATATTTTAGAGAGTTGCCTAGAAGTTGCTTATAAAAGGAAAATGGGGATCTGGGACAGGAGGTTCATAGGAGGTACCAAAAGCTCCTTGAAGCCTTCCCCATTTCTACTTCTCAGTAATGGCCTTCCCTTTCATACTTCAGGTCAATAAATAATTCAATTCAATAAACATTTATTAAGTGCCTACTATGTGCCAGGCACTGTGCTAAATGCTGGGTATGCAAAAAGAGGCAAAAGGCAGTCTTTAAGTGATACTTTCTTCCAAAACTCCATAATACATTTTCATGTAATATTCTATGTAAAAAACACGCAACAGGTATTATAAATCTTTATCTACCAATCATGAAGGCAGTGTGTGTTTTTTCTGGATATTATAGTCACAGCTCTTGGTAATTTGAACAGCTCTTTCCAACTGCCCAGGAGGAAATACAGTGAACTGAGAATCTAGTGGGATAAAAAATGAGTTATTTCCCCCAAATCCCTAGACCTAGGGTGACTACTGACATAGGCAGATACAGCAACTAGACACTAGAAGGGGGAGGACATGAAATACAATAATCCATTCTGAGCCCACATAAACTGAGGACAGAGAATGACATATAATTCCTCTGGCCCTGTGAGGCTTCTTACATGTGAGTCTTGGGACTGGCATTCAAAAAAGGACTTAAAAAATTAAAGCACTCTGGCCTAGATTTTCATTTTAAACTGTAAACACATTTGGCCAAGACAGAGACTACAAGTTATTTTTTCCCTCTTTGGTCATATAGGAGAGCTGATCCTCTGGGAATAGGCACAAACGCCATCTGCTGGAGGCTGAGAAGAACCACAGGAAAAGAAATGGAATGAGAAACAATAGAAGACCCAGAAAAGGGCCTGGGACTGCCAATAGCTATCTGCTGAGAACTAAGAAGAACTGTGGACCAAAGCAGGACATCAAAGGGAGTTACTATGGGGGATCTGAATGGTGATCTCTAATGAAGCAACCAGAGGAGTCCTGGAGAGGGGAACCAATGTGAAGGAGTGAGTCTACTCCATTCACATCCAGGGTTCCCTGCTGGATCCTTCCCCAGGCTAGTACTGTTGAAGATTCATTCTATATTCATTCTCTTGCGAGAGAGACCTCTCACCAGTGGGTATTGCTACTTTATGTGGCAGGGATTCTTAACCTGGGGTCCACAGACTAAAAAAAAATATTGGATAACTGTATTTCGGTATAGTTGATTTCTTAATCCTATGTATTTTAATTAATGCACTTAAAACACTATCCTAAGAAAGGGTCCAAAGGCTTCACCAGACTGCCAAAGTGGTCTATGGTACAACAAAAGGTTAAGAAGCCATGTTTTATGGGTCCTTATAAGAGTTCAGCTACTTTCCATTAACCTCTCAGGAAATCTTGTGATGCCTACATTTCCAAGGAAGGGGGTATCAAAATTCTAAATTCAAGATGAACCAGAGAAGTGAGAAGTCCCCAAATGGTATCCAAACAGTTCAAGTCAGGAGGGAGCCTCTTCTGCAAGAGTCATATAGAGATCTTCTTGCTACTGGTGCTGTACTGCTTGTGTCTTATTCTCCTACTAGACTTTAGCCTCCATGAGGGCAGAGTTACGAGCCTGAAGTTGTGGGCACCAAGAAAGGAAGAACGATTGCCATCTTGAAAAAGGCCTGGGGAATACAAGACAGCTACATGTCCCCACTGCTTCAAGTGCCCAACTCTTTCTCCCAATCAATTTCTGGCCATATTATCTGTCCTCAAGAAGCTTTAGGCTGGTGTTAGTCCACTGGAAGGTTTGAAATTGGTCTGAGATTGGTGAAGGAAGGAGAGCACAGTAAGAACGAGCATCCCAGTAAGAATCACTGAATTCATACATGGGGAGAGAGCCCAATAGTGAGTCAGATTCGATTTGACATGAGAAGGGTTCAGTTCCCATATGGGATAGAGTGATGACTTATGGGGACTTGGAGAGAGTGAGCAGTGAATGAGACTCATGAGTTCATGAGGTGGCAAATTACAAGGGAAGTGTGGGACTGGGGAGACCCAGGCCACATCCTTGATCGGAGAGGGGCTATGGGCAGAGTCCAGAGGTTTTAATGCCCCCTCCCTATATAGCATATGTATCAGCCAGCAAGAGCAGGGATTAGTAACTGTTGATAAGATTTGGTCTTGTATCACTTATGTGGAGCAGGTATTTTCTGATCTCTTCCTAGGTTATTTTGGGAGGAGAGTGCCAAGGGAGACTCAGAGCAATGTAGAGTATGGGACATGCCTAGTTGTGAGTGACAGATATGGGACACCAAATCTCTACCAAAGTTTTTAACCTCCCTTAGTACCTAGCATTGTGTTCTGCAAACAGTAGGAGCTTAATACATCGTTAACTGAATGAACAAATGAATGAATTAAGTAACAGGGCTTCTAAGGCTCTTTCTAACCCAAATATTCTAAAAATGTCATTCCATGATTCAGTGTAATGTAGTGGAAAGAACACTAGCTTTAAAGTCAGAAAACCCGGGTAGGAATCTTGGCTTTGCCAGTAAGCTGTGTGATAAGTCTTTCCCCTTCCCTGGGCCTCAGTTTCCTTATCTGTAGAATGGGGAATGGGATTATATTGGAATCTATCCCAACTTTAAATCTATGATTCTATGATTTAATGCCTTAGGCTGAATTAAGCTTGTTTTTAAAAAATATTTTAATAACTACATTTTGATATTCCTTTGCAATTCTATGTATTTTATTTTGTTCACTTAAAAACCTTATTCTAAGAAGGGGATCTGTAGGCTTCCCCTACTAACAGAGGTCCATGACACATAAAAAATATTAAAAGCCCCTGTCCTATAGTATTTTCTCCTTTCAACTACCAACTCTGCAACTCACTATTAAACATTCTCAATAGCCTTGATCAGTATTAGGGCTTGGAGCCAAATGTCCACAAAATAAGCTCCTGGCCAAAGACATGAGCTAAGTTAATTCAAAGCCCAAACAATTGCCGGACCTTACTTCTGGAGGAAAGAAACGTTTCTTTCCTTTGGCAATAATTTTCTGCTGAGATATATTATAAGATAATAGGATTTGGGGCCGGAAGGGACTTTAGAGATTGTTCAGTCACGTAACTGTAGATTGGCAGCTAGAAGGGACACTAGAGGTCATCTAATCCAACTCCCTCCTTTTACAGATGGAGAAACTGAGTTCTGTAGAATTCTATAGCAATCCATCAACACGCATTTATTAGGTGCCTGCTATGTGCCAGGCACTGTGCTAGGCACTTGGTATGCAAAGAGGCAAAGGATAGTTCTTACTCTCAAGGAGCTTAGAATCTCACAAAGGAGACAACATGCAAACACATATATACAAAGCCCACTGTATACAGGAAAGGTTGGAAGTAACTGACAGAAGGAAAGCCCTAGAATTAAGAGGGGTGGAAGCAGGCTTCTATTATAAGAAGGGATAAGTAGCTTGTCCAGTGTTTGGGAAAATTATATCTTTATTTTCACTAACCTCTAACTAGAATTTAGCATGTCCTTCAATTATTTAAAAGTATGATTCTGAGTTAATAGAGGTGGAGTGAAGACAGTGGATTAGAAGGAGAAACCCAGCCAAACTCTCCCAACAGTTCCCTCCAAACAACTTCAGGATAATACCTCAAATAAGATTTTAGCAGAACCAACAAAAGATCAGGAAGGCATTTTTCCAGCCTAAGACAACTTAGGAGGTTGGCAAGAGAGGTCTATGACACTAGGGAAGGGTCCAGCTTCAATCTCTCACAGCAGCAGCACCAGCAATGGGCCTTAGAGGTGGCTGTGACAGGGGGTGGTGGCAGCAGTAGCAGCTTTGGAAGCTCTCAGCCCAGAGATGGTAAAAGGGTCTGACAACTGATCAGAAAGAGATGATGGGGGACACTTTGATGGCACTGGGTGCAATTGTTGCTGACTGGAAATTCTCTTGCCCAAGTGTAGTTATATGTGTTGTAGATCCAGGGTGGAGAGGAACACTTGTGTTGGTCACAAAGGAGTAGGGCCCCTCATCATAGTTCTAAGGCAGACGGAGCCCTAGCACTTAAGGCTGCAGGGGAGCAGGGTCTGTTCCTGGGTAAAGACACAGAACAGGAGAGCAGTGACCACACCTCTACCCAGATCACACCACCTCGAGAGTACCAAAAATGTGCAGACATCCAGAAAAACAGCAGCACAAAAAAAAGCCTAAAACTTGGTACAATACCTCCCCACTCCTGGGTGAGCAGAGCCTAACTTCATCATAACGTTCAAAGTCAAGAAATAAGCTGGAAAAATGAGCAAACAACCAAAGAAGAACTTAAGCATAAAAATCTCCTACAATGGCAGGGAAGACCAAGAATTGTGTCTTGGTGTGAAATGTGAAAATACCTAAGCCTTAAAGAAAAATGTTAATTGAACAAAAGCCCCAAAAAATTACTGGGAGGGTTAAAGAAAGAGACAAGAGAGACAGAGGAAAAATTGGAAAAAGAAGTGAGAGTGATGCAAGAAAATTATGAAGAGAGAAGTAACAACTTGGTATAAGAGGCACAAAAAAATACCAAAGAAAATAAAACCTTAAAAACCATAAAAACCGCTGAATGATAAGAGAGATACAAAAATTCACTGAAGAAAAGAACTCCCTAAAAAGCAGAATTAGCCAAATACAAAAAGAGGTACAAAAGCTCACTGAAGAAAATAATTCCTTAAAAATTAGAATTGGGCAAGTAGAAGCTAAAGGACTCCATGAGACATCAAGAAATAACAAAACACAGTCAAAAGAATGAAAAAAGTAGAAGAAAATGTGAAATTTGTCATCAGAAAAAACACTGACCTGGAAACTAGATTGAAGAGAGAATTTAAGAATTATTGGACTACCTAAAAGATCATATTTCAAGAAATTATCAAGGAAAACTACCCCCTGCCCCCGCCCATGTCTTAGATCCCTCTCACCGGCTATATCCAACTAGTGGCTAAGTCTTGCTGATTCTGCCTCCACAATATCTTTGAATCTCCATTGACTTCTTTCCACTCACATAGCTACCATCCAAATTCAAGCCCTCATTGCCTGTCTCCTGAGCTGTTGCAATAGCCTCCCAATTGGCCTCCCTGCTTTACCTCTCCCCTCCACCCAGTTGCCAAAGTAATCTTCTTAAAACACTGATGTCACTCACCAATAAACTTATTAAGTTTAACTACTGTGCCTCCCTATCACCACTGGGATCAAAGACAGGCTCTTCTCTTCGACACTGACAGTTTTTCTCCATGCCTTCAGCTGACCTTTTCAGCCTTATTATATCTCGCTCTACATTCCAGCCACACTGGCCTTTTTATTGTTCCTTATGCATGACATTCTGTCTCCTGTGCTTTTTCATGGGCTTGTGCACACACCTGGAAAGCGCTCCTCCTCACTTCTGCATCATAGAATCCTTAGTTTTCTTCAAAAATCAGCTCAAATGCCACCTCCTCATGAGACCTTTCCTGATCCCCTAAATTGCTAGAGCCACTCCCCACCCCCAACTACCTTGTGTTTATTCTATATAGTTGCACAAACATAGTTTGTGTAGTTATATAAATTGTATAGTTGTATAATTATACAAATCCCACCTACCACAGGAAACCTTCTCCAACCCCTCTTAATTCTAGTGCCTTCCCTCTGTGAATTATTTCTTATCTATACTTTATATAGCTTGCTGTGTATGTATTTGTTTGCATATTGCCTCTCCCATTTGATTGTAAGCTCATTGAGATCAAGCATTGTCTTTTTTTTTTTTTGTATCCCCAGCACTTAGCATGATACCTGGCATATAGTAGATGTTTAATAAATACTTATTGACATACAGTGTCCCAAAAGTTTTAGTGCAGGTTAGCTATGAGAGCTTAAGAGTCTACTACATGCATAGTGCTTTTCTGAGAGAGGTAAAAAGTTTAGATAAGACACGATGCTCACTTTCATGGAACTTACAGTCTATACCTCATCTCCATCTAAGCTTCCATAAGATAGAGAATGTCTTATAGTACTTTTCATCATCTATAGAACCTTACTTGGGTATCTCTTATAGAACCTGATCAAACTGGTAAGTACTGGTAAGTACTAAGCAAATACTCTGTTGTGATATTTTTTTCATTTCCTTTTATTAATTTTTTAATGCCATTCCTCTTGGAACCTTTTGGCTAACCGAAGCCTGTTTTCTGTTAATATTAACCTCACCTAGCCAAAGCTTGACTCATGGAATGCTAATATTAAGGGGAGACTTTTTGACATTTCTCATACAGGAAGCCAAAGGGCAGTTTTAAGCTTTTCAAGGTGATTTAGCTAACTATTTGTGAAGGGATTCAACTGGTTCTGACTCTGTATTTACCTTTGAGGAATGTAAATTTCCCCTCCCCAAACAGCCCATTGTGAACCTTCTAAATGTAGTTAGTGTAATTTGTTGCCTGACTTAGTTTGCCTATGAAGTTTATTTAACTAGGTTTCTTTACTTAGGTGATATACAAGATTTTGATTTTGTTTAACTAAGTTTGTTGACCTTTTATGGCCCAAAAGGATGCTCTAGATTACTGTGTATCAAAAAATTATAGAATCCTAATCTTTGTTCAGGGTTCTTTTTCTACTACCTGAACCTAGGCGTAAGCATAATAAAACCTAGGTTTTTACCTCTATAATTTCTACAATGTGACGGGTGTATTTGGCAGCAGTAACCTACCACACGAACTAAAAGGAGTAAAGTTGTTTTTCAGTCATATCCGACTCTGTGACCCCATTGGGAGTTTTCTTGGCAAAGATACTAGAGTGTTTTGCCATTTCCTCTTCCAGCTCATTTGACAGATGAGGAAACTGAGACAAACAAGGTGAAGTGACTTGCCCAAAGCCAGTAAATGTCTGAGACCAGATTTGAACTCGTGAAGATGAGTCTTCCTGACTCTAGGCTCTCCCCACCTAGCTGCCCCACTTGAAACCATCTAACCAATAAAGGTTAGAATTGCCTTTCAAGCTTCGTGTATATTTCCAAGGCTGACAAGTAGCTCTAGACCTAAAAAAACTGAACAAGTCCTTCAAGTATTGTGTGTGTGTGTGTGTGTGTGTATGTACATGTCAGGAGTCGAGCCCAAATTTATTGGTAATAAAAGTATCTCCCCTTTCCCTTCTCACCCCTTGCCGCCCACTTTGTCCATAAGGCAACCTCTGTCTCAGACAAATCTATAGGAAAACTTTGAAAATCTGGGTCAGTGAGTTTCCAGTGAAGGAGAGAAGGGTACTGAGTGGAATGCTATCCTCCTACTCATCTTCTCTTTTCCAAAGTAAGTAATTAATCAGGCAAGATGGAACAAACTAAATGCAATTGAGTAATTGACCTGATAAAAACAAGCTATGGAGGCTCTAGGCTCTGGGCTCTGCTGGAACATTAAAGCATTTCTTACCCCAAAAGGAAATAATTTTGTTTGCCTTTGCTTTGCTGACAGCTATAAACATGACTTTGCCACTCACCACTCTTTCTAGCTTAATGTATGAGTGAGAGGTAAACGAGGCAATCCATTATAGATTGAGATCAGGGCAGAACATGAAAAAGTAAGGCAATTATCCAGAGAGCTCCAGAAGAATTCACTCCAGCAAACATTTATTAAGCCCCTCTCTGTGTAAGTTTTGTTTTTTGTTTTTTTTTTAAGGACAGATCCTACAAATGAATGAGTAGCTGAGCCCAGAATTGAACTGGTGGAGGGGAGCAGGTTGCCTTTGGGAAATTGCAAAGTTCTTTTGATGATTATAGTGTCTTCCTAAAACAAAGATTGACCTTTGTAGAACCATTATTCTTTTAGTCTCTGAAGAATTAACTAGGAAGATAACCATTAGGGTTCCTTGGTACTGGTACCCAGGAGCTCACTGCAACTCCTGATGAACAAGGGATTATGCAGAAGAAACAGTATAAAGAAAGGTGATCAAAGAAATGTCTGACTGATGGGAGAGGTGGACTATGAGGTTCCTGGCCCAAGGGCATAGTTTTGAAGTCCTGTGAGCCTGGGCCCTTTCACAAAATAGAGGGTCAAGGAGGAGCTCTCCAATGAGAGAAGGGAATGGGACTTACTGAGGGATATTCCAGGTTGAAAAGGTCTCAAAAGGATAGTTGGATGTTCCAGGGTGAGGAGGCCACAATATTAAGGGAAGTTCTAGGATGAGAGAGCACACTTAAGGGACCCTTTATGGTAGACTGATAGGAAGACAGGGATAGGAGTCCCATAGGAAGGGCTGGCATGGATAGGTTGTGATCTCTGTCTCTGAAGGGAATATCCACTTTGTTCTATTAGAATCCTGGCTTATACCCAAAGCACCATGCTAGGTGCTGGGCATACAAAGACAAGAACAAAACAGTCCTGATCTCAAGGGCCCTACAGTTTACTGGGTTAAGAGAGGGAGGCAACATGTACACAAGTAAGTAAATACAAAACACAAAATAATTCCAAGAGCACAAGAACACTGATAATTAGAGGAATGGGAGAAAAACAGGAAAGACCTTTTGTTGGAGAGAGCATAGGAAGGAAGTTGGAGATAAGAATGGAGTGAATTCTGTGGGGTAACGTGGAGGGTACAAAGGCACAGAAGTATATTTGGTACAGGCAGATTTTGACTAGAAAATGATAGGGTTATGGGACCTGGAAAGAAAAAAGACCATGTCTTTGAAAGCAACCCAGCCTCTGAACTTTCCCACACAACTCAGTCTCTGACATTTTTCCTGAGGCATCTGGCCCATCCTAGTCTACCTAGATACTCAATAATCCTTTTAATTGCCCTTGCTCTGTGGCTCTCAACCACTTAACTCCTTTCATTGTCCTCACCTGGCCCACCCCAGGCTACTTGCCACTCCTTAATCCATCCAGGTCTTCTCAGGGTGTTTTCTTGTATGTAAGTACCAATCTTATCCCCATTAAATTGGGCAGATTCACCCGCTCCTATTGGCGTCACAATACTACAGGTTTACTAGGAATCTTGCCTGCCTAACTGGTATTATAATAAAACTTTGCTACTCTGACTGAAAGAAGGCTTGAGTGGTTGTGTGATACTTGAGAAACCAACTACCAGAAGACCCCTGCCCCACTGTCCCTGATAAAACCCCCAGTTTGCATAAGAAAGAATGGGCCTTTTGGCATTTAGCAAATGTCCCTGGGGCTCCATGACTGCTCCAAGGAATGTCAATAGATAAGACTTAGAGCCTGAACTAATTAATTAACCAGAAGAAAAGCCTGCCGCTAACAGTCTCTGTTTTCTGAGTAAGCTCAGAGATGTCTCTATCTTATGGAGCATTCCTTGCTCTGTCCATGGCCGTTAAGGGTGAAAACCTTGACCCCAGATATTATCTTGAATTATGTGACTTTTCCTTATCTTAATATTTTATGGGCATGTACCATGTTATGGAATGTTAAACACAGAGATCCTGGGTTGTAATTTCAATTGACACTTTATCAACTATCTGATTTGTTGTATTTACAATCTATTCCATTAAGGAAAATCCTCTTCTTGTATCATGGTTAAACATACATGGGGTCATAAAACTGAGGTAACACAGGCTTACCGGGTTTGTATAAATGTGATCCCTTGAGCCCTGAGCAGGGCCGTTTTGATTTGGGCCGCTTATGCCCCAGATGGTCTCCGGCTAATAAATTCTCCAATTAAAACTTATACTCTGTGACATGTCTTGCTCGCTGTTGTACAACAGTTGAATTCTTTTGAGGCAGACTCCCTGTACTTGCATTTTGGGGCTCTCAGCACCCCAAACTGCATCATATTGGTGGCCTACTATGAGGAATTGCCTGACCCCCTCAAGCCCTTCTCCAGACTCTGACTGAAAGAAGGCTTGAGTGGTTGAATTCTTTTGAGGCAGACCACCTGAACCCTTGCATTTTGGGGTTCTCAGAACTCCAAACCACAAAAGAAAATATAGTATATGAAGGTGTATAATCTCAAATAAGAGTGGAAAGGTGGGTGGCAACCAAACTTTGGAGCTTTACCAGTTTAAAGGTTTTGTATTTTGTCTTAGAAACAAAATGGAACCACTGATGATTTTTGAGTGTGCGTGTGCTGGTGGCAGGGGGACGGATAGCATCAGGGTCAGATCTGTGTTTTAGGAATATAAAACTGGCAGCTCAGTGGAGGATAGCTCAGAAGAAAGAGACTAGCATGGTAATCTACATCGAATTGCTTGCCTTCTCAGTGAGGGGGGTTAGGGAGGGAGGAAGAAAGAAAATTTGGAACTCAAAGTTTGAAAAACAAATGTCAAAAATTATTTTTACCTGTAACTAGGAGAAAATGAAGTACTAAATAGAAAGTGCAAAAAAATAAAAGAAAAAAAAAGAAAGAAACTAGCAGAAGGAAAACCATTTAGGAGGCCATTGTAGCAGTCTAGTGAGAGGTAATGAGGACCTGAACTCAGGGAGAAACTGAGTGGAGATAAAGGTGATCAATGCAAGAGAAAGATTGTGGAGGTAAGATCAATGATCCTTGCCAACTGATTAGATATAGAGATGAAGAAGGGGGAGGAATCAAAGAAGGCTCCAGTTTGTAAGCCTGGGTCACTAGTTGGCTAACTTTGGCCTCTGTTGTTTGGATAACTTCACTGTTTGGTTTTGCCAGCGTGGGTCTGGATGGGGTTGTGCTGCTCATTTTCATAAAAATAAGTTGAGTCCGAAAGACATGTCCCCTAGAGGCTGGTTATTTCTTTCTAAGACACTACATCTTGTGAAGAGATACTCCCATCAAACGTGGACAGTTGAGTTTCATCTTTATTGGCACAAGATCCATTCAATTGATTTTGTTATAGGAGAAGTCTTTCCTCTGTGAGTTTAGATTGCTGCTACTTAAACAAATCTACCATAATACAAAAATTATAGAGATTAAAAACCCAGGTTTTATTATATTTAAGCATAGATTCAGGATTCAAAAAAAATAACCCTGAACAAAGATTAAGATACAAGGCTTTTCATAGACAAAAAAGAATGTGCTAGAGAGACAGAGATCTACTCTTATACATAATGCTATATCCTTATACGTCATCTTACATCCTCTTAGGCCATAAAAGTTAAAAAAATACAAATTCATAATTCCATGCTTCCTTCAATGTTATAAAAGTTGAACAAACTTAAACAGAATCAAACCTCACGCAGCCCTTAAGGAAAGAAACCCAGTTAAACAGACTCTATAGGCAAACTCAGTAGGTTACAGATTAAATGACATTTAGAAGTTTCACAATAGGCTGCTTGAGAGAGGAGATTTCCGTGTCTACAGAGTCAGTGTCAGTAGAATGCCTTCCTCAAATAAGGGAAGTCAAATTACTTAGGGAAGCCTTGACTCCCTCTTTTGGCTTCTTGTCTGAGGAATGTTTGAAGCCATAAGTAAATTTTCACATTCTGTGGGTTGGAGTTCAGCCAGCTCAATAACCACCTAACAAGAAGAAACAGCCTTGACTATTCCCCTAAATAAAAACCAATAAAAGATAATTAAAAATCACAAATTCTTATAGCAATTCCAATACCTGCACAGAGAGCAAAATATATCAGTTAAATGAGAACAGCAACACCAGAGATGGAAAAACAAGAGATTCAAGCTATTTTTATACTTAAATGACAAAAAAAAAATGGCAAAATCTGGCTATACCACGTGTTATCTGTATATAGCATTGGCCTCTGTAGATGGAGGACCCATGAAAACTGCCCCAGGTAAATGACCTGTTTTGGGTTAGCATATATGCAAAACCACAGCTCATGGGCCCCTACTTATGTTTTCCATCTACCAGACTAACCAGAAGACACACTAAGTCAAAACAAAATGTGCTTGAATAGCATAGCAAAATAAATAATAAAAAATTTGTCTAATACGGAGCCAACAAGCACTTATTAAGCACCTATCATGTGCCAGGTACTCTGCTAAATGCTGGAGATACCAGTACAAGCAAGAAAGAAAGACAGTCTCTGGCTTCAAGGAGTTTACATTCTAATGAGGGAAGACAACACACCAAAAGGAACCGAAAAAGTAAGGGGTAGGGACATGGTGTTGAAGTCTGGAAAGTCAGACTAGGAGAGGAGGGGAATAAAAGTTGGCTGGAATAGGGCTCTCCCCAAAATGGAGGTCTCCAGAGGAGCTCACAAGCAGGAGAAAGGGGTTGGCAAAGTGGAGGAGGTTTTAGGGTGAGGCTGCAGCAGAGGGGTGGTGTTGAAGTACAGAAGTCAGTAGAACAGAAAGGAGGAGTAGACTTTCCCACAAATTTCCACACCACCAATGGGAGAGAGCTTACATATATATCTATAGAGGCAACTTATGTTCTTATGGAGTGCATTCTAGCTGGAACCTCTCTTTGCCTCTGACACTGTTGCTTCCTCTGCTATGTTTTAAGATGCTCAGAAGAGCATAGTTGATGTCCTGTGGTGGGCTAGTTTCTCTGACAACTCATCACCTCCACAATGCTGAAATTTGCCCAATCTCCACTGAGCTGCTCTCAGTTGCCACTTGTTGGTTCTTCGTTGAATTGCAACTGCTATGTCGTCCTCTGGAGTCTTATAGGTCTTGTCTCATTCTTTGTGACCCCATTTAGGGTTTTCTTGGCAAAGATACTGCAGAGGTTTGCCATTTCCTTCTCCAGCCCATTTTACAGATGAGGAAACTGAGGCAAACAGGGTTAAGTGACTTGCCCAGGGTCACACAGCTAGTAAGTGTCTGAGGTCATATTTGAACTCAGTTCCTCCTGACTGCAGGGCTGGCACTTTATCCACTGTGCCACTAGCTGCCTCTTAGCATCACTTTCTTAAGTCCAACAATCAACAAAATAATAAACCAAGCCCTGATCTGTAGCCTTTGCTGATTTCCAAGGTGCAAAAGCTCACCATGGAAGTTTAGGAGTCTCCAGTTGGTTGGAGCTGGCTCCAGCACACCCCTCCTTTTACAATTAAACTGCCACTTGTAACAACTTAAACGAAAGCCTCAGATCCATAGACAATGTCTGACGATGTAGCAACATTCTCTCCTGATAGTTCTGCCTCTTTGCCAGGAGGAAGGAAACATATCCCATTATCTGGGCTTTCTAGGACCATGCTTGGTTTTACACTTACTCAGAGTGGCCTCTTCTGAGGATTCTTTTCAGGGACATTGTTGCAGTCATTCTGTATATATCAACCGTTCTTGCGGCTCTGTTTTATTCACTCTGTATCTGTTCATGCAAATCTCCTGTTTCTCTACATTCCTCCTGCTTGTCATTTCTTGCCGCACTGTGATTTTCCACTACCTTGTATGCTCCAGATGGATCAAGGGTTCCTCAGGTGGTGGGTATACCCTTCGATTTGAGTTGGTTGCTATCAGAATTTAATATTCAGGATTCTGAATCCAAGTAGCAATAAGCTCTATTATAAATAGGGTTCTTCTACGTAAGTGTATAGGATTTTAAAAAATGAGGCCGCTTTCTGAATGTTTTTCTGGGAGAGTTATGAGGGCAAGAAATTGTTTTTAAGTCCCTCAGCCAAAGCTAAGTGCATCTCTTCCCTAAATTATCTAGGTGTGGGGCTCTGTTTTGGCTGGGTCAACACTGTTTGAAAGAAAAGCAGGTTTTTCTTTTTGACTTATTTTGTTATTTACTGAACATTCACATAAGGAAAAAGAACTCCTGGCTGCCTATGCGGCCCCCACCCTCTCTCACTCAGTGTTCCCTGCCAAGGAGAAATGGGTGTGTTTGCCGAATGTGGGTGTTTTGGGGAGGGAGGTGGATTTTTGAATTGTTTGAAATGGACTGATCTAGAACAGATGACCTTGGAAACTCCCTTCCAGTCTGAGAATCCACACCAAAGAGGCTATCACAGAAGAAGACAAGATAAAGACACTAGAGACAGTTGGGTGGCACAATGGATAGAACTCTGGCCCTAGATTGAGGAAGTCTTGAATTCAAATCCAGCCTAGGCACTTATTAGCTATGTGACCTGGGAAAGTAACCTAACTTTTGTCTGCCTCAGTTTCCTTAACTGCAAAGTGGGATTAATAATAGCGCTCAGGATTTCTGTGAGGATTAAATGCCTAGCACATAGAAGGTGCCTAATACATGTTTGTTTCCTTCTTTCCCCACCCCATAAATAACTCGCTGGCTTTGCTCTCCAAGTAAAATGCTGCTCGCGAACCATAGAGATAATTTCTTTTTGCCACTGTATCAGGAAATCCCCTTTTCTTTTCATAAAGTTTGGTCACCATACTTTTGAACTTGTGTTTACCCATAAGACACACCACCCTCATCCTCTAAGCTGGCACCGCCTAGCATATTTCCCTTCTGTTAGAAGGCTAAATTCCAGGATTCTGTTGTTTCAGACACCAGAATCTCTGCTTCATCTCCTCCATGGCAGAGTTTAGGGTTCACCAATATTTTCCATGAAGGTCTCTCTTAGACCCATGCACTCTGTCACTTGGAAGGGGAAAGTCCATTCTGATGATGTTCCTGCTAAGGCTGTCTCTAAGCGCTCATGATATCCATGTGCCTCTGCCTTGCGCTGGTCACTTCCTGGTCTAGGTAGTTCTTCTGGAAGGGGCAAAGTGGAGAGGAAGCCTCTCAAAGTAAGCTGCTCTGTCAGCTTGGTTTATAGACCGTGGGAAGATCGGATCAAAGTCCACCATGCTGTGTCCTAGGTAGCCAATCAGCTTGGAGGTAGCCCTGTCATTGAGAGGTAGTGGGAAGGTCCATAATCTCTTTGCAAGGTGCCAGTGGGCATGCTCAGACACCTCACCTGCAGGTGACCCTCAGGTCCCTCTTAAGAAGGCTTGTGCTATGTACTTCTATCTAGTTGATTGAGGAACTCCTCAGATTGCTCAGGGACTCCTCTGACCCTCCCCTTTTTACCTGAATGTAAAGTGGCACCATATTACTTACATTAAGTACAAGAGGCAGCTAGGTGGTGGGTAAGAGCCTGGAGTCAGGAAAACCCAAGTTCAAATCTGGACTCAGACACTAACTAACCGTGGAACCCTAGGCAAGTCATTTAGTTTCTGTTTGCCCAGTTTGCTCATCTGTAAGATGGGTATAATAATAGCAGGGTGGTTTTCAAGATCAAATGAGATGCTTATAATGTGCTTAGCATAGTACCTGGCACACAGTAGGCACCATATAAATGTTTACTACCATGATGATGAGATGATGATGATGATTTTAGTGATGATGAATGCACAGGAGGAAGGGGCCACTTCTGATTGAGGACTGAGTGAGCTCCATGGACAGAGTTGGGCCTGGATTGATGGACAGGATTTCAACTTATTCAGATTGGAAGTAGGGGAGAGGAAAACATATCACTCAAGGCCAGGGCCACGCTCTTCCCACAGCTGTGCTTTTTGGTGGGAGTAGTCAGCACTGTTTAGTTTCACCCAGGGTCACTTGGGTTCCTGCACTGACTTCTACCTCCTGGGGTTCAGTCCTCCCAAGATCTTTGAGGTTCAGGGTGCTAGATCTTCAAGACCCTCTCTGGTGTCTCAGGACAGTTTTAGGGCCCTCAGATGCACTAGACCTGGGTTGTCTTCCTCTTAGTACTGCAGCTATGCCCTGGTCACTGACCACTACTGCTCTCCTGGACTTCCAAGGTGCCCACCCTGGAGCTTTGTGGCCACTCTTGGATGTTCTCAGGGAGCCCTCCCGTTTCATTACCCCTAGACACAGTCTTGCATGTCATGTGTGTCTCTCTCCCATTTCTGCTCTTGCTGGGAGGCCTACTTTCCTATTGCCCTCCAGCTGATCTCTTATGCAGTTCTAGGATGGAAGAAGTCACTTCCTGCAGCTTCTCACTGTATTTCTTGATCATTGTTTGGTCTGGTGAACATTTCAGGGCTTTGCTAGGGAATTGGACTGTGTACTTTTCATTCAGGCATCCATGTTGGCCAATAGTTCCATTCCACTCAGTACTAATGTTTTTAACTAGCACATACAAATGGTGAACATTTGCTCTCTGACTTGAAACGAATTCTTAGTCACCCTGAGGCACTTCCCAAACAGGCAGTTAACATTTTTAAAATCTCAGCCTTCCCCTTGTTAATGCACTGCTCCTAGTCATTGGTCACAGTTCCGCTCAATGGGGACTTAATTACCTTCTCTGCCATTACCATTGCAGTCTTGGAAATATTTAATGCTTTGAAATTTATTAAAGCATGAAGAGAAATTAAGGAAATTCATTTGAATGGGGAGAGAAGATAAACTTCGAGTAAAAACCCCCTAAACCGCCAAAGTCTCCCAAAATGGCCACCATTATTTTCTCTGTGTTTTGTGAAGTATAGAAGATTCAATGGGCTTGAGAATTTGCTCATTCTCATCAGAGACTTTCTAAATGGATTGTCATGACTCGGCAGCTTCTCCTTGACGCTCCTTGATGCCTTATTGATTGGAGGGTGAGAAATGTGGCCATTTGCAATCGTGTTTTGGGAGACTAATAAGTCCCATGATATCAATGGGAACATTTAAGCTATCAAGAATTACACAGAAGGCTTAGAATTGCTACTGTGTTGGAAGCTGCTTATTACCTGTGGAATCAATTGGATGAAGGCAGCATTGTTAAGAGGCGATTCAAAGACTGTCACATCCCGACGCTAATCTTTACACATTTGGATGGGTAAGCTTTCTGTTTTGAGCTTAATAATATTGAACCCTATTCTTATAGGAGCAGAAATTCATACAGGGCTAGCTATGTGCTTCTGAGGGTAAAAGGACAGGCATCAACATTGGAGTGACTAGAATTTGGATTGTGAGATTTTCAGAGTAGAAAGAGACCTTGGGAGGAAGCATGTTGTAGTATATATTGTGCTGGGCCTGGAGCAGAATTCGAATCCTACTTCTGACATATACTAGCTAACCCTGGGCAAGTCACAACTTCCATATGCCTCAGGCAACTCCTTAGGACTTATTTAACAAGTTAAAGGCTATCTATATTGATCTCTCATTCCTATAAGGGATGTTAAAGTCATCTATTCTATAGACAAGGAAACATAGCCCTGAAGATGGGAAATGATTTGCCCAAGGTCAAGAATCAAATGGCAGCTAGGTGGCACCATAGTGGATGAAGTGCTGGTCCTGGCATCAGGAAGACCTGAATTCAAATGTGGCCTCAATACTTACTAGCTGCATGACCCTGGGCAAGTCACTTAACCCTGCTTGCCTCAGTTTCCTCATCTGTCAAATGATCTGGAGGAGGAAATGGCAAGCACTCTAGTATCTTTGCCAAGAAACCCCAAATGGGGTCACCAAGAGTTGGACATGACTGAGACCACTGAACAACAAGAATCATAACAGGGATTTGAACCCAGGTCTTCCCACGACAAATTCAGTACTCTTTTCCTTGTGTGGTGCTATCCGGATCTGAGTCCTGGCTTATTTTCTTACCTTGCGACCTTGGCCAAGTCATATAATGCATCAAACTGTGTAAAACTCGACACACTGAATAAATGTAAATTAAGATGTTGATGATGATGATGATGATGATAGCTGCTATTAAATGAATTTAATTGAAGCAGTAGAACTGAACTTGCAAGGCAAGTTTATGAGAGCTTGCAGATTCCTTGGGGACACTTTGCAATTTTGGTAGCTGGTACCAGGTAAGCTAAGTGCTCAGTCTCAGTGGTTAAGCTCTCCCTAGGCATGGATAAGTGATAGATATTAAAGCACAGAAATATGCTGCTTAAAAAGAACAACACAACAAAACAAACCCCTGGGTTTCTTTCTATTCTTCAAGCCTAAATGGACTATTTACATGATCATTTTGGTCCTGCCATTGTACCAGATGAGGAGTCATAATATTAGGAAAACTCCCTTCTGCTGGAGAACCCTCATTTCTTTATCTCTATTTTTTAAATTAATTGTACCCCCAGCACTTAGCACAGTGCCTAGAATGTAATATGTGCTTAATAAATGTTTATTGGGTTGGATTAGACTAGAAAGGAGAATATGTGAGGGATGCTGTGAAGGTAGGAATAGCAAGATTTGGCAACGGATTGGATTTGTGGGATGAGTGAGAAGAGTCTGGGATGACACCAAGATCGTGGGTCCGAGTGACTAGACTACGGTGGTGTCCTTGACGATAATAGCAAGATAGGAAGATGAGAGGATTTGGAGAGGGAATGAGTTCAGTTTTGGACATGTCGAGTTTGAAATGGATGTGAGCTATCCAGTTGAAGCCCAGAAGGCCAGAGTTGTACATATGGTTCTGGGAATCATCTGCATGGACATAATAATTGAAACCAAGGGAGCTGATGAGAAGATGCCCCGGGACGGACTGCTGCGGGACACCCACACTTAGCAGGGTCGACCTGGAAGAAGCTGAGGCAAAGGAGACTGAGAAAGAGAGATCTGACAGGTAGGAAGAGAAGCAAGAGGGAGCAGCGTCACGAAAACCAAGAGAGGACAGGGTATCCGGGAGAGGAAAGTGATCAACAGCGTGAAATGCTGCAGACATGTCCAGAAGGGTGAGGACTGAGAAAAGGGCATTCGATTTGGCAACAGAGATCACTGGCATCTTTAGAGGATGCAGTTTCAGTTGAATGATGAGGCTGGAAGCCAGATTACAAAAGGTTTAGAATTAGAAGAGACTGAGAGAAGAAGTAAAGGCTCCTAGTGTTGATTATTTTCTCCTGAAATTTATCATGAAAGAGAGGAAGGATACAGTACAATAGCAGAGATGGAAGAATCAAATGTGGGTTTTTTAAGGATGGAGGACACAGAAGTGGTCTTGTAGCTAGCAAGAAGAAGCTGGTAGATAGGGAGAGATGGAAAATAAGGGAGAATAAAAGTGATAATTGGGGAGGGGGGAAATCTACTGGAAAAGATGGGCAAGGATAGAATCAAGGGTGCACATATGTTCTCTGGCCACATGTTTCCTATGCATTTTCCCTCTCCCACTGTAGAAACTTGTGGGAATATGTGCATATAGAAGGGAGACAATTCCTTTGTTATCTGTATTAATTAAATGCTTTTTGAGTTAATGTGTCCTGTGGTTGGTTTTGTAGTGAAAGTTTGTGAACTATGATTTTTAGTGTGTTGTTTAAAAAGTTTGAAAGACATAGTTTCTGGGTAATCATTTTATTAACAATTATTATTAATTTATTATTAACATTTTATTAATAAAAGGAATGGTCATTTTTTTGTCTCTCTTGGACCAAAGAGGACTCATGGTGGTGGGCTTTCAGTTTATGTGTCCTTGGAAAAGGGAATGCACCTGAAGGTGAAATCAACTCTGATGGGTTACCAAGTAATGAGATAATGAATATTATAATGAGAGGTGGGCTTATTCCAATGAGGGTCTTGAGGTTCTGTGATACTGAGCGCTCAAATCTTAGTCGAAGAGACTTATCGATTGCTGCATCACCTGTCTGACAAAAAGGAGAACCCACATTTTTTCCTGATCTGAGTAAACACAACGAGCAGGAATCCACCCACTTACCTAAACTTAGAATTTCTTTACTGTCTTTGATTAGATCTTAGTTTGGGTAAGTCTTTGCCCAAGATTTCCCACACTGGTTGATTTCTAGATGAGGAAGTAGGAAAGGGGGGGAGGGATTGGTCCTAATTCAGTAACTAGTTATTAAATACAAGAGAGAAAAAATCATTTCTCTCATTAGTGGAGACAGATTCAAAGCACATCTTCAACTTGGGGAAGCTTTCAGGGGAAACACATTTGGGGAGAGCTTGGGGGATGTTTTTATTCTATGTATCGCTCATTTTCATGTCACAGTAATATTTGGTTACACTGATATAGTGTACTTCATTCATCTCTTTCCCAAATGTCGGACATATTTATTGCTGTTGGTTTTGTTTTCTCCAAAGAACCTATTATGTACAAAGTACAACATGAGACGCTTGGGGAGATAATGTAGGAAGATAATTAAGACATCATCCTTGTTCATTACCTACATTAACTATAATGCAGACTGGACTTCTAGTAAAGAAAAGAGAGGTCCAACATGCTATGAGAGCTCCAAGCAAAGAAAGATTATTTCTATTTGGAACAATAATGGTGCAATGAGGACGCTAGTTTGAATGCAGTCAAAGCATCACTGAGGAGTAGTAACCATGCATCCAATAAACATTTATTAAGCACTTATAACCTGGGCTAATTATGTAATTTTTCTGGACCTCAGTTTCCTCATCTATGTAACGGGGGTTTGGCACATACTCAGACTACCTGAAATGGCATCATGTAAGTACAGGATACTTGGGACCTATTCCTAGGTGTATACATGGACATTCTGCTTTGCTCTACCATGAAGTCAAAAGCAGTGTTTTTCCATTGGCTACATAGCTAGAACTATCTGACTAAACATAGCTGTTTCCCCCTGCCCTGCAGTCACATCTAGGGGAAAGGACTTGTTCATTCACTTATGGTAGGTAATAGCATGTTGTAAAGGGGGAAGGCCTGAAGACTCTCTTCCTTCTTAGGTCACATGGCCCTGAAACACAGGCTTGGAGGTTTAGTCTCTTTCTTTTGTCCTTTTCAGTTCTAGGTGTAGATCTCAAGTCATAGAGATCTGGAAGCCTAGAGTTCTAGATTGGATGCTGCAGACAACTCAGCATGGAAGCCAGGGTTACTATTTAGTAAATGCCTTTACTAAGGAACTAAGTCTCCTGCCTGATTATTAAGGGGAAGCACACCAGTGGAGGTTCATGAAGATAGCCACCCACAGGCCAAGCCCTGGAACCCTGGAAGTAGTAGCAGTCACTCCTTCAGGGAGGAGCATCTCAAGGAGGCTACTGAGAATGAAATTGCATTTAAAATGTCCCCTAGGAATCATGGGCCATCAGGGCTTAAATGACTATTTAAGTATGGCTCATCAGTATGGCTACTTCCTCCCATATTCCCTCTCTCCAGCACTCTTGTCCTGTGCCATTCTCCTCCATATTTTCCCATAAATCCTCCCTGGAGGAGGCACTACCCAATGCCCTGGAGGTCTTCCTCTGGTTCTATGTGTCTAGTGGTGGGTTTTGGACTTGAACTTGGTAGGATTAATGCTATGTAGGAACCTAGCTAAACTGTGAGGATAATCTCACTTCCCTCCCCAGAGACTAAGGTGGTATGTGTATGGAGTATTATGTCCTCCGGGTATCTGAGGTTTATGTGTGAATATTTCTGTTTGTTCTTGTTATTCCTTTGAAATAAATATCCCTTTGTAAACACTAATTTTATATAAGTCGTTAAATCAAACTGAGGTGCTAGTTACTGGGCCTCTGAAACAAAGAAATACAACTGGTCAGATTTTAGCATGTGGCAGACATAAGAGCCCTCCCCTCAGAGTACCAGAGAACCATGGTGGGTGAGGTCAACAGTGATAAATGTAACATATCTGGCCTTCAGATGTGAATGCCAGAGAAACACTGTTACTTCTAAAGATTAAGGGAGCTGGACTCAGTGAGCTTTGAGCTCTGAATCTGTGATTCTAGGGTTTACAAAGTTCTTTATAAAAGTCACCTCCTTTTATCAACCTGTGAGGCAAGAGTATTGCAGGGTTATCATTTTTTTTGTTTGTTTTTTTCTTTTGTTCTAGACTTGCGATTTCATTGATGAAAGGAGCTCCTGGTAAGGAGACTTCCTCTATCAAAGTAGGTCTGCAACATTCATCGATTTGCAGTCTTAGAGAGTTGCTTGGGACAGGTAAAGGTCTTAGAATCATACTAGCCAGTATGTGCAGCCCATTCTGACTGTATGATTGGCCCTCTACCCATTTATGCCACTGCTTTCCCATCTTCCTTTAACACAAGAAGCAATGAAGGTTCTGAGGGGTCGAATCCATGGCCACACAGCTAATAAGTGTCACAGGCAGGATTCAAACTCAGATCTCTCATGACTCCAGTTCCACTGCTCTTGTATTATACCACACTCTTCTTCCTATTCACTTATAACTGGGGGCATTTGTCACACTAAAAATGGAGGCTCATCCCAACTGCATTATGACCTCATATAACCCCATACCAACTGTGCATGTTGGACTCTGCACCCAGGAAATCCCTTATCCGTCTCGGTTTCTTGAGAGGCTCAGCTAAGCTCTAATAGCCAGTTTACATCTCTTTGCAACATTTCATATGTTTTTCCAGAACTGCCCTTGTGGGATTCGTGTGGGCCTTGGAGAATTGAACTCCCTGGCACTCCATTTGTGAAATAATGATGAAAAACATTGCCTTGCAGAGCAGCGTGTGAGCTGGCTATTAGAGGGTAATTAAGGGCTTCAGCAATTTAAGGAGCTAGATAACTACTATTGTGACAATTTTCTTTCATTAAAAAGATCCCTCAGGACTGTTAATGTTGGGGATTTTTTGAAAAAACTTGTTAGTTGTCTTCCTCCTAGGCTGTTGGAGATTGTCACTTATGTGCCTTGGGCAAATATTATAGTATTCCTCTAGAATATTCCTTTATTTTAAGAAAATCATCATCAGGATAATTAACATTTATATAGTGTATTTAGGTTTGCAAAAGACTTTATATAGTATATTATCTCTTTGATCTCAATAACAACCCTGGGAGGTAGGTGCTATAATTATCCCCATTTTGTAGATAAGGAAGGCTGAGGTTGAGAGGTGTTTAATGACTTGCCCATAGCAAGTAAGCGCCTTAGCAGAATTTGAACCCAGGTCTTCCCATACAGGAAGTCCAACTCTCTATCCACTACACCATTCTGTCTCTCTATTATTATAATCTCTGCCATTAATACTATTGACTGTGCTATGAAGGTGATAGCGATGACACCATGAGGAAAGAATTAATCACTTTGGGGCCTACCCGCTATCCTAAGATAATTCAAAAGGAAACAATTCCGTTTCCTAGCTTGGCGCTGGCATACTTCCAAGTTTCATTGGCATACAACAATGAGGTTGGCATAAGGACTGTGTAGACCTTCAGTATGGTAGGCAGCTTCATATCTCTTCTCTCACACTTTCCTTTGGAGCCTCCCAAACACTGAGCTAGATCTGGTAACGCATGTATCAACCTCATCTTCTATGTATATCCCTGGAAGATATACCTCCAAGATAAATGAAATTCTACACAGCATTAAAAATTCCTCTGTTGGCTCCATGTATGTAGGGTGTGGTGCTGGCTGGCACGAACCTCTGTTGTCTTGGGGTTAATTGTCAGGCCAAAATGAGTACAAGCAGCAGAGAACGGATCCCCTGTGGCCTCTCAGCCTCGGAGGCCACATTGAGTGCACAATCATCTGTGAGCAAAAAGTCACATACCAACTCTCCCTCTACTTTAGTCTTGACTTGTAGCCTTTTCAAATTAAATAACTTATGGACAGTTGCTGACTTTGATGCTGTTTTTGTCCTCGTTAAAAGCGTCCAACAACATTGTTGAAAACATCATGCTAAAGATCACGGGAGCAAGCACACTGCCCTGCTTCACTTCCTGAGTGACTGGGAAAGTGTGAGAGCATTGTCCACCATCCAGAACCTGCAGATGCACGCTGTCATGACACTGGCGAACTTCTCCGGGCAACCAGATTTTGCCATCATTTTCCACAAGTCCTCCAGACTGATAGTACCAAAGGCCTCGGTCAGATTGACAAACGTTGCATGTAGACCTCTTCTCTGCTCCTGGCATCTCTCCTGGCATTATCAGGCAGTAAACCCCATATCAGTCATTCCTCGACCCTTTCTGAAGCCACGCTGGCTCTTGGGTAGAGGATCACCTTCCCGGTGAAGGATCAGCCTATTAAGGAAGACTCTGGCAAGAATCTTGCCAGAAATGACTGAGAGAGAGACTCTACTATGATCATCACAGGCCAATCTATTTCCTTTTCCTTTGTAGGGATGGACGATGGAGACCTCCTTGAACTTGACCCAAAAACCTCTTTTTCAATCGGAAGTTTGGCAAGAGAGGGATTGACTTCAACCTGAGGTGTGTGGTCAACAGCCTCAGCATTGACTGATGATGGTCTGTTGAAAACACAATGGAAGCGTTCAGCCCATTTCTCCAAGTCCTGTTGTTTCTACCTTCTAACATCGCTTGTATGGGACCCTTCTCTTATAAGACACTGCCTCCACCCTGGTGTTAGGCCCTCATCACCTCTCACCTAGATCACTGCACTAGCCTGCTAAATGGTGTCCCTGTCTCAAGTCTCTCCCCTGCTCCAGCCCAGACTTCAGGAAAACTGGTTGATCAGGAAAAGTGTAAAGGCAGAGACGTTACAATGTAAAGGGGAAGGCCTTCAGATGAAAAATAAACATAATTGAAAATGAAGCCACCATAAACCAACCAGCCTGGGCTAGTTTGGCAGTGGCCGAGCTCAGAGAGGAGCCAGCTCACTAACCTGCTTGACCCTTCACCATGCTTTCCTTAGTTAAGCAGATCAAAAGGATCTGTGCTAGCTTTCTGGGTGCTGGCTGTGGATGGATCTTACACCCCCACAGAAGCTGCTAGCCGGATTGTGGAAACACCTAGTCAAGAATTGGCCACTCAGGTGAGATACTATACTTTTTCAGACACTCTGTGCTATGAGGAACCAGCTCAAATGAGTAACAAACAACTCGTCCACCACTGATGCTGTGCCCCACTGTGAACTTTGAGAGGACCATTCAGAGAAAGATGTTAGTTATGGCTACAGTTTTAGAGCTGTGAGATGCCTTGGCCTTATATGTTCCCTACATGTGTGTGTATCAATACCACTATACTTTTAAGTTTGTACTCATTCTACCCCGCTTCCCCTAGATTCTACATGTATCGGTGAGAGAGAGTACATTGCTGATTTGGGGGGAAATGTTTTATAGCTACCGTCTTTCCTCTGCCGTTTGAGTAAATGCCTTTACTAAAGAACTAAGTCTCCTGCCTGATTGTTAAGAGGAACTATACCAGTGGGGGCTCATGAAGATAGCTACCCACAGGCCAAGCCCTGGAACCCTGGAAGTCATAGTAGCCACTCCAGGAGGCTATTGTGAATGAAAATGCAAAATGTCCCCTAGGAATCATGGGCCTTCAGGAAATGACTATTTAAGTATGGCTCATCAGTATGGCCACTTCCTCCCATATTCCCTCTCTCCAGCACTCTTGTCCTGTGTCATTCTCTTCCATATTTTCCCATAAATCCTCCCTGAAGGCACTACCCAATGCCCTAGAAGTCTTCCTCTGGTTCTTTTAGTGTCCCAGGGATGCCTTTGTAGCACTTGGGCTTTCTCTCTGTGGTTGGTCATTTGGTTATTCTTGGCTCATGACCTGCCCATCTTATTTTCTGATCACACATTTCCTTGATATCTTTTACATGACTTTTTGCAGGCAAGTCATCCTTAGTGACTTGTCACGGGATACTTACATCTTCCACATCTTTTTCCATTAGACTTTAAGCTCCTTCGGGGCAGGCATTTTTTCGTTCTTTGTGCATGAACTCTAGCACCCAGCACGGTTGATGACACTCTGTAAAAATAATAGTAATTTATAAATTGCTTTACAAATATTGTCTCATTTTACTTCACAGAACTCTGAAAGTCGGTGCTATTATTATCTTTATTTTACAGATGAGGAAACTAAAGCAGAAGTTATGTAACTTGCCAGGGTCACCCAGTTAGTAAGTATCTGATGCTAGATTTGAACTCAGTCTGCCTCTGGGTCCAATTCTGTCCACTGCGCCACCTAGCTGCCTCCGATAGGCACTTAATAGCTTTGTGATGGATTTCCTTTGACTCCTGGGCCATTTGTAATTTCAGTTAACATCCTAGTATAGATTAGTTTATCTGTTAGGATGAGGCCAAAACGAATGGCATGTGGATATGTGGGGTAAGCAATTTCCTGCTGATAGGGTAAGGGAGAGGACAGTCCAGAGTCTAGGCAGGGAAGGGAAGGGCAGGTCAGGCTAGGGCACTATGAAAGAGGCATCCAGCAGTCAAGGCCACCATGAGTGCATTGGGCTTCTGAAGGAGAGGGAGAGAATGAGTTCACCTCTGTCAGAATTTTTCCCAGGACCAGACAGAAACAATGTCTGGCTCAGCTACTCCCCCAGATTGAGTTCCAGACCACAGAAATATTAAGATGCTCTAGTTAGCTGCTCCATTTAGCCTGCCAACTGAAGAGACCTCTCTCTGTGAAAAGTTTTCACAAAGCCAAGAATCTTTGGAGCGTAGCATCCACCCAAAATACCTTCCCTGCCATTTCAGCATCTAATGGCCATTTGGAGCCATCTTTTGAAAGGCACTTTATGTAAGGGTTCTGAGCAAGCTCACCTTCCTCACTCACTGATTCAACTCAATAGTGTCTAAGGACTTCTGGAATGTAAGAACCAAGCACGAGTCCCTGAAATACCCTGCCTCTTTACCCAAGACATCACCGTGGCACACACCCTGACCATTCCAGTCAGATTCCTCGAGCGTGGGAATGGTCTCCATCTTTGTGTTTGTATGCCCAGGGCCTGGCACTTAGTAAATTCTTAATAAATGCTTATTGGTTGATTGTTCCCCTAAGTTGCATGAATGTCCCATCTCCATGCGCCTACACAAGCTATGTGGGAGCTGACCAATGCTGTATTGGAACTAAGTTAAGTTTTGAGCCTCTTCCCTCGAGAGGCCGAGTTGATTTAGGAGCGAACGTACCTTAGAGGCATCGGGGCAAATGTCTGTAGGCTTGTTCTTGCTGCGTCTTTGCAGTGTTGTTGTTCAGTCATTTTCAGCCACGTTCGACTCTTGGTGACCCCATTTGGGGTTTTCTTGGCAGAGATACTGGAGAGGTTTGCCATTTCCTTCTCCAGCTCATTTGACAGTTGAGGAAACTGAGGCAAACAGGGTGAAGTGACTTGCCCAGGGTCACAGAGTTACTAAGTCCGAGGCCAGATTTGAATTCATGAAGATGAGCCTTCCTGAGTCTAAGCCCAGTACTCTATCCATGGTGTCTCCTAGCTACCCCTCATATCTTTGAATTATCCCTTTGTAAAAGATATCTAGTGTTGTAGTGATATGAAATTGGGGTCCCCAACAAATGAGGTAAAAGCGAGGGTTGGGGAGGGTTGAGCCAATGGCTGAGAAGAGAGATACCCCTCAAACTCCTCAGGGCACTTTGCAACCCTGAAGGGAGATTAGCCTACCTGGCTCTGAGAGAGCCAGAGCAAAACACACGTTACAATTAAATCAAGGGAGAACCTTCCCCGAGTTGTGACCGCCATAGTTGCACACACCAGGGAAATTTTCAAAATTGACAATCTATCCCACACCAAGTAGACATGCAGTTCCCTCGAGAGAAGACCATCCGGTATCCTTACCCTGATCAGGGGCAACATTGCATCAGTGAACAGCACCATGCTACGTAAAAATGAGCTCTGTTGTGGAGGCGCACAAGTAGTGGGGGAATGTCAGGAGGAGGAAGAAGGATTGGTTGTTGTCCTTTGTTCTCTAAGAGGACCAAAACGACGTCACTATGTTGGAGTCAAGGTACAGCATGTCCAGCTGTGGCTGATCAGGCTGACAGAGCTCAGAAAGCTCAACCTCGGTTTGGGCACAAGCAGTCAGTGTGAATGTTTGGGGTGGATTTGCACATCTCATTTCTTTGGAGCTGCTGCAATTCTGCATCTCTTGTAGAGCACAGGACCTTCTTTGATGTGGGCGTGCCATGTTGGGTGGTCCTGTGACAGAGTCTCCCATGTCAGGCAACCAATTCCAAAGTTACAAAGGAGGAAGAATGAACTTTATTGTTGAAAGAGGAAATGGTGGCATAGTATAGGACTAGGCCTGGAGTCAGGAAGACTTGAGTTCAAATTACTAGCTGTGTGATCCTAGACAGGCACTTAACCTCCATCTGCCTCAGTTTCTTCAATTGTAAAACAGGGATGATACTAGCACCTATCTCCCAGGGTTGTTGTGAGGATCAAATGAGATAATATTTGTAAGGTGCTCTGCAAACCTTAAAGTACTGTATTATTTATATTCTATGTCTAATCTACTTCTTAGGTCCCTTCTAAACATGAGGGACCTAAGAAGTACTTTGGATAGGGATCCCAAGTGGCTGCTCATCCTTTAGTTGAAGACCTCTATGATCCTCTCCTGAGGCAACCTTCTCACTCTCTATCCACCTTTCTTTCCCTGGTCACCATTGCCTAC
>CM053625.1:350193631-350214525 GCA_028646595.1 Phalanger gymnotis | reverse complement strand
ATACAAGCAAATTACAAACATCAACAGACAGACCTTGTCTGATTCAAATCCCAATATGTAGTTACCAGAGTTCAACAAAGTCTCAGCATCTGGGTTTACAAGCTGGAGGGCTGCTTAGCTACAGCTGCCCGGAGTCTCCTCATCAACACGATCTCAAGAGCCCTTAAACAAATTACAAACAGACAGACCCGATACAATTCATAGTTACCAACATCTAGGTTCAGCCTGGGAGCTCAGAAGAAGGGCTGGCCCAGAGTCACGTGCCACCACTGCTTCGGCAAAGAGCTCCAAGAAAGAAAAGGCCAACCCCTGGCTTTTATGTATTTGTCAGCATCAGGGGTGAGTCACATATGCGACTCACCCACATGACCTAAAATCGTCACAAAGAGGCAACTTAAACCCACGTGGTCTAAGAGTCTCTGCTGTCCCAGACATGTAAACTAGGCCCTTCCTGGAGTTAGCCCCACCTTGGGCCCCACCTTAGTTGCCAACCCACACCCACGTAGGTTTTACACCTAATAGGAGTTTGGGCCTGGGGCTTAGCACTTAGTAAGATTCAGTGAAATAGCTGAATTACTCAAAGCACACAAAAGCCAAACTCTTCAAGGGCACTTGTTGAACTAAGTGCTAAGGGGCCCATTTTGCTTACCCACACGCCGAGCCACCCATATTTAAAATAATGGTAGACAGAACTCCGGTCCTGAAATCAGGAAGACCTGAGGACCCGAATTCGAATGCAGCCTCAGACACTTACTAGCTGTGCAGTCCTGAGGAAATCATTTAACTTCTCCGCCTCAGCTTTCTCACCTGTAAAATGGGGATGATGATTATAGTACCACCCTCCCCCCCCCCCGCCCCACCGTGGGGCTGTCGTGGGCATAAAATAAGACAGTATCTGTAAAGTGCTTTGCAAACCTTAAAGCATGATATAAATGCTAGCTGCTATTATCATTCCAGTTTGTTTGTATAGACTGGGTCTTCCTGTTGCAACCATGGTGAAAAAGCAAAGGCCACTCTTGGCCCAGTCCCATTACCGATGGGCTTGGAAGTTTTGATTAGCTCCATTTCTAACCGAGGCTGGTTCAGTCCTCAGGCCCCACCGCGTTTAAGAGCCCGCTATATCGGTGCCATACAAAGTGCTGGCACCTGTTGGATGTTAGTCCATAATCTGAGAGCTCCAGTGATCCAGGAAGCTCATTATCCCCAGTATCAGGGATTGCAGACATCCAGCAAGTTTATATTTTTTTAATGGAAATAAAGCTCTGTTTCTCCTCTTGAAAAAAGTCTTTGTTACAAAAATACAAGCCGTTTTCCTTTGATCCTTTGCAAATTGCAATTCTCTGCTCAGTAACCAATTTAATTGCATGTCATCTTTGAGGACTTGGGAAATTAAGGGATCAGCCCTCAGAGGTATGGCTTGGTCCACTGTTCTCCTAAAGCCAAGAGCTTTCTTCTTCAAGGGGGCTATGGGGCCTTTTTTTTTCAGGGTCATTCGAGCTGTGAGGACTCTGATGTGATTTCTAAGATGAGAGCCCCAGCCCTCCTGCAGGGTCCCCTCTGACTGAGCTCATTAGTGCAATTTCCTAAAGATTAGCCAGGCTTGGATTCAACCGAGCAACCCCTGGGGAATATGGTGAGTCTCTTTCATCTCCTCTGCTTGGAGAGTACCTGATTGTGAAGCCTGCCCGCTGTGCTCCTGACAGCTGGGAGCTGCCAAAGACTCTGTGTTCAAAGAGAAGGAAATGGGCTTCCTTCTTAATAAATGGTAGGAAGGCTTTGGGGACACGCTCCAGCCAAGGCCTGCCCACCTACTGGGTCTTGAAGAGGCAGGGGTATGTAGTGCAGGGGAGAGAGATGTAGTATCATAGATTTAGAGCTGGAAGGAACCAAGGAGGTGACGTGGTTCAACCCTGTCCCCTGCCCCCACCTCATTAGATGGGGGATAGTTTCCACATATGAGGGAACCAAAGTTAACCAAGTAAGTGGCAAAGGCAAAATTGGAACCCGGGTCCTCTGAGTCCAAAGCTAGTGCTATCTGCACTAAGGGTTTAACAATGCCTCTGACACCGGTGAGACCTTAGTTAGACAAGTCACCTCCCTTCCTTGGGGGGTTTCTGCCTGGGTAAAATGAACGGGTCAGATGGACCAATTGACCAATCAGGCCCCTTTCAGTTTATCTTCTACCCCAAATAAGGCCGTCACCTTCTCTCTGATATTTGAAATCCCATTACCAGGGGGCTGAGGAAATGAAATTATTTTCACAAGGAGAGTTTGGGCTTAACCTACAAATACCCCTGGGAGAGAGATCAGAGTAGAACAGTCATACTAAAATACAAATAATAAAAATCAGAGAGTTCTCGAATTTGACTGGAAGCCCAGAACTCTTGAAGGACACAGGGCTCCTAAGGGAATGAGATGTGAACAGAACTGGGCTCAAGGAATAATCAGAGGTCATCTCATCCCCAGATTTGGACAGAGGAAGGGCACTGGGTACATGATGTGGGGGGAGGAGGAAATGTGGTAAAAAAAAAAAAAGAGGGAGGGTAAAGACAGAGAAAAGAGAGACTAAAGGCAAAGGCCAACCATAGCTCTCTTGATCCACTAGAACTGGAGCTAGGAATGACTACCTGGGGCAAATTCAGTTGGCAGCAGTGTGGAGGAGAGTCTGGGCACCAGGTACAGGGGCAGAGGAATATGGCAACTCCTCTCTCCCCAAGAGAGTCCACCTGTGCTATTATGGGTAGGGGGAAGGGTCAGGCGGAAAGTGGCTTTGTAGGAGGGTTACTCTTTGTGATCTGGTTGTCCTGGGAGAGAGATGGCACGGCAGCTGGACCCTAGAAGTAGCAGCCTGGGTACAATCCCCAACAGCGGTGCAAAGACCACAGGATAAAGCCAAGGAAAGCCTATGCTCCATAGCGGAGAGAGGACACCTTGGGGAGGAAGCCCCTTGCTCCCATCCCCACCCTTCATGCCGGCACCCTGCGGCAAGCCTCTATTGCTCCAAGCTAAGCGTTTTCTCAATTATGGCCTTCTACTTCCCTGACTGCCTCCCTCCTCTGATGCCTCCTCAGGGCCCCGAGATGACCCTGGGCTCTCAGCAGCTAAAGCATAAACTCTGCTAAGCTGAAAAGGCCTCACATATGGACCGGGTAACACAGACTGTGCGCCTGATGTGCAAGGACCACTGGAGCCCTATTTGGAGAATCTGATCCCCAGAAGTCTAGCTACCATAACACATGGAACCATCTACTGAGGCATAGAGGGGTTGCAGTTGGCATCGTGGGAGTGAGTACCCATCCAACAAAATCACACACCCTGAAAAAGGAAGGCAGCGTTAGCCTTGTGGGGTCAAACTTTACTCTTGTGAACTACATTTGTTCAAAGAATTAGGTTGTTGTTCAGTCGTTTCAGTTGTGTCTGATTCTTTGCAACCCCATTTGGATTTTCTTGGTAAAGTTACAGGAGTGGTTTGCCATTTCCTTCTCCAGCCAATTTTACAGATGAGGAAACAGAGGCAAACAGGGGTAAGTGATTTCCCCAGGGTCACCCAGCTAATAAGTGTGTGAGGCTGGATTTGAACTCGGGAAGATGAGTCTTCCTGATTCCAGGTCCAATAGTTTATCTACAGCAACACCTAAATGCCTAACGAGTCACCTTTTTAGGGGTCAAAGGTACAAGCCAGAAAGATCTTCCATCTTGCATCAGATTTATAACTGAAGACAGTTTGTGGGAAGAAATGATCATCTTCTCTGACATTAAATTCTAGAGTTTGGCTCTGGAAGGCAAATCCTCCCTAATATTCTCCTACCATTAGATCTCTGTTATTCATTCACTTATCCAAACCTTTCTTGAGGAGTTGGGTGACTTGCCCAATGTTACCTGGCCAATCAATGGTAAAGCCAGGATGTGAACCCAAGTCATAGGATCTAAAATCTATGATCCTGTGATTTAAAATTGGAAGGCTATTTGATCCAATGCCTTGAGGATGAGGAAAGATGAGGCAGTGGGTGGACAAGCGTCTTGTCCAAGGTCTCATAGCCAGTCACTGACAAAACAGAGATGTGGGATCTTTCCTACATTACACTCTCTCAAGTAGCTTGAATTGCAGAGGGCAAAGGCTGGAGGAAAGGAGGCCAATTAGGAAGGTATTTTAATCAACCAGTCTTAGAGTAAGGAGACTCTGGATTTGAGGGCTGGCAGTGAGAATAGAGGGAAAGGGATGGATTTAAGAGCCATTTCAAAGAGCGGTCAATGAATCGGCAACTGACTGCTGATGAGGAAGAGGGAGGGGAAGAGGAGTCAAGGTTGACTTCAAAGTTCTCAGCCTGGTGAATAGGAAAATGGCACTGCCCCATGGACTTCACTTAGGGGTTTAGACAGACTTGGGGTGGGGGTGGGGAGTGGAAACAAGAGTCTTTCTGAAAACAAAAGCATTCTTCATCTGGAAGAAAGCTGACAGTTGGGCTTAGTGCTGACGGTTATCCAAGCTGGCCTGGCCTGTGGGGTTGGAGATTAGGGGAGCTGATGTATTGAGCCCCTGCAGTTGAGAGGATGCTTTTGTCAGGACTCTCTCAGGCCCTGAACAGAATTTCTTTCTTCTCTCTACCTCAGGGTCAAAGGCTGAGGCCATTTGGAAGAGAGCATCAGCCAGAGGATATTCAAGACTTATACAACGCAGCCTTCTGAAGCAACCGATCTGGACCAGCACTTTAATTTGGCATCAGGGTTTTGTTTTTTGTTTTTTAATCTCCTTGACCCTAATTATTCAACATCTAAGAGGAAGAAATGCATCCCTTGGCAAAAACATATTGTCCTGTAATAGGTCATTATCTGACATGTGCCTAAATTCAGAAAACAATGAACTCAACCACTGGGTGAGTGTCTATTGAATATCCCTCCATCACATAAGGGGGACACTATACTCTGCCATCCCTCCCTGCTCCCAGGAGCACACCTTTTTTCTCTCTTTTTTCCTATCTTTCTTTCCCCTTCTTCTCTTCTTATTCAACTACTTTATCTCTTTCTTCCCTCCTCTTTTACTTCCTTCTCTCCATCATGTTTTCCTTAGCCCTTAATGAGATCCCTGAAGGTGTCTCTCCTTAGCATCAAGGCAATGGCTGGTCAGAGAAACCTTCTACAAATCTCCCACACTGTGGTTTGAAAACTTGAAAGGACCATTGTAGCAAGACAACTGGGTCTTGGGAATCAAGAGTCTTGTTTCTACTGCTAACTAACTCACTGGGACTTGGGACAAGTCACACCCAGTTTCCTCATCTGTCAAATGAAGGATTAATATATTTAAAATGGAGGTGGGGGGATCATGGGTGTGGAATACTTCATGTACTGACAATCATGGTTGATACATTGGTTAGTTTTACTAAATTTCTCCTTTCTTCTTTTTCTTTTCCAATCTTTATTAATAGTATTATCCAGGAGGAGACCCTCCTAGGAAAGGGAGCTCCTACTCAGTCCAGATTCATGGGGGCAGCCTTACAACAAATCAGAGAATCAGACTATTCTTGAGTTTTCTGACTTGCTACACTCTTACTCTAGACTGGAGGTACAGGGGAAAATCTAAAACGAGACTAAATAGGGCTCATTTCTAGGGTCTCCCCTAAAAGAGATTACTTCTGGAAAATGTACAAAGGAGATACCGGGCGTGGCACAGCTATTTCTTTCTTCCACTATATAAAAGAAATACTTAGAACATAAAAGATCAAAAGCCTTCTTAACTTAAAACATTAAGAAATACTTTAAAAATAAACAATGATCCATCACACATCTTAAATTATCCTTAGAGGTAAACATGATTTTGTGAGACTTCTGAACAGATATTGCACGTTCACCATGGATTCATTCTTCCTTACGAACTCAGAATGCCCAAATCTCCAGATGTGGTTTTGGCTTTAACCCCTGAGCTGAAGAATGCTCCTGGACTGTGTGTTCTCTTCCTCCCAGTTTTCCATCCTTCATTCTCAAAGAGGGCCCGTGACATCACAGTGTGATGATTCGACTTGTGCATGAATTGGATTTAAGTGAGGAGGCAGAGTTGCACCAAGTTGTCAGCCTGTCTGTCTCTTCCAGACTTACCCAAGTCTCCTCCTAGAAGCTGCGGTGAAAATCACCTCCTGCTAGGCGACTAGTACTTGTCTCAGGAACTTCTAATTTCTCTAACTCACAAGGTCACTACTAGGGCTGAAAAAGCATCCATTTTGCAGGACCAAAGTCTGATGACCCGTGCTTAAGGTAGGAAATGCAAAGCAAAAAGAGGCAGTAGGAGAACTGAGGTGCAGACTCCAGTTTACGTGGGCAAGCCCATATTCTCACAATCACGGGTTCATAGCCTCCATTGCTACTGGAGATAGAGAAGGGAAGGCAACATCTCTCCTTTCTGCTAGTACCAAGGGAGGGTAGACAAGATCACAGGAATAAGGATTTAGATCTGAAAGGGTTTATAGGCCATTGAAGGCAGCCCACTCATTTTACAGATGAGGAAAAATGAGCCTCAGAGAAGTTAAGTATCTTCTCTGAGGTCACAAAGACAGTAAATAAGCAAGGCAGATTTGTGACTCCATTTGGGTGCTGTATCAGCTAAAAAGAGAAGGGTAAAGCCTTTCTATAGCTCTTACATGTCACAGAGAAAATGCCTATGTCACCAATCATATTCTGGTCCCGGAGTTCGGAAGACCTGAGTTCAAATGTGGCCTCAGATACTTCCTAGATGTGTGACACTGGGCAAGTACTTTAACCTGTCTGTCTCAGTTTCCTCATTTGTAAAACTAGAGTACCAATAGCATCTACTTCCTAGGAATGTTGTGCAAATGCCTGTTTCCTTCCTTTCCTTCTTCAGAGGGACAAATAAGGAGTTTTTGAGTCATCTCAAGATGCAGCTCACGCCCCGCAGAAGGAGACCAATGTACATGTCCTTTGATGAGAGGTCAGGGCTGACTGCCCAGGGTAAAAGGCCAATGCATACCTCCAACTCTAGGGATCATTCTTGTTACACAAGAGATTGCTCATTGGCTAGGGGTCAGGGCAGGGATATATTAGGAAATGAAGATGATTTTTTAAAAAAGATTTCAACAGAATTAAGAAAACATTTAAAAAAAATACTTTCAAGGTCCATCAGTGATGACACCACAGGTCTGGCCAGAAAAAAGAACCCCCACTCCCCCCAAAAAAAGTTTGCTTTAGGATTATGAAGTAGATAGAACCTGAAAAAATTATCTACTCAGGCATCTTTATTTTACAGACCAGGAAAATGAGGCCCAGAGAAGTAATTTGCCTTAGGTCATAGAGGTGGGAACAGATTCCGCCTTGAATCTTTCACCTAATTCCCAGTCCAAGGGGCTTTACACGGTACACAGCTGTTTCTGTGGGTTGTATTGATGAAAGCACGTCGTAAATTGTGGATGCCATAGAAATGTGAATTATCATTACCGTTTCACTTTAGTTCACGTTTCTATAAGGCTTTTTTTTTTTTAGGTTTACAAAAATTTCTTCCCGGAAACCCCTGGACCCATCATGTGGCTCCCATCTTCTCCTCTCCCCTGGGATTTATCTTGGGTTGCATTTCCCATGATGGAAGAAACATATGCACTTACTTGGTCATGGCAGGGTGAGAGACTGGAGCCAGAGGCAAGGACAAACAGAGTAAGAGAAAAACAAAAGTGAGATTAAAAGGCTGTTTGGAATATCGACATTTGGAGAATTAACACATGGGGGAGGCCAGAAGGGACTTTAAAGAGCCCCTGCTCCGGGGGTTGTTAGCCTGGGGGTCCACGGACACCTTAGGGGTCCTGTGGATAGATTTCAGGGGGTCCGTGAAATTGGATGGAAAAAAACACATCTTTATTTCTATAGAATTGGTTCCCTTTGTAATCCTATGTATTTTGTTTTAGGCATTTGAATCCATTATTCTGAGAAGTCCATGGGTTTCACCAGACTGCCAAAGGGTTTATGGCACAGAAAAGGTTAAAAACGAATGGCCCCAGTCCAAAGCATCTCCATTTATAAATAAAGAAACTATAGCCCAGAAAGAGCCAACAGCTTGCCCTAGGTCACACATTTAGCTAATTGAGGAGTCGGGATGAAAACCTAGTCCCAGGTCTCTTGACACCTCACCAACAGGTCCAGCTGCCTAAACATATTGTCTGTAAGGGAGATTAGTTTCCCTGACAGTTCTAGTCATTCCCCGAGGTAACTCCCCCTCACAGGTCAGGCCATCTGTTTGGCAAAGGCCCGAAGCTTCCTAGAACTCCCAGCCCAAATCCCAAGAGGCCCCTCCCCCTTACTCTCCCCTTTCAAGGAAGATAAAAGGAAGGGCCTCGGGCTGTTCACAGTGTAAGGAGCTCATGCTGGAAAATTCAGCAGGCAAGAACTCATCTGCCTTATAAGGGCCAAAACACACTTCAGCTAACCCTGAGGGGCTTGGCCCAGCTATCTGGGATTTAGCTTCCTTGAAAAAACACAAGTTGAACTGGTCTAAGAATTTCTTCCAGCCATCCTTATGATTAGAAGTCATAAAAATGATGGTGCACATTTCTATTACATCTCAAGGTCTGCAGAACACTTTCTTCAGAACGACAACCCCATGAGGTAAGGTGGTGAAAAGATTGTCACGCCCATTTTATGGATGAGGAAACTGAGGCACAGAGAGATTAGGGGAATTTTCCCATGACCTGATCCAATATTTGAACCTAAGCCTCCCGACCAATTTGAGGGTTGCGTTCATCACATGGTCTCTCTTCTGGTTATTTAGGATGTTGTTACATCCACTTGGATCCTCACGCTCCAACACGTACCCTTTGATCCAGGGACACTGGCTTCCTGGCTAATCCATGAACCCTCCATTTCTGGGCTCTGGGTGTTTTCTCTGGCTGTCCCCCATACGCCTGGAATGCTCTCCCTCCTCCATACCTACTGCTGACCACTGTGGCTTCAAGTCCTTCTGAAAGTCCCACTTCCTCAGCAACCCTTTTTAATTCCAGGGTCTTCTCTCTGCAAATTATTTCCTATTTATCCTGTGCGATGCTTGTTTCTGTGCTCTCCCCCAATGAGATCATGAGCTCCTTCTGTGTTCTGTCTTTATTGTCTGGCATGCAGTAGGTACTTAATAAATGTTTATTTAATTGAATTAAATCCTGTGATTTAAAGTTGAAAGGAACTTTAGAGGTTATCTAGGCAACCTCTCATTCTCCACACAGTCAGGGCTTGATAAATATTTGTAAACTAATGAGGAAATTGATTCCCAAACGAATTCCCAATTTCTCAATCGAATCCATAGATCCTATCACACTCCTCCCCACCATGAGAGTTGGAGCTACTTGAGGGCAAGAAGGTTGCCTCACACATCTGCCTTCCCAGGACAGCACAATGACTTCTTGTTAAGTCATTTTTCAGTCCTATCCGACTCTCCTTGACCCCACTTAGGGTTTTCTTGGCAAAGATACTGGAGTGGTGTGCCATTTTTTACAGATGAGGAACTGAGGCAAACAGGGTTAAGTGACTTGCCCAAGGTCACACAGCTAGTAAGAGTCTGAAGCCAGATTTGAACTCAGGAAGATGAGCAGGCCCAGCACTATATTCACTGCACCACCTAGCTGCCCCCCACAATGACTTGTACCTAGTAAGACATTCAGTACATAGCCATTGAATGAATAGTGAATAGTGATCAGAATGAAAAAGAGTCCAATCAACTCCTGGCAAGTACCCTGAGAACCACAGGCAGCTGAATCACATTGCTTCCATTCCAAGAATGAAACTAAATATATTTTATTTACATACCACCTTCCTGTTTATAGAAAGTTGGATCCAAATTCATTAATTGATCAAAACAATAAAACCAAAATTGGAGGGTGGGGGGAGGTGAGGATTCTTCCCATGTACAGTTCTAGAGTGTCTACCACCTAAAAATCTGAAGTCATATAATACCAGGGCCAGAAGGAGACCCCTGCATTTTATAGATGAGGAAACAGAGACCCAAGAAGGAGAAGTGTGCAAGGTTATCCATTTAGTGGCAGAACTAGAAATAGAACCCAGGCCTCATGACTCCCAGGAAAGACGCTTTCTACCACACCCCATGGCCTCATGATCGTGTCCTCCTTCTTGCCACTTTCCCCTATACAAGATACAATTATTGTAACACTAAAAGCTACTGCCGGACCCTAGTAAGCTAAGGTGCCGATCATCTCCCTTTCCACTGTAAACCTGCTTCAGTCCTAAATAGCCTGGCCTCTAAAGAGAGGGCTAGGACCTTTTTTTCCTCATACTCTCTAGCTCCTTGTACTCCCACTCCTGAGCCTGGGGCTTATAAAAGGACCTACCTCCCAGGGTTGTTATGCAAATTAAATGAGATAATAATTGCAAAATGCTTAGCACAGTGCATAACACATCATAAGTGCTATATAAATGTTGGCTGGTAGTAGTAGTAGTAGCAGCAGCAGCAGCAATAGTGGTAGTAGTAGTAGCAGTACCCTTAGTGCATAGGACAGTGCCTGGCACATTCTAAGCACATCATAGTGTTTATGTTCATTCTATCTATCCATCTATCCATCTATCTATCTATCTATCTATCTATCTATCTATCTATCTATCTATCTGTTTGTCTGTCTATCTCCATCTCTGTCTTTGTCTCTCTGTCTATCTCTGGTTCTGGCTCTTTTTGCCTCTTTGTCTGTCTGCCTATCTGTCTCTCTGCTTCTCCTGTTGTGACATCCATTCCCACCCAAGAGAGGTGGGCAGTTTTTTTTGACTTGCATATTTGTAATCAGAAAAAAATTATATCCTAATTTCAATAGGATTAGTTTCCTCTGTAATTCTATGTATTTTCCTTTGTGTATTTAAAAAAAAACAGGGGCAGCTAGGTGATGCAGCGAATAGTGCACCAGCCCTGGAGTCAGGAAGACCTGAGTTCAAATTCAGCCTCGGACACTTGGCACATTTACTAGCTGTGTGACCTTGGGCAAATCACTTAACCCCAATTGCCTTGCCTTGCCTTGCCTTGCCTTGCCCCCTCCAAAAAAAAATTCTGAGAAGGGGTTCATAGACTTCACAGACTGAAAAGTGGATATGACTCCTGATTGGCTGAGAGAATGTTGAACCCAGATGCTGCAGAAGTGGAGAAGAGTCTTACTTCAATTTGTTATATAAACTTCAAGACAGGATCTTGAGAGAATCGGGGAGGGAGACAGAGACAGAGAGACAGAAAGCAACAGAGACAGACAAAGAAAGACAGAGAGACAGAGAGAGTTGAGGTATGGATTTTTGAATGGCAGACTGGAGCCACCGAGCCAGAGACACACAGGGGAAGCTGGTGCCCACCTCGTTTGGCTTCCAGTGGGTGTTACACAGTTATACGCTTCCTGGAAGTTGATACTTAAAATACCAGAATGTGAAACATTTTGTGGAACTCCTGGATCAGCACTTCACCTTTATTCAGCTCTATACTACCCAAACCAATCCCTCCAAGCTCTGTCAAGGGAGGACAGGGGTTAGGTTCATCCTCCTGTAGAGCTCGTCTTCTCCGAGTGGTGGCAGCCAGCACCATCTGAGGACCCAGGAGTTTTTAGATCCACGAGGTTGGCATCAAGACTAGAAACATCCCCCTAAGGATTGCTACTCAGTCATTTACACTAAGGAAAGAAACACAAAGCAGAAGAGGCAACAAGAGCTTTGAGATCTATTCTCAGGCTCACCTAAGCTGCCATCCTGACAAGGTGGGAGAAGGGTAGTCCTTCTTCTTTCCCACCAGGAGGAGGATCAAAGAGTGTTGACATGTCCTGCAGAGAGGAAAAGAGAAACAGAGGACAGAGTCATTTCCTTTAAAGTCCACTGAATGGGTCACTCTTCCTGGTTTAGTGGACAATTCTCTTAGTATAATACAGTCCTCCCCACCCTTCCCACCCTTTCAGCTGTCATGGGGTGGGGGACCAAAGCATGACTCAGGATTTGTTGCATCAACCCAAAATGTCAAGCTCTTGAGCATTCCTGTTTCCCAGGAAGTGACCGAGATTCAGATTCAGTATCCTCTGGGGTGTGGTGTAGCCAAAGTAATGAGGGGTGGCTATTATTTACTAAGCCATATATTTTTTTAAAGCAACACACTGAGATTTACACGTGTAAATGAGTTCTATTCCTCTTGAAGTGCTCAAAAAATAGGTGAACTATATTTATTTCACGAGCAATAGCATGGCTCATCCTACACACTGGGGAATTGCCTTCCCACTGACAAAGAACTGATTTTCAGCATCATGCTGGTGTGAGGGGTGTGTGTGTGTGTGTGTGTGTGTGTGTGCATGTGTGTGTGCATGTGTGTGTGCATACATGCACATACCTATGTAGTTGCATGTGACCATATGGCTCCACCTAGAGATGGATCACAGGGAGGCATGAATAGATGGTCTCTAGGATCATCTTGGGCCAGATAGGAAGCAGGAATTTGGAGTCATGAGGCTGGCTACTCTGAACTCTTCAGAGAGGGGACGCTGGGCTATCTACCTACTCCTTCCTAAATATTGTCATTTTTAGGTTTAATATCTGGATTCGCAATCACAATCATGGCTTGTGTAACTTTGGACAAGTCATGCGACCTCTCTTGGCCTCAGTTTCTTCATCTATCAAAGGGAGAGGGAGGAGATGCTCTCTAAATTTCCTTCATACTCTAAATCCTATGCCCTACGCATGGGGCCACCATAACCCTGCTGGCAATGTAGCCACCTCATCACACTCCTCAAGCCCAACACAACCGAAAAACGTAGATCAGAAGCTGTGGTAGACTAGAGGAAGGACCAGCGTGGACATGGGGAAAATACAAGCATTCCGCCGAAAGTATCAAGGATCCCATTAATGCTCTCAAGGTAAACCATGAACCCTAACTAGCAATTTGAGCTCCTTACATGGTGACAGTTTAGAGTGGAAAATTTGAGTGACTGAGGTAGGATTAGTCTTCAGCCCCCTCTGCTGGGCTGCAACCATGCAGACTGAGTAAAGAAGATATCCATCAAATGAAATAAGAGATTCAAATCGTTCTACAATTCAGCAAAAACAAAATACAAAAATGAACAAATTTAAAAAACCAAACCACCTTTCAGGAACTTATTTCCAAGCTCACCAACATGGATTTTGTGATATTTTTATAAGAACAGAGTTGTTTAATCTTTGGAATGTCTACCAAAAAAAAAAAAGATTTACTAAGAGAATTTAAAAAACAAGATTATAAGGGGAATGTCTAAGCTACCCTGAGAAAATGAGTACCTTCCCCACGGTATCATGCATCCTCTCAAATAATGATCAAGTCAGGTAGAATGCCGTAAATGTCATAAGAGATATTGTCACAGAGATAAAAAGACAAGAGAAATAACTTCTGGCTAAAGGGATCTGGGAAGGCTTCATTGAGTAGATATTATTTGAGTCGGACCCCAAAGAATTTAGAATTTAGAGATAAACAGGACCTTAGAGATCCTCTAGCCTAATTCCCTCATTTTCAGATAAGGAAACTAAGGTCAGGAAAAGTTAACTTGGGTGTAAATATCAGAGCCAGGATTTGAACCCACATCTCTGATTCCAGAACTCTTTCTACTATGCTGTTTTTTTTTTAATCAAGGTCCATGATTTAATCGGTGTAGGGAGCTACCAATGTGGATGCAGCTACTTCATAGGTATGATTTTGGCAAGTAAAAATTGTAGTGGTGGGGAGTGAGAAAATTACAGATGGGGAAATAAAAGCATAGAAAGGCACAGGGTCCACTCTAGGAATAGTGAATCCACATGTTGTGAGATGGGAAGACACCATACTCCTTGGCCTCAATCTCCAAAGTTTGGGAATATTCTCTAAACATCCTTTCTTCCCATTGTGAATCTGTCCATAACTTTATCTAAACTTACTATTTTCAGCCTGTATCAACTCTTAATGTAATGAGATAAGCATTGCTTTTGGAGTGGGGGCAGGGAAACTTGGGTTGAAATCTTGGCTCATCTCCTGACTCTCTGCATAACTTTGGTTCAGTCAGAACCTCTCTAGGTCTTGGTTTCTTTATCTGTATATAAGAAAGATTCATGTGTCCACATGGGATGCCTAAATAGGTGACTTGAAGGAAGGCATGGACACATACTTCCAGTATCTTGCCCATGCCTCTCAATGGGAGACTGATTTTGGCTTCGAAGGGAGGAGAAGGGGCCACAAAGCTATCTTCCCTTTGTTCTCCTTTGGAAGTGCACTGGACTAGAATTATATCTATGTGTTGCCCTCTACCCATTCACCCATATTGTTGGTCTAGGAGTATAATTTTAGGCTCCTGATGCTTTCCTGTTTGTTATCTTTTAAAGGGAAGGGTACCCCAAGATTATGCCCACTGATTGGCTCCTTCCCACTAAATTCAAGTTACATGAAAGACCTTTACAAATAATACATAAGAAGCAAACCCATTTATCCAAGCAGATAGCAAACAGAAACTGGAGTTCTATGGCTTAGAATATAGCAGAAAATACACAGATTGAATGAACTCTTTCAGTGGGATAAAGATAGTTCAACAAAGAGAGAGGCCCCCAGTCTCCCCCATAAGGAAATTCCCTGAAATCTCTAGGTAGGCAAGCTAGAGGTGATGATGTTGAGAAGCAGGCTTCCTCTGCAGGTTTGCTACTTCCAAGGTCTTTTTTCTTTCTCCTCCCTGGAATTAGTCCCAAAGTTTGCATACTCTCTCCTTCCCTCCTTCCTTCCCTTCCTCCTTCCTTCTCTCTCTCTCTCTCTCTCTCTCTCTCTCTCTCTCTCTCTCTCTCTCTCTCTCTCTCTCTTTCTCTCTCTGTCTCTCTCTCTGTCTTTCTTTTTTGGTGTGTTTTTGTGTCTACCTCTCTGTCTCTGTGTCCATCTCTGTCTTTCCATTTATTTCTCTCTGTTTTCTCTGTGTCTGTCTTTCTCTGTGTCTCTGTCTCTGTTTGTCTGTCTCTGTTTCTATTCTGTTTCTCTCTCTGTCTATCTGTTTCTCTCTCTGTCTCTGTCTTTCTGTGTGTGTGTGTGTGTGTCTTACTAACTCTGTCATGTAGGCACACAGTGTAAAATTATCATGTCATCATTCTCTCCACCAATTAGAAAAGTCTTATGTAAAATGCTCCAGTTTGATTGGGAACTCAGGTTACATGTAAAATGAGGAGGTTGGACCAGTTGGCCTCTAAGGTCCTTTCCAGCTAGAAATCTCTGACCCGAGGGAGCTGAACAAGATCTTCTCAGAGGTCATTGAAGAATCATCATTGGATTTAAGAGGCAGAGACCTCAGAGATCACCTGGTCCAATCCCTTCATTTTTCAGAGGAAGACACTGAATCCCAGAGAATTTAAGCATCTCCCAGAATACACAGAGAATAAATACACAGGGAATAAATATCAGATCTAGGATTTGAATCTAGATCTTCTAATCAGGTGTGGGAACAAGTGCTTTCCCTCTCCATACCCCTCATAGTTTTACAGGCTTCAATTTTATCTCCTCTCTTGACCCTCTTCTTGCCCTAGTACCAGTGGCTCCGGAACCCTATGTGGGAGGTAGGAGATTTGACATCATCTTAGGCTCAGGTTCGCTCAGCTGTTTAGGGTAGCTTGTGAAGGAGTCCAGATGTGAAGATAATCCATGTGCTCAGATCCCAAACCGTATCATGTACCTTTTCAGTCATGTAGTTTCCCAAGAATGTTCTCCTTGTCATTAGGTGGACTGATCAAGAGTGTAGACAATAGTGTAAATGCGTACCACTGGTGACGAGTCAACGAACAATAGGTGGCATGTGACTATCATTTTCTGTTATAAGAGATGCCAACACAATCTCTTACCCATAATTCAACTCTCTGAGTGTGCCATTTGGCAACTCACTTCACATGTCTGGTCCTCAGCGTCCTCCTCGTTTTGTCAAGTGATGGGATGACTCCAAGGTCCCTTTCAGTTCCACATCCCACGATGCTGAAGGTCAGATGTTGGCAGCCTGCTGTTTTGCTGGTGGTGAGCAATGTTCGCTCAAGACACACAATCCATTTCCGTCTGAGCTTGGGCAGACATGAGCATTCCCCACATTCCTGACAAAGGCTCCTCCTGTTGCCAAGGGAAAATCTCCATGGGCTGTTCTGATCTTTAATCCTGAGGATTCTCAGACCTGGTAATCGCCTTAACTGGTCCACAAAAGATCTATATTTAATGAACTCACCACCTGACTCTTGACTCCCAATGTAAAACTATAGGCTTAAAATGATTTAACCTTTACATAACCATCTCCTCTACTCTTGGCCAGGTGACAGACTTGTGAACTTTGAAAAGTCAGACAATCTGGAGTGCCCATTGGCATTAATAACAAGAGAAGGGAGAAGGAAAGAGAGGGAGGGAAAGGGAAGAAGGAAGAGAAGGAAGGAGGGTGGAACGGAAGAAGGAAGGGAAGAAGGGATGGAAGGATGGAAGGAGAGAGGAAGGGAGGGTGCAAGGGGGCAAGGAAGGAAACAAGCATTTATTAAATGCTTACTATATGCCAGGCACTGTGCTAAGTACTGAAGATATAGAAAGGCTTCCTGTTCTAAAAAAAAAAGGCAAAAAAAACACCCACCCTTTGGCATCCCATATTCCTGGGAGTAATGAAAAAAACTCTTTGGCATGGGTTTGAATTGTGCCTGTGATGATGGCAGTTGTGTGATCATAGCCAAGTCACTTAACCCCTCTAAGCCTCAGTCTCTCTATCTGAAAAATGGGGACACGTGGCTTCTGTGGAACACTGTAGGTGATTAGGGGATAGTCTCTGCTATCCACGAAGATGTTGAAAAGAAGGGAGTATGGATTCTCAAGAAGGAACCATAGACAAAAAGCACTTGAAGGAACAAAATCAAGGAAGAGGAAAAGAACATGGGCAGCTGAGCCTCATTCACACTAGAACCAGTGAAGGCAACTCTCCTGAGCACTGCCCAGCTTGGAAGGCGCCAGTGCCCTCAGAAAAAGTATCATCAGCAGAAGACATTTCTCTCCCTGAGTTCCTAGAGGGCCTAGACCAGGGTTCTTAACTGTTTTGTGTGTCATGGTCTCTGGCAGTCTAGTGAATCCTATGAACCTATTCCTCTAAAAATAATTATTTCAATGTGTACAAGAAAATAGAGGATTACAAAGGAAACCAGTTATACTGAAATGCAGTTATCAAAATAACATTTTTTTTAAAGAAAAGCAAGTTCATGGACCCTAGGATCAGAATCCGTAGATTAGAGTCATGAGATATCTCTCCTTAATGATTTCTAACTAAGGTGCAGCCAGTTCTGGTAGAAGTGGGAGTGGGAGGTGTTTCCCCCTCCAGGTTCCAAGAGGAAGCAATGAACCTTCTATAAAGCTCCAGCCTCCCCATTCAGAGCAGATTAATTAACCCAATTAATCACAGAAAGTCCAGACATCTAAGTTCAATCAATCGATCAAAAGTATGAATGAAATTCAAATAAGTCCTTGATTTAAAAGGAATAAGGTTCCTTGATTATTGGATGACAGATGACATCACAGGAAATATTTTGTGATTGGCCGAAAGAATCAGACACACCTTTGAGCTTGTATGTGCTAATTCAGAGACTATCAATTAATCGTTGGTCCAATTTGCTGATTCCTGTGAAGGAACTGCCCCATGGGATATGAGGAAGAAGAAAGTTTCTCTCTCCCCCACTCAACCAGGTGACAGCTTTGTGAACTTGGAAAATTCAGATGATCTGCAGTTCCAATTTGGCATTAATAACAACAGAAGAGAGAGGGAATGGGAGGGAGGAAGGGGCAGTGGCTTTTGGAAGTGTACATCAGGTGCTGCCACACCAAGAACAAATTCGAAAAGACAATTTCACAGAGTGGGACCTCTCAGGATGGAGTGAAGTACAAGGTATGGACTCTAGAAAGGCTCTGATCTTCAAAACCCATAGAGGGCTACAACTAATGGGAATTAAAACTCCATGGAAGGTGAAAAATATTCAGTCATCAGGAATGGTGGGTTACTCCTTTGCTACCCCTTTGTTCTCTGCCCATGTATCTCCCTATTTTTGGGTTTTAAGCCTATTCTTCCTATGGACTTTGTATGTATAAGAGGGGAATGTGCCCTCAGTCTGGGGACATTATTTTTGTGACAACTGTCCTTGCCATACCTGCTTGGTAAACATCTTTTATAAGCTTATTAAAGTCTAAATGATAATCAGTGGAAAGTACACTAGTTGGGGCTCATGACTGACTAGTACTGACTAGTGCTAACTAGTACCTGGTTATCTATGAATCTAAGGAGGAGGAGGAGTCAGCTCCTCTCTGGGAACTCTATATACCATTGCAAATGGGAGTTGGGAAGGTAGCCCAGAGGAGGTGTTGCACAAACATTAAGGCTTCAGTTTCCATACACTGGGAAAGTCTAATATTCCCTTTCCTGTTTGCTAGATTGCAATGGCTGGCTGATAAGCCAGCTTGGAGAACAGAAAGAGGAAGACTTCCAGCCTTTAGTCCCCAGGGATTTGAGAGGTGGAAGTTTGGGAAATGGGTAGTGTGTATGCTTCCTGCTTGATTTAACACTATGCTATTTACCTCGGATCCAGTCGAATAAATGTCCTTTTATGTCAAATTTTTGACTCAGTGGGAGAAGATACAATAGAAATGGGCACTCATAAACAAGAATTTGAGTAGATGATGGAGCCGGATAGGTTCTACTATCCTGAATGTAGCAGTGAGGCATCACTGCAAAGACAAAAATATAAGCAGAATGCAGATTGGTTTTGAGGATGAAGCACACGCAATTCACACTGTGAAGTTCCTTGCCAATCTGAAAGTCATATAAGCAGCAGCTATAAGGGAACTTTTGCTGTCAATGATCATTGAAAGGTCATAGAGAGCTAGAAAGGTATCACAGAAGGGAAAATATTCTCCCAATTTTCCAAAAAAGGAAAGAATGGTGCTTGCAAACTATTTTCAGTCTTTTCAGCCGTCTGACTCTTTGCGACCCCATTTAGGGTTTTCTTGGCAAAGCCTCTGGTGTGGTATGCCATTTCCTTCGCCAACTACAAACTATGGGCCACTTTAATTCCTGACAAAATTCTAGAACATACAATTGAGTCGGCCAGTCATCATTAAGCACCTACTATGAGCCGGGCAGCTAGATGACATAGTGAATAGAGTACAGGGCTTGGAATCAGGAAGACTCATCTTCATGAGTTCAAATCTGGCTTCAGACACTCGCTAGCTGTGTGACCTTGGGTAAGTATCTTCACCCAGTTTGCCTCAGTTTCCACATCCGTCAAATATGATCTAGAGAAGGAAATGGCAAAGCAGCCTAGTGTCTTTGCCAAGAAAACCTTGAATGGGGTCACAAAGAGTCAGACATGACTGAACAACAACAACAAAACAAGTCGGGGACTGTGCTAAGAGCTGGGGATACAAAGAAAGGCAAAGTCAGTCCCTGGTCTCCAGGAGCTCATAGCTTGGTCTATTATTAAAGGGATGGCTAGTGAGCATATGGAAAGCGAATCAGCGACTGCAAAAATCGAGTGTAGTTTTATCACTTCCTTTTTTGGCAAGGTGACTCCGTTGATGGATTAGGAGAATGCTGTAGAGCTGAGGTTTGCCAGGATTCAAACAAAGCATTTGCCACAGTCTCTTGTGCTGTTCTTAGGGACAGAATGAAGAGATGCCAGAAAGGATGGCTAAGTGAATTAGGAGCCGCTTGAACAGGCAGATTCAGAACCTCATCATTACTAACCCAGTGTCAACCTGGCAGGCTTCTCAAGTGCCCCACAAGTCTGTGCTGGGACCCGTGCTGATTAACATTTCTTATAAATGACTTGTACTTATCCAGTTTGTAGGTAGCACAACGCCGGGAGGAATAATTAACACTTTGAATGACCAAGTCAGGACATGAAAAGATCTGAACGGGCTGCAATATGGGATCATAGAGTTAGGCTCATGCTAGTGCCTTCTGTCTCATGATCATCTCCAGTTGATTTCTATTGTGTGTCTATTTCTATTATGTGTCTATTTCACATTTGTTTGAGCAGCTAGGTGGCACCATGGTACATAGAGCACTGGACTTGGCATCAAGGAAGGCTCTTCTTCATGAGTTCAAATCCGGCCTCAGACGCTTACTATCTGTGTGACCCTGGGCAAGTCACTTAACCCTGTTTGCCTCAGTTTCCTTATCTGTCAAACATGAGCTGGAAAAGGAAATGACAAACCTCTGTAGTATCTTTGCCAAAAAAACCCCAAATGGGGCCATGAAGAGTCAGACATGACTGAACAGCAACAAAAATTTCACAACTACAACAAAAAATTTCACAGTTGTTCATAGTTGTTTCCAGGTTGTCTCCTCCATTAGACTGTGAGCTCCTTGAGAGCAGGGATTGTCTTTTGCCTTTCTTTGTACAATACTTGGCACATAGGAGGCACTTAATAAATGTTTTTTGATTTGATAGGTCACCACCTAGCTAGGCCTACTTTCAAAGTGGAAATGTGAGTATACAGTTAATGTTCTGTTACTGTTGGTCTGTGTTTCCATATGTTTCTGCAAGGATGGATCTTACTCACTGCCTGTAATACTCTAGAGGCAGCTAGGTGGCACGATGGATAGAGTAGGGAAGACCTGAGTTTGAATCTAGCCTCAAATACTTACTAGCTGTGTGTGCCAGTAAGGCAAAATGGGCTTAGTTTAACGGGCGTGCTTGAGGAGTTTGGCTTTTGTTTATGGTGAAAGTACTTTCACCTGTTAAACGCTAAGCCCCAGGCCCAAAGCCCTATCAGGTGTGAAACCCCTGTGGGCGTAGATTAAAGACTTAAAAGGGGCCAATTCGGAAAGCAATGGGTCTCTGGACTCTGGTCTCTAGTCGTTGACTTGAGAACGCCAGAGGCTTGGCTGCGAGGAGAGGCGAGAAAACTATAGCTAGAA
>CM053625.1:350165543-350193131 GCA_028646595.1 Phalanger gymnotis | reverse complement strand
ATACATACATACATACATATATGTAAAGTATAGATATATACTTCAAAGTCTCCACTTGACGTTTCCTGTTTAGTTCCCATTCCTTCTTCTAAATCCTCTGGGAATACTGAGCACTTGTAGGTTTACTACCAGGACCAGAGAGCAGAAGGATGCTCCTTGTCTTTTATTTCCCCTAAAGAAAACAGCCAGTAGGCATTCTTATTCTTGAAATACTCTCCAAAGACCATGAGCCAACTTTTGTATTTGCTGCTATTCTGGATGTTAAAAACTCAGGAGGATCAGAGATTTAGAGCTAGAAGGCTCCAGCCCAGCCTCCTCATTTTTACACATGAGGAAAATCCACCCAGAGTTAAATGACTTGCCCAAAGCCATACACGTGGTAGGCTGACATCCCCTGACTTGAGGTCTAGCTGTTTCCCACCGTGCTGCATAGGAAGATAGGAAAATGAGTTCGAGAATCCTAGAGGGATCTATTGAGTGCCTACATCTGTGAAGTATACTATATTAGGCTCAGTGGAATACAAGAGTAAACCCATGGCCAAAGACTCCCTCCCAACTCCACCCCACCCCTCTAAATTCACACAGACTAGAACCCATCCTGGGGATCTGACCCTAAAGGGTATTTCCTCTCCCTGGTTCATTACCCCCACCTGCAGTGATTCCAGGAAAATCTCCAAAATAAAGCTTTGGTTCAGTTCATATCTAGGTTTCCTCAACTGTGGTTAAAAGGGGCTTCTAGCTTGCCTACATGCGTTGAAGATAATGAATGTAATTCAGGAATAAAACAAAAATATAGAATAGAATAAAACAGAAAATAAAGAAGATTCGAAGGATCTATAAAAGCTCACAAACAGATATAGAAACACATAAAGCATTTGAATACTCCACAAGCTCCTTCAGAAGGGAAACGAATTTGAGGTTTTCATCAGGGCAAACTCTGATATTTTATATAGTCTCCCCCTGCCCCACCCCACACTCCTTCAGGAAGTGGCGACGCTGAACAAGCAATTCCCTTCCCATCGGACCTGCATTGTCCAGAGAACTCACTGCAATATCTAGGAATGGTAAGGTCCAGGTTAATTAATATTTTACTGTGGTTTATATTCAAAATATAGAAATAATGCTCCTCTTTTCTCCCCTTGAAAAAGCCTTTGGTAGGAAACGTGAGATATTTCTCTCTGATCCACAACGAATCATGATTCTTTTCTCAGAATCAATTTTTCTTCTAAGTCTCAGGTCCTTTCATTGTTCTTTCAGCTGTGGGGACCATACGGATGATTCTCCTTTTTCATGGAACACTCTGGATCAGGAAAGCTCCTTATTCTCAGGGGTTCTTGACCTTGGTCGTGTCTTGGACCGCATCGGTGGTCTGGTGAAGCCTATGGAAGTCTTCTCAGAATAAAGTCAAAAATATAATAATACATAAGTGCATAGGAAAATGATTATATTGAAATATAGCTTCGATATAATTGAATTTTTAAAGAACTGGTTCATGAGCTGTAGGTTAAGAATCTTTGCAGATAATTCAGTTCCCAAACTCCTAACTTTCCAACTTGGGATTACCCTATGAGGCTCTCCCCAAGTCTATCAATGCCCAGGAAATCTCCCTTCACTGACTTGTGGGCTAGATTCCAGGCTCATGTTGCCTCAGAATTCAAAATCTCCCCTCCTCTGCCCAGGAGATTGGGCTTTGTGAGTATAGTTCATGAACTCAGCTTGTGGTCCAAATGAGCACACACATGCCTTCTCCTGCCATGTACATCTACAGGAAGTCTATCAGTGCCCCAGCAGATGCCATCTCTTGGACTGGGAGGCATTCTCAAGAATTCTGCTTGTGGGTCATTTGAACACTTGCAAACTCCTTCGTGTCCCAACTTAACAAATTTTTAGTTCTTGGGGAGAAAGACAGGTAAGAAGTCCAAATGGGCCTCTAAGCTTGCTTCCAAGAACCTCCAACAGGAATCGGTCCTCCTGAATCCCATTCAGCCAATCAGCTTGGAGGTAGCCCCAGTCACTGGGAACCATTCAATAATTCCCTATGTCCTCTCAGCAAGGCACCAGCGATCATGTCCATAGGGAGGGACCCCTCAGATGTCTCCAAATAAAAGGGCAGTGACTTTAATCAGTCAGCATTCAGTCAACAAGCATTTATGACACACTATGTGTCAGGGACCATATTAAACACCAGCGTTAGAAAGAAAAACAAAAACACGGTTGCTCTCCAGAAGTGCTTGCTCTGGTGGGGGAGACAACATGCTAAACAATTTTACTTATAAAATATATACAGTGTAAATGGAAGGAAATTTGTAAGGGAAGGTACTAGTAGTGAAGGAGGTGAAGAGAAAGGGGAAGGAGGTAAGGGAGGGACAGAGAAAGAAAGGCCTTTTGCAGAGGTGAGATTTGGGCTGAAACATGAAATCAAGATGATTGGGACCTCACTGGATTGAATCAAGCAAGTAATCTCCCTTTGTATAAGAAAAATATGGCCCCTGCTCTCATGGAGTTTACATTCTAGTAGGAGAGATAAGACACTGACTAAACTACAAAGGAGAAAATGGTAAGTCAATCAGTCAATAAACATTAAGTGCTTACTATATTGCCAGGTAGGCAGGTATAGTGGATAGGTGCTATAGTGGATAGAGTGCTGGGCTTAGAATCATAAAGATTCCTCTTCATGAGTTCAAATCTGGTCTCTCACACTGACTAGCTGTAAGACCCTGGGCAAGTCACTTAACCCTGCTTGCCTCAGTTTCCTCATCTGTAAAATGAACTGGAGAAGGAAATGGCAAACCACTCCAGTATCTTGGCCAAGAATACCCCCAAAATGTGCCAGTCACTGTGCTAAGTGCTGGGGATACAAAGAAAAGTAAAGGACAGTCCTTGCCCTTTGAGAGCTCACAAACTAATGGGTGAGGCAACAGCAAACAGCTATGTATGAACAAACTTTATACAGGATAAATTGGAGATAACCAACAGAATGAAGGCCCTAGAATTAAGAGGGATCAGAGAGTTTACAAATAACAGCATTTTTGTAGGTTCATGCTAAATTAGAAGCGCTAGTTACCTACTGTACTCCTCCCCTCTATCTTCTCCCTTTCATCTTGAGGAGAAAGGGCTTTAATACTACAGGAAACCAGGATTTCTTTGGCACCACTCCCAAGGCAGATGGCACTCCCTCCATTCTCCCCCACACCCATGCCCTAGTATATGATTTTCCAGTGAGTTATTAGGGTCAAAATACTCATCACCTGTGGCCAACCTGGTGATGAGTCTGTCCACGTTTAGCTCATCCTCAAATGTCAGGCCCATGATCTGTCACCTCCTGGACAGCTTTCCAGCGGGCAGGGCTTGCCAGAGCCCATTTGATCCCATTAAGCAGCTTTCAATAACCCAGAATCACCTCTGTGCCATGATTAGGCTTCAGATGAGGATGTTAGTAGAGAAGGGAGCATTATTAGTCTTAGTACCAATCTCCACCAAAGTCTTTCTTTGATGCTTTGGTCAAATCTTCAAAGGCTCTATATACTAAAATGGAAATTATAAAGCTGGAAGAGATAGTCCCTGGGTTTATTCTCTCAATACTCAGCTAAGAGCAATTTCCCAGAATAATAATACGTATCTATCCATCCATTATCTATCTATCTATCTCTCTCTATCTACTAATCTATCTGTCCATCTAAATATCTATCCATCTATCATTTATCTATCCATCTAAATATCTATCTATCCATCTTTCATCTATCTATCCACATCTCTATCAGTCTATTTGTCTGTCTCTATCTCTCTATCTATCTACTATCCACTTGTCTGTCTATTATGTCTGTCTATATTTAGCTCTTTATCATCAGTTTCTCTACATAGTTACCTATCATCTGTCTGTATATGTAGTTCTATCATCTGTTTATGTAACTCTCTATTGTCTGTAGTTATCTAAATTATCTATATCAACCTCTCTATCTATATACTTATATCTATATATCTGTATCTATATCACTATATACCTATATCTATATCACTATATCCATATCTATATGGAAAGATACAAGTGTATACACTCATAGAGTGCTTTCTGATTTACAAAGCAACATGTGAGGTGAGTAGAAAGTATGATCAGACCTGTCACTTCATTTTATAGTTGAGAAAATGGAGGCCTCTATAGGTAGTGACTTATTTATGGTCACATAATTAGTAGATGGTAAAGACAGGACACGGACACAGATCTTCTCCATCCCTGGGCCTGTTTCTTTATCTGTAAAATGGCTTGATTAGATTGGATCAGCATTCTTAAACTATTTCTTTTCGTGGACTCCTTTGGCAAACTGGCAAAGCATATGGACCCTTTCTCAGAATGCTGAGAATTAAATTGAAGGAAATTCTAAATTTCAGTTAGAAGTTAGTGAAAATGCAGAAGTGATGCTTTTTCTCATGAACTCCTTGAAATCTATTCCTGCCCCTTGGGGGTCCATGTACCAACAGGTTGGGAACCCATGGACTAAATGATCTTTAAGGGTCCTTCCAGCTTTGACATTTTATGTTCCAAAGACCCTTCCAGCCCCCAATCCTGTGAATATCCTAGGCTAAAGGAATGCATTTCTTGCCTACCTTATACTTATCTCCTCCCATTCTTAGTCTGAAAAGACACTTCTCTCTTTTGCTTCCAAGCTCAGTTAAGCAACATGACTCCTCCAGCATTCCAGATTTCCCAGGCTTAGTAACCTGATTCTAATCCCTCATGTCCTTGCCACTTCCTGTTGGCCACAACGTCTTCACCCAGATTTGATCTCTGTGTTGCTGACCCTGATCTGGTCAGAGTCAATGTCACTTGGCATTATTGACCAGGGATTAACCCTGCCCTTTCCTCCCTGTCCCCAGGTCCCACCATTTCCCAAAGAGAGCAATGTATCTCTCTAAGATTAAATTAAACATTTATTGAGTACCTACCATGTTGCAATGTGTCTCTCCTGATAAGTAGCTGTGATTAAATTAAACAAACATTTATTGAGTGCCTACCATGTTGCAAGACTTTGTACTGGACAATGCTAAGATCTCTCAAAAAGAGTTGAAAATGGGATCTTTTCCTTATACTTTATTAGGGAAGATAGAAACATATTATTATCAAAATAGCTGACATTTATGTAGGCCGAAGGTTTACAGGACTCTTTGTATAAGTTATTTAATCAACATAATAATCTGAGATAGATATTATAGTTATTACCTCCATTCAACTGATAAGAAAATTGCAACTCAGAATAAATGATTTGACCATGATTACATACTAATGAGAGCGAGAAATGAGACACAAACCCAGATTTCTTTTGATTCGACCTTTAGTGTTCTTTCTACCATGACCCTATACACTACAGATAAAATTGGAATGCAGAAAATACAATAACCATTTATTAAACATCTACTGTGTATAGATCACCTCGCTAGGAGCCAGGAAAGATTATAAAATGTATATGGCAGTGTGTACCTTCAAAGAGCTTACAATCTAGTAGGGGGGATAAGACAAAAAAAACCCCAATATTCCAAAGCTCTTCATAGCAGCCCTCTAAAGTGCTTACCATGTGATATTGTGTGTGTGTGTGTGTGTGTGTGTGTGTGTGTGTATTGATGGACAAGCTCTACAGACTCAGCTAATGGATTTGCGTGTCATAATCTGGACAATAGGCATTCTTCACCCAGTTCTTTTTTCCTTCACGGATCCTTTACAGATCATTAGGTCAATCTCTTTTCAGAGCTCTTCCAGAAGGCTCTGCACTTCTAACATTTGAAGGAATCAGCATAATGGTATTTGCAAATAAGATTATCTGGAGGACTGAACCATTTATATGCAACACCTCTTCAAGTTGGATTCTGGGCTAGATTTCCTCCATGATAGTGGTGAATAGTTGAGCATGTCTCTCTGATTTATGCCCTGCCCGATATTAGTTAATAATAATATTAATGATATCAATCACATTAATGAATTAATGGTAATAAAACACAATGATCTCTATCACTCCATCTTTCACAGAATCTTGGATAATTTTGATCTATGGGTAGGAGACACCTTGTTGGAGGAGGAACATTAAAGGGGCATTTGGCTTTATCAAATTGAATGATTTTTAAAAAATAATCAACAGATGATAAGTACAGTGGGGATCAGTGGCATAGTGAATTCTCTACATCTTTCATCCAATTGTGTAATGATAAATATGTGTGGCTGTACTGTGCAATATTGCTGGCAAACACTTTGTTACTTATTAATCTTTTCATTGGGGATGCCTTCATGCGTGTGTAGATCATTCTCGTAAAATTTCTAAAAAGATAAAAAGAAGCAAATAGGTTGGTAGTTGTTGATAAATTTTCTTGGTTGTCTTTTTTGGGTATTATTATATACCACACAATAGACCTACAAGTCTGATTCTAAACAGATTGCATAGCATATAGACTATATGGATCTGGTCTGAGAGATTCTTCAAGCATTCAATCTTTTCTATTCCTTCATCTACTTTATGAATAGATTTCTCAATGCCCTCAAAACTGTGTCACCAGTTCCAGCATGGATCCAATTGGGTTTCCGGTCATCGTTTTCTTTAGCATTATTTCTGCTCTTTCTATAAGCGTTTCTGGGATTGCGATGTTGGAGTTCAAGTGTTCAAGGCTTTATTACACTTGTTGGTGAAAAGAGTTTGCCTTAAAAACTCTTGTAGATATTTTCCATTTCTCTTCTGTGTTTGTTGGGCATGCTTCCATTTTCCTCCTTAAATACTTTTAGAGTGAATGCTTAGTTGGGTCCCTCACTAAACTCTCTTTAAAGTGGCTTGATCCTCCATTGCTTCTCTTTACTTTATGAGATGACTTTTCTATCATTCTGGATACGGATCTACCCATTAGATCGTGAATTCCTTGATGGTAGGGACTATCTTGTGCCTTTTTTAATCCTTTGTGCTTAGCACAGTGCCTGGCATATGGTAGGTGCTTAATCAATGTTTATTGAGTGATTGGTCATCTATCTCCGTAAGATTTTGCAAATGGGTTTATATTTTAAACTAGTGTCATCCTTGGTTGCCATATCTTTCTGCTACTTGATGAGTAAGTTATGTATTTTCTGTCTAGAGTGTTTTTTCAACTCCTTTGATGATTTTATTATGGCAATTGATCTTCATCTGTTCAATTTGTTTTTAAACCTATGCCAGTTAAACTTCTGTAGTCCAAGGCAATGTCCTTTCTTCTGTCCATATCCCATTTTTAAAACATCAATGATTTGTTTAAAGAGTTCAGAATAGAGTTGTTACACCATATATTTTCCTCATTTTTATTCTTTCTAGGTTTGTGCTAATTTTGACCTTTGCTCTAACAAGCAGGTGGTCTGAGACTATAGACAGAGAATTGATTCAGTTATCAAGAATTATTAATTTAAATAAGAATCTGATTCCTGGGGTCAGAAGGAATCCTTACTCAACTGAGGTCTCCTGGGATCACGGTATCCTGCCACCAGTAACTTCTAAGCTGCTTGTCCTGGACTTTCTTTGTAGTATTTGCCCTAGGTGCAAAAATTTCCAGTTAGAGCTCTCTAGGGAGAGTGAGGGGGGCAGCTAGGTGGTATGTTGGATAGAGCACTGACCCTGGAGTCAAGAAGACTCATCTTTGTGAGTTCAAATCTGGCCTCAGACACTAGCTGTGTGACCCTGGGCAAGTCACTTAAATTAACCCTCTTTGCTTCAGTTTCCTCATCTGTAAAAGTGAGCTGGAAAAGGAAATGGCAAAACCACCCCAGTATCTTTGCTAAGAAAACTCCAAAATGGGGTCAGGGAGAGTTGGATACAAGAACTGGGAGAGGGAGGGGAGGTTTCATGGAGGGGATGATTTTGGAGGAAGGAAGGGACTTCACCAGATGGAAATGGAAGGAACGGGGAGGAACGATGTGAGCAAATGAATAAATAGAATGGAGATTGAGTGAAACTCATCTAAAAAGTGTTCTGTAGACCTAAAAGTGCTATAGAAATAGGAGTTAATATTGTCACGAATAAGGGTGGTTTCTTTCTCTTTTACTGCTTTTTCTTCATTTGAAGGAGTTTTCCAATTGTAAAAGACCAACTGGATTTTATTAGCAACAGTTAAGTTAATACATGTGTTTTTACATTTTGTGGAAATGAATGCTTATGGGTTCGGGACATTTCCCCTCCTTGTACAAGCCCACTGAACAGCACACCTCCTGGGAGGGGACGGAATGTCCGTGGGAAGTGCTTATTATCTTGGAAAGCCTGGGAAGGCCGCTTATTAGAGGCTGCCCTGCCCACGTCTGTCTGCAAGCAAGACATTCCCCCCACCTCCCTTCCCCCCGCAGCTGTCGTCTGATCTGACGCTGGAGCTTTGAACGCAGCTCTCTTGCGTGCCAGATGTGGAGGAAGACTAAAAATAAACTCCCAGGCTATCACTGAGGGAGAAACACGTGCTCGGGGTGAGCCCAGGACCCAAGGACCCCGACCCGAGTGGAGCCGAGAAAGTCGGCCAGCTTGTGGTCCCAAAGCCGAGCTCTGGGCAGAACGCACGGGGCGGGAGCTGGTCCCCCCAGGCTTGCACCCCGCCCGCCCCAGTCCAGGCTGCCCCGCTCCACTCTGAAACCTTCACAACTTGGGCTCTGCCTTTTCCATTGCCTGTGAAGAAAATGGTCCCCAGAAGTTACAGGCGAGGAAGACAACCCCGGGGCGGGGGAATCTTCTGCCCCCAGACCCTGAGCATCTTCTTGTTGCTATTAGATACGGCCTCTGCCAGAGGTTTATGGAAACGCGCGGTGCACCTGAAGTTGGCGGAGAAATCCCAAGTAAGTACCTGGGTGAGGGAGGCTACGTTACCTGGCCCTGGGTGGGCTGGTGTCTGGGGGAACTGGCCGTGACGTATGAATTCCCAAGCCGTGAAAAGGAAGGATAAGCAGGAGCTGGAGCCAGTGGTAGAGGCTCTGGAAAGTCGATTGTTAAATTTTCATTGTGAGCTTTTACACCTGAGAAATCCACACGGTGCAAGCCAGGGCCTGATTTATTGCTATATTGATTGTCTAGACTTAAGAACGTGATGGAGAAAATGTTGAAAATGCAGATTAAATTTAAAAGTGTGTCCTGCTAGGTGTTAAAGCTAGGTGTTAAACATTGACCAGCAAACTCGTGGAGATAACACAGACAGCTTTGCTATACCATATTACACAAAAGCATATTAGAGAGATACACAAATAAAGACTATGAGATCCAGTCGGGATGGCTGTTAGCAAACAAATCAGGAAAGTCTTCCTGGAGGATGTAGCTTTGGACATGGGCTTTAGTGGAAAAGACATGGAATCTGAAGACCTGGGTTCAAATCACAACAGCTGCTTAGACCTGTGTGCATGAGTAACCCCTTTGAATCTGTTTTCTCCTCTACAAAATGGGGAGACTGGACTAAATGATCTAAAAATAATGGATGAAACTTCAATAAGCAAAGGGGAGGGAAGGGCATTTCAGGGATAGGTAATAATGTGAGCCAAAGCCTTTGTTGGGAAGGGTGGATTTGGGGGGCAGGGAATAGTCCAGATGGGTTGGTGCAGGGATTTTATAGAAGGAAGTAATATGTGATTAAGCTGGAGGGTAGGGTAGAGTGACATTATGAAACTCAGTAGAGCAGTTTGAGATCGACCCAGTAAGCAACTGTTGTTTAGTCATTTTCAGTCGTGTCTGACCCCATTTGGGGTTTTCTTGGCAGAGATACCCTAATGGTTTGCCATTTCCTTCTTCAACTCACTTTTACAGATGAGGAAACTGGGGCAAAGAGAGTTAAGTGACTTGCCCAGGGTCACAGAGTAAGGAAGTGTCTGAGGCCAGATTTCAACTCAGGACCATGAGTCTTCCTGACTCTAGGACTGGCACTGTATCCACTGAAACACTTAGCTGCCCCCAGGAAGCAATGGAGAGCCACTGAAGATTTCTTGAGCTGAAAGTTGATATGAATTGATATATGTTTATATGTGTATATATACATATATATGTGTGTGTGTTATATGCACACATATGCACATATACACACATCTGTGTATATACATATGTATACATGTATAATACACCTACACATGTATGTGTATATGTATATGTATATACACACACATATGAAAGGTTTTGGCAGCCGTGTGATGTGAAGGCTACCCAGGGAAAAAGGAAGGAACTGAAGTAGATATATGAAAGGAAAAGTATCGTTTATATGTATAAAACTAAGAGGTCCCAAAGTATGGAGGTTTATCTGAAGGAACAGAGTGTATTGAAACTGAGTGTTTTGTCTTACTCAAAGAATCAACTAACATTTCTGAGTTCTACAACATGTAAAGCATTCTTCCAGGAGCCATGGAGTTGTAGAGATGCATCAGATGCCTCTAACGCTCTAGAGGAGCTTGTAATTCCATAAAGGAAATGAGCTCTATATACAGAAAAAAAGAATACCAGTACAAGATAGTGGGTGATCCATGCCAAATGAGGGGGTTAGAAAACAAATTAAGAGGGGAGAAAGACCATTGTGATCAGGGAGTGGCCCCTGAGATGGACAGTGATTAAGGGGAGAAGAAGAGAGAGCATCTCTGAAAGTGGCAAGGTACAAAGGAAAAAAGTTGGGAATGCGATGCTGAGGCCAGTCTGATGGAGTGGAAGGTCTGTTCCCCAGTCTAAGTCTCCTCTGTGCCCTTTCCTCTTTCTCTCTTGACAAGAAGATTTATTTCTGCAATTTATATAGAGCTCTTTATTCCTAAGAATTCAAAGGACTTTCTCATATATCATCTGATGATATCCCCACGATGTCTCCAGTGGAACAGATTTTATTATCCCCATTGGAAGGAGGTGGCAATATCCACAAGGAAGGGGATAACATTTGGAAATGACCAATGTAAAACCAGAGACCCAAATTAATTGGGAGATAACGCTAGAAAAAGCCCAAGTTGGGAGCTCAGAGACCTAGAGTTTTGCTCGGCCTCCACCATTTGCTAGCTCTGCGACTTGGGGCTAGTTGATTCTCTTTCCTGGGCCTCAGTGGCCCCATGTGTAAAATACCTGACCTCTAAATTCCCTTCCAACTTGAAATTTTTGATCAAAAGTTTCATGAGCTACCAATCTTTATAGGTAGAGGGAGTTTCCAAAGCCGTCACGGGCTGGTAGGTGGTGCAGTGTGGGGCCTGGAGTCAGGAAGACCTGAGTTCAAATTTGGCCTTAGACACTTCCTAGCTGTGTGATAGTAATAAAGATTGTTTGCTTCCTTCCTTCCAAAGTGGGAGATCCCTCCACTGACAGGACTGAACCCAAATAAGAATAATAATGTCAGAGAGTAGAGCTATGGGTAATTAATAGTTTTTTTCTGGAGACCTCTGATTTCATCTGTTTAGAAAGGTCCTGGTATTTTCTCTGCCATATGGAGTTGTTGAGAATTTCAGGGAGGAAGGAAGGAAGGAAGGAAGGAAGGAAGGAAGGAAGGAAGGAAGGAAGGAAGGAAGGAAGGAAGGAAGGAAGGAAAGAGAGGGAGGGAGGGAGGAGGGAAGGAAGGAAGGAAGGAAGGAAGGAAGGAGAGGGAGGGAGGAAGGAAGGAGAGGAAAGGAAAGGAAAGGAAAGGAAAGGAAAGGAAAGGAAAGGAAAGGAAAGGAAAGGAAAGGAAGAGACAGGAAGGGAGGAAGAGAGGACGTGAGAAAGAAAGAAAGAAAGAAAGAAAGAAAGAAAGAAAGAAAGAAAGAAAGAAAGGAAGGAAGGAAGAGAAAAAGAGAGGGGGAGACAGAAAGGGAAGAAGAAAGAAAGAAATAAAGAACAGAAGGAAGAAAGGAAGGGAGGAGAAAGGGAGAAAAAAGAAAGAAGAAAGGAAGGAAAGAAAGGAGAAATAGAGGAGAGAGGAAGATAGAGAAGGATAGAGGAAGGGAGGAAGAAAAAAAGAAAGAAAGAGAAGGGGGAGAGAGGGAGGGAAGGAAAAGGGAGAGAGCCAGAGAGATAGTGCTGTGGATTCACCAGAGCAGCCCCCTAAAGGATGATGTAATCACAGTTGCAGAAGGATCCCTGAGAGTGACTGCCCCCTCCCTGGTTCTTGCAGCCTTATGAGTATATGTTCACTCTTCAAAGCTTCTGTGAGAACTTGGCAGCAGCTCCCAAAGTTCCACTGCCTTGTTGGGAGGCTGTGATGCCCAATAGGAAATCTTGCTAGGCTTTAGTGAATTTGGCACAGCCGTCTACATTCTGGTGCCAGTTAATTTCCTGAAAGTCTCCGAGTATGTACTTTCATGATGCTCGGGTCTTGGCCCAGGCCAGGACCACAAAGTGGGACCCTAGCAGGGGACAAGAAGAAAAGCTCTGGCGTTTTCCCTGCCACTTCCCTGAGCTCCAGAATGCCTACATCTTCACATTTGGCCTCTTCTGATGACAACGTAAACCAAATACTTGAGGGTGTCTTGGAGCAAAGCCGGAAGCTGTGTGCTTGTTGGATGACTTTCTGCAGAGGTGGCCAGCATCCTGAGGCTTCTGGTGGTACTTCTGTGTCTCTGTCATGTAGGCATGGTCTTGAAGATGCTTCCATTTCTTCAAGTGCCTTCATTGGAGAGGAGTGGGCAGAGGTTTCTAAGCCTAAGCTTAGTCTCTTGCGTGGTGTGCTAGGCAACATCAGGCAAACCCAGATGTGAAAAGTTAGGAGGGAAAGAGAAATAAAAACTTCAGGAGTCCCGATTCTCTGTGTCGCTGCCTGGCTTCAATCCCTCTTGCATTCTCTCCCTGAGCTGTTTCCTCATCTGTAAAATGAGAGGTTTTTCTCTGCTTCAGTGGAATTAGAACTGGGAGGGACCTAAGAGATCACCAAGACCGATAGTGATCTAAGGCTGTATAACTGTCTCCTGGTACCAACTTTGTTAGAATAAAGGGGACCCTGGACAATCTAGGGGGAAATGCTCAGTTTAAAAAAAAAAAGTCTAGATGGCACAGTGGATAGAATATTGGGTTTGGAGTCAGGAAGACCTGAGTTCAAATATAGCTTCAGACACTTACTAGCTGTGTGACCTTGGGCAAGTCACTTAACCCTGTTTGCCTCAGTTTCCTCATCTGTAAAATGAGCTGGAGAAGAAAATGGCAAACCACTCCAGTATCTTTGCCAAGAAAATCTCAAATGGGGTCACAAAGAGTCAGACATGACTGGAAAATGACTGAACAAGCAACAACAACCAAATTTGATTATAATCAGGGCCTAAATCAAAATTAAAATCCTGTACCTTAATGTGATGTGTTCACTCAGAACAATGAACATGGAATCACTGGATCTTATGAAAAGAACCGGAAAGATACCGAATCTGGATTCTGAAGGTCTGGGTTCAAATCCCAGTTCTGCTACTTGCCAGCTGGGCAAATCGCTTAACTCTCTGTGGCTCCAGCCTTCTAACAGTAAAATGAGAGGCCTGGACTAGAGTACCTCTAAGAGGCTTTCCAAAAGGCAGCCAAGTGATACAGTGGTTCAGACCTAGACCTGGAGTCCAGAAGTCCTGAGTTTGAATCCTGCCTGGATACTTCCTAACTGTGTGATCATGGGCAAATCCCTTAACCTTGCTCTGCCTGCTTCCTCATCTTAAAATGGACATAATGCTAGCACCTCCCTCACAGGGTTATTGTGAATATCAAATGAGCTAATGTGTATACAGTGCTTTGTAAACCTTAAAGCTCTATGCAAATACTGGATAGCATTGTATAATAACAATAATCATAATACAATTAAATAGTATGATAAATATTAAATAAATAGATATTAAACAACAAATGAAATAATATTACATATGACCCCATGTAAATACTCTGGTATAATATTTTAAATATTATTAGATATCAGCTCTTTATAAGTGCTCGCTATGATTGTTATAAATAATAATTACAATATATTTTAAAAATATATAAGCCCTATGTAAAATTAGCTATTGTTATAATAATAGTAATCATGACATAATTAAATAGTATTATAAATATAAAATAAATAGATATTAAACAACAAATAAAAATATTATATGACTGTGTAAATACTAGCTATTATTGTTATAATAACAATAATTATAGCATAATATTTTAAATAATATCATACATAAGTCTTTATAAATGCTACTATTATTGTTATAGTTACAATATATTTAGATAATATATAAGCCCTATATAGATATTAGCTCTTGTTATAATGATAATTATAATATAAATAATATCTAATATAATTATAAATACAAATAATAATATTACTCTCTACCCATGATCCTACCCCATAGAGTTGTGAGGAATAACTGAAATAATATAAGTAAAAATCTTTTTAAAAGGTATTCATAGACAAAAGTCAGATGATTGGCAGCTCATCCCCTTAAAACATGGTATGATAGAAGTCAACATGGCCCTGAATCCAGACCCCAGGGTTTGGAGTCATAAGGCCTGGATTCAAATCCCAGTTCTGTTATTTAATAATTTTGTGAATGGGTAAATCACTTAACCCCTCTATAACTCAGTCTCCTTATCTGTAAAATAAACAGCTTTGGATTAGGTGACCTCTAAGATCCCTTCCAGCACAGAATCCTGTTATCTATGTAATGTGTAGGTTGAGTCTTACTACAATGCTGTCTCCTATGATCATACCATCAAGTCAACAACAAGCATTTATAAAGCACTTACTATTTTCCCTGGCACTGTGCTAAGTGCTGAGAATACAAATACAAGTAGAAAGATGCCAATATTAAAAGGAAGCTGAAAAGGAGGAGGGTACCCAGTGACAAGAGAAAGTGTAAAGGGTTGGGAATTCAGCCTGGAGAAAAATGAAGACATGGCTGGCCAGGGCCATCCATACCATGGAGGTTCTGGGAGGAACCAGTCAATCAGAGAAAGGGGCTGCAGGGGCAGAAGGTACTTCCAGTTCAGGGCGAAGAGGTTTCTGTGGCTTGGCAGAGGGAATCTGGAGAGTTAGGAGTGCAGCCTGGCTTGGGAACTTGAGAATGAGAACAGTCGCTCAATCATAGCCTATTAGAGCTACATAGGATCTTATGTCAAATAGTTCAACCTCTTCATTTTGCAAATGGGGAAACTGAGGGAGTCCTGGAGAAGGGAAATGATTTGACCAAGGTCACACAGCTATTTAAGTAGGGAGCTAGGCAAGAACCATCTCTCCAGATTCCCAGTCTTTCATGGTTTTTGTTTCACAGTAGTTAGTATAGAATTTCGCCTTATGTGGGCTCCAACCCCCATCAGCCCCATAGTAAATCCTGGTCTTTAGAAAATAGCACAGTAGTGACTGTCTGTGAATTTGTCCTGACCCGTGAGACTTTTGTTCTGCGGAGAAATGTATTCAGGCGTTTGACGTCTGAATTCCAGAACAAGAGTAAATAACATTTGAAGGAAAACTGGCTTGCTTTCACAATCAGGAAAGATTGTTGTGGGTTGTGTTTTTATTAGATGGGTTGTTAGGTCTGTTATAATCTTCCAAAGAAGGTCAAGGGCCTCCTACAGGGGAGGTAAAGAGGCTGGGGAGGGCAGATCGTCATTTCCTGTGGTTTCATCCAAATGTGCCCTCCTTATTAGCCTAACAGTTAAGTAACTGAATTAGGCCTTCCCTGGCTGAACTCTTCCTCCTATAAAGAACTCACTTTGGAAGTCTTCTTGAAATTTGAGATTGGTCCTTCCCCAAGCTCAAAGACCTCCAACCAATGAAAAATATCCAGAAGGTTATAAATCTCAAGTAAACTTGAGCCCAGAGTTTGAGGCTAGGAAATCCAGTCAAAAACAAGCAGTGTTTTATGTTCACAAGGCATTTTGAAAATAAACTTGCAAGGCAAATCCTTCTAGGGAATGTAAATGGAGGCAGTGTGAGCCTGTGATAGGAACCCTGGATTTGGAAATCTGAGGACTTGGGTTGGAATCTTGGCCTTGGGCCCTGCTCCCTGTTAGATGTGTGATGTTGGGCAAACCACTTCCCAGTTTGTACCATGGGCTCCTCCTTTGTAAGATGACAGGGTTGGATTAGATTAGAGATTCTTAATGCAGGGATCCATGAATTTTTTTTTCTTTTAAATATTTTGATAGCAGTATTTCAATAGAATTGATTTTCTTTGTAATCCTATGTATTTTTTGTTGTGCATTTAAAAACATGATTCTGAGATGGAATCCATAGACTTTACCAGGCTACCCAAGGGCTCTAGGATGCAAAACAGTTGAGACCCCCTGGACTAAATGATCTCTGGGGTCATTTTGAGTTCTACTAGTTAATCAAGAAGCATTTACTAAGCACTCACTTTTGTGCCAGTTACTTGGTTAGGTGCTGTCAATATAAAGAAAAAAGAAAAATAGTCCTTGCTTGCAGGGAGTTTACATTCTATTTGAGGGGATGACCTGTATGTGTCAAATAATGATAACAGCTGGTTGGTCCAGGGAGCTGAGGCACCAAACCTATCCCCTTTCTACTAATGGTCCCCTCTCCAGTCTGGACCCCCACACACAGTTCAGACCAGGTTCAGTCTTTGGGGAACCTGGATTCTAATGAGAAGAGCAGGGTGTATTTCTCACATTCTTACTGTGTTCATTACACTTCCACATTGGTACCTCAGGGAAGATAAACTTATAGCTTAGATTTGGGCTCCTGTCTAGGGTCTCTCCAGAAGGAAAGTAGAAAGATACTCAGAGGTATGGTAAATATATTTCCTATACACCAAAGGAGAGCTAAAAGATGCTAAAGATTTACCTATAACAATGTTAAGACTTAAACATAACATCCAACCGCTGTTAAAATCTGCCAGGAGGTTGAGTCATAAACATCAGAACATGAAGCACTTTGTGAAATTACTGTATAGGTATTTCCCACTTCACCTCGCCTCTGTACTGTTTCCCTCAACTTTTATGTCCCTTCACCATCCAGCCAGGTATTGAAATCCTCCCCCTGCTGTTGGTATCTTTTCTGATGCTGGGGTATCCTCTTTCATGTAAGATGTCCCCTGCTCCCAGTTATCTCCACTTGAAGGATCTGAACCTTTGAACCTCTGAATCTTTCAAACTCATAAGTTGGCCTTCAAGCCTAGACTCATCCAAGTTGGAATCCATTCTCATTCACCTGAGATCGAAATCAAAAGGGGCAGCCCCAAACCCAGGCCTAGGCTCACCTGGGCAAGGCGTGTTTTAGCTGTGAATGACATTTCTGCTGGAATGGAGAAGGGGCAGGCCTGTCCCCTCCCCTCAGAGGGTTTCAACACCATGGAGCGAGTTGAAAGAAGAGAGGGAGAAAAGCAGAGTCATCACCTTTTTAAAGATCTGGGAGTCATTGGCTTTTCCTGCTCAGCGGCCAATAAGGGGATGCTTCTGTGTCTCAAAGTACAAGCCTTCTCAGTCCTAAGTCATGATGGAACATGTGCTCAGCAGGAAGAGGAGCTTTGTACATGCCTTGTTCAACCCCCATTGAATACATATAGATATAATCAAAATACCATCAGCCTTTGGGAGGATCAGAAAGGGCGTAGTGTAGAAGGTAATGCTTGAGCTGAGTTTTAAGGGACTAGGGCTCCTAAAAGGTGAAGGTGAAGGTGAAGGTAAAGAGGGAGCTGATTCCAAGCTCAGAGAAGTCAGTACAAAACCACAGATGTGGGAAATGCAATGTAAGTGCATGAAACATGCTAACTAAATTTTGTGACTCTAAATGTGCAGAATGAATTTTATTTATTCCTTTTAAAAATTACTGGTTCCTTTATTTACATCTCAGTCATTTCTTACAATACAAGCAATTAGCTTTTCTTTGTAACAGAGAAAAACAATTGTCTTTTAACAAAGAAAAACGGTCACTACTTCAGTGACTGTGCTTGTAACATTACCCATCCATGTTCCCCTACCTCACCAGTGAAACAGAGAAAGCATATTTCTTCTTCTCTCCCTCAGGGCCAAGAATATACCCCATTTAGTTTGGTTCAGGATTCTTTTCATTTACAGTATTGTAAATTGCAATTTTAGGTGGTGCAGTGGGCAGAGGGCCAGGCCTGTAATCAGGAAGACTCTTCTTCCTGAGTTCAGATTTGGCCTCAGACAATTACTAGCTGGCCCTGGGCAACTCACTTCACTCTGTTTGCCTCAGTTTCCTCATCTGTAAAATGAGCTGGAGAAGGAAATGGCAAACCACTTCAGTGTCTGCCAAGAAAACCCCAAATGGGGTCACAAAGAATCAGACACATCTGAAATGACTGAACAATAACATGTGCCAGGTACTGTGCTCCCTCTGGGGATACAAATATGAAAAAGCCCTTGCCCTCAAGGAGCTTACAATCTAATGGCAGAAAACAACACACAAAAGGAAGTTAAAAAGGGATGAGGGGGAAGAGGTACCCAGTGAGGGTGCCTGATGCAGAGGTTAAAGAAAGAAGTTCAAAATAAGTGAAGCTGAGTGGGAAATGAGGAAATGCTATCAAAGAGCAGAAATTGGGATCCGAACTCAAGGCCAAGGCTCTTTCAGCTGTGCCCCACGGCCTTAGATAATCTCCAAGGTGCCTTCCAGCCCTAATGATCCGTTTACTCTAAGGCTTAGAGAAATTGTTGATCCCATGTTCCTTTTCTCCTGGATTTTCTGGGCTTCTCAGGAGAGATCAGACTATAACAAACAGTGGAGTCCCCACTTTCTGTCTCAATGGACCTTCCCCCTTAGCAGCGCCTCATCTCAAATCTCGAGGTTCAAAGAAGGAAGAGTATAAATCTCATAAAAAAGAAGTCAGTAGCAGTTAGGTTCAGGCTAGAACTGCGTCCTTAAGTAATACCCTCAGCCCACTAGAGAATAAAACTTAGAATTTCTTAGCCCTAGAACGATGAATACTGGCTGCTTTGGAGAAGAAAGCTCGACAGCAACAAATCCACCCACAGAATGAGACATTTCAGAGTGGCCATCTTCTCAGACTCTTATGAGGATGATGTTCACATGGCCTGAGAATGTTCTGGATGAAAATTCAGGAAAGGAACAGGCAGGATTTTGCCAACGATTGAACTAGAAGTGGAGGGCAAAGATGTTAAACACATGGTCATATGCACCCGAAACCCTCTTGAGTTTGGCTTAGATTAAAATGTAATTGGGAAATATTTTTTAAAATAAATGAAGATGCAATAAAACATAGATTATATAACCTTTTAAAACTAAGTCACCAAGTTGTCCCTCAAAAACATTCCATTCCATTCACGTATTGCAAGTTATTTAGACATCCCCAATCTTTGGGTATCTACTTTGCTTCCAGTTCTTTGCTCCCACAAAAAGTGTGGCTGTAAATGTTTTCATATTCTTTTTGTCAGTGACTTCCTTCAGTTCCATGCTTAGCAGTGGAACCTCTGAGTCAAAGAGTAGGGGTATTTTAGTCATTTTATTTGCATAATTCCAAATGGGTTTTTAACTACTTCAAGCTTCTCTTTAAAACAAAAGTCCATCTGTTCAACACCAATGTTCTTCCAGTGATGCTGGGTAGCTTCAAGCTCTATTATAGTAGAGTCTCTGAAAAACTTAAGTTGAGGATTACCAAAAGGGCGATGAAGAGGCCCGTGGTGGGTGTGTGCAGGCTGTAACGAGGGACATATGAAAGAACAATGGATTGTCCAGGAGCAAAAACAAGAAAGGATGTCTTCATAGATAAATATCGTTGGATAAACAGTAATAAGAGTGAGAAATAACCAGCTTTTCCCTAACACACTCTGGTTGGCATTCAAAGCTCCTTCTTACTTACTTAACTCCTTCCTACTCTCCTAGTCTTTTTCTATGATACTCTCCTTCCTGTACTCTGTGAGCCAGCTCATCCTCTTCCCTTGTTCCTCTCTCTTTGTACATTATCAAGTCATGGAATATCTGAGTTACAAGAGACTTTGGAAGCTCTCCAGTCTACCCTGTACCTTACCAAGAATCCTCTCTACAAGAATCCCAGAAAGCTGTCATCTGACTTTTATTTGAGGACCTCAAGTGAGGGGAACCTCCTTCCCATTAGAACCCCTTTCATTCTGAGCTGTCTTTCTTTGGGCAGTAGATTTTCCTTATACTGCATTTACTAAGCACTTACTATATGCCAGTCACTATGCTAAACACTGGAGATACAAGGAAGGGAAAAGACAGACCCTGCTCTCAGGGAGTTCATAATCTAATGGAGGAAATGACATTCAAACAATTATGTACAGACAGGCAGAACTAGAGATGAGCTCAGAGAGATGCTACCATTAAGAGGGTTGGGCAAAGGTTTCTTGCAGAAGGTAAGATTTTGGCTGGGACTTGGAGGAAGCCAAGAAGTGGTGTTGGGGAGGGAGGGAGTTCCAGGCATGAGAGACAGACAGAGAAAAGGTACGGAATTAGGAGGAGTATCCTGTTCAAGAAACAGCAAGGTGATAAGTGTAACTTTGCCACTCATGGCAGATTTGCCATGATTTGTCAGATTGCTGATCAGATGGAGTGAGTAAGGTGTTAGAACACTAGAAAAATGGGGGAGGGGCCAGGTTACGAAGAGCTCGAAAAGCCAAACAGAAAGTTTTATATTAGAGCCTGGAGGTAGTTGGGAGACATTGGAGCTTATTGGGCATTGATGTGGTCAGACTTTAGGAGGGCCAATTTGACAACTGAGTGGAAGATGGGCTGTGGTGGGGAGAGGCAGACCACCAGTACGCTGTTGTAATTGTCTAGGCGTGAGGTGATGAGAACCTGCACCAGAGTGGTGACATCATCAGAGGAGAAAAGAGGACATACATGAGAGAAGCTATAAAGTAGGAATGGTAGAACTTGGCGACAGATTGGATGTGGGGTAGGGTAGGATGAGTCTGAGTGATGGAGAAGATTGTGGTCCCCTCAACAATCAGAGGGAAGCTAGGAAGAGGTGAAGTTTGGGGCGGGGGGAAGATAATGAGCTTAGTTTGGGAAATGTTGAGTTTAAGATGTCCAGGGCATCCAGTTCGAGATGTCCACTAGGCAATTGGATATATAAGTCTTGGAGTTTAGGGTTGGAGAAGTAAATTGAGAATCATTAGCATACAGATGATAATTGAATCCATTGGAGCTGATAAGATTGCCAGGTGAAATAATATTAAGGGAGAAGAGAAGGGAGCCCAGGACAGTGCCCTGAGGGACACCCACAATTAGTAGACTTGACCTGGATGGGAGTATTTTCCTTACCTGAAGTAGGTGAGATGAAGTCCAGACTCTCCAACGTGGCACCAAAGACTCTGAACAATATCGCCTTAACTCTCCTTCCTGGTTTTCTCATCAAGTTTAATTATTCCCACATAACCTGTGTCTGCACCTTTGCTCATTCCAACCCTCTATTTCTAATGCCCTTCCCCATCCTTTCTTCAGGGCCCATCTCATAGATTCCACAGGAAATAGAGCTAGAACATTCCCCAGACTCATCTGATCTAACCCCTTCATTTTACAGAAGTAGAAACCAGGGCCCAGAGAAGGGAAATAACCCCCCCCCCCATAGACTACACCAGCAGCTTAACAGCAGAGCTGGGATTTAAAATCCCCCTTCCCAAGAGTCTTTCCTGATCATTCTCTGCTACCCCCAACCAGATTTTTCACCCTCGATGTCTTCTCTGAACCTTTTTCACTCTTTATTTTCCATCTCTTATGGATTTCTCATATTTTGCCATGCTATAGTTTATTGTAAGCTTGTTTTATCTTGCCTGTCAAACTGTAAGTTCCATGAAGGCAGAGCCCAGGTTTTGTATGTTACGCTTGTTTTTGCACAATACCTTACACTTAATAGGTGCCCCGTACTTATTTTCTGAATTGAATCTGAGATATATAGGGAAAGGTGAACTTGAGATTAGATCATTATAAGACTACATTTCCTTCTAAAACCCAGTACAAGCTACAAGAAGAGATAATGTGATTTTTGAGAGAAGCAAAAATCAGAGGATAACTCTATGCACTTAGTCATGGAAGGAGGAAGGCCTCAGCTATGTTGGGTGCATCCCTGTGGTGAGCTTCTGGGAGGATATGGATGAGAGTTGAACAGGGGGAAGGAAAGGAGGAGGAGGAGAAAGAAGGGAAAGGAATAAGTATCTATATGCAATGTGCCAGGCACTGTGCAAATAGAGTCTTTTTAAAAAAAATTATAAGTTTATTTTTTATTTTTAGTTTACAACACACAGTTTCACAAGTTTTTAGGTTCCAAATGTTCTCTCCCTCCCTCTCCCCTCCCCAAGATGGTATGTAATCCAATCTAAGTTCTACATATACCTTCACATTGAATTTATTTACATAATAGTTTACAAATCAGTTGTAAAGAAGAATTATAACCAATGGAATGAATCATGAGAAAGAAGAAACGAAACTAAAAAAGAAGGAAAAAAAGAGAGCAAATAGTTTGCCTCTATCTGCATTCAGATTCCGTAATTCTTTCTCTGGATGTGCATAGCTTTTTCCATCATGAGTCTTTTGGAGCTGTCTTTGAACCTTGTATTGATGAGAAGTCTATCAGTTAGTCCTTACAGATAGCGTGTGTCTGTAATCATGTATATTGATCTCCTGGTTCTGCTCCCCTCACTCAGCATCAGTTCATATAAGTCTTTCCAGGTTATAATGAAGTCCATCTGCTCCTCATTTCTTATAGCACAATAGTATTCCATTACATTCATATACCACAACTTGTTTAGTTATTCCCCAATTGATGGGCATCCCCCTTAATTTCCAATTCTTTGCCACCACAAAGAGAGCTGCTATAAATATTTTTGTACATACTGGTCCATTTCCCACTTGTGTGATCTTTTTGGGATATAGCCCCAGAAGTGGTATTGCTGGATCAAAGGGTATGCACATTTTAATAGCTTTTTGGGCATGGTTCCAAATTGCTCTCCAGGATGTCTATATCAGTTCACAACTCCACCAACAATGCATTAGTGTTCCAATTTTCCCACATCTTCTCCAACATTTATCATTTTCCTGTTTTGTCATCTTATCCAGTCTGACAGGAGAGATGTGGTACCTAAGAGTTGTTTTGATTTGCATGTCTCTAATCAATAGTGATTTGGAGCATTTTTTCATATGACTGTAGATATCTTTAATTTCTTCCTCTGAAAGCTGCCTGTTGACCATTTCTCAGTTGTGGAATGATTTGTATTCCTATGAATTTGGCTCAGTTCTTTGTATATTTTAGAGATGAGGCCTTTATCAGAGACACTGGTTGTAAAGATTCTTTCCCAATTTTCTGCTTCCCTCCTAATCTTTGTTGCATTGGCTTTGTTTGTACAAAACCTTTACAGTTTAACATAATCAAAGTTATCCATTTTCCATTTTGTAATGCGCTCCATCTCTTGTTGAGTCATGAATTCTTTCCTTTCCCATAAATGTGACAGGTAAACTATTCCTTGTTCTCCCAAATTGCTTATAGTATCAGCCTTTATTCCTAAATTATGAACCCCTTTTGATTTTATTTTGGTAAATGGTGTAAGATATGGGTCTATGCCCAATTTCTGCCATAGTGTTTTCCAATTTTCCCAGCAGTTTTTGTGAAATAGTGAATTCTTTGCCCAGAAGCTGGATTCTTTGGGTTTATCAAAGAGTAGATTGCTATGGTCGTTGACTACTGTGTCTTGTGTACCTAACCTATTCCACTGATGCACCACTCAGTTTCTTAGCCAGTACCAAGTAGTTTTGATGACTGCTGCTTTATAGTACAGTTTAATATCTGGTATGGCTAGGCCACCTTCTCTAGCCTTTCTTTTCATTAATTCCCTAGATATTCTAGACCTCTTGTTCTTCCAGATGAATTTTGTTATTATTTTAGCCAGCTCTGTAAAATAAATTTTTGGTAGTTTGATTGGTGTGGCACTGAATAAGTAAAATAATTTAGGTAAATTGTCATTTTTATTATATTAGCTCGGCTTAACCACGAACAACTGAAGTTTTTCCATTTATTTAGATCTGACTTTATTTGTGTGAAAAGTGTTTTGTAGTTGTGTTCATATAGGCCCTGGGTTTGTCGTGGCAGGTAGAATAAGAAAAGGCAGAGAAGAAACTAAGCTGTCACTCTTTGCAGATGATATGATGATTTGCCTAGAGAATCCTAGAGAATCAAATAAAAACTACTTGAAATAATAAACAACTTTAGCAGAGTCGCAGGATATAAAATAAACCCACTTAAATTCTCACCATTCATGTATATTACTAACAAAGCCAGACAGCAAGAGATAGAAAGAGAAATTCCATTTAAAGTTACTGTAGACACTATAAAATATTTTGGAGTCTACAAATAGAGTCTCGCAACAACCTCACTACAACCCTATGAAGAAGGTACTGTTACCCTCATTTTCCAGCTGAGGAAAACTAAGGCAAACCCAGGCTAAGTGAATCACCCAGGATCACACAGCTAGTGAGTATCTGAGGCTGGATTTGAACACAGAGCTCCTGGCCCAGTACTCCAGCCACTGCATCACCTAGATGCCGGATGATCATCCTACAAGATAGGCAGGCATGGTTGTAACATGGTTGTAACATGGAGGGGACCCTATCCAATTCACCCCATATTGACCTTGTCACCAGAACTACTGGGCCCATAGCAAATAATGCATCTAACTGGGAGCAGCAACACACACCTGAGGACAAATATAGAGACAGAGAGAGAGTCACCCAAGGTAAGAAGTGGATTCAGAGTGTCACCCTTTGCAGCAGAGAAGAGAAACAGCTATGTATTTAAAAAGGAAATGGATGCTGGTAGCCCAGCTGTGGGCCCCCCCAACGGAGCTGGTATACCCAAGGGGAGTTATGTAAAAATTCTGGAAGCAGACTATGCTTTGCAGTACCAAGAGTCATGAACTGTTTGGGCCATATGTGCTTCTTACATGTCTGCTTCACTACTTTGTGTTCACTTTTCCTACAGACATAATGTATATTTATGGAAGTGTATATTCCAGATTATGGAGAGGGCATTTTTTTTTACTATGTCCCTTGAGTAAATGCCTTTGCTAAGAATTAATTAATCCTCCTGGGTAATTGTTAATGGGAAAAGCACCAGTAGAGGCTCATGAATTATGGGAATAGGAATAGTCACCCACAAGACTATTCGTAGAACCAGAGATAGCAGCCACTCTTTGGAGATTCAACCCCTGAGTGTAGGATGGAGTATATTCCAAAGAGGGTATCACAACTACATATAAAAATGAAGTCAGTTTAAGAGCACAGTTTCCAAGTCGTACATAAGAAATATGTGGTAGAGTGAAAAATCACTGGATGAGAGTCAGAAGATCTGACTGATACTCGGCTCCATCCAATTTGAAATCTAACAATCCTTTGAATTTATAAAATTACTGAGTAATCATATTTAATTACCCATGGAAAAATATGGCATCCTCTACATAATTTCCCAGAGGTGAAAGTGTCTAGGCGTTACAGAAACCTCAGGAAGCTGTCCCATCAAGCAAAGAGCTTAAGCCGGCCTGATCCATCAAAGGATGAAGTTGGAGAAGATAAACACTAAGTTTTCTTTCAGACCCAGAGCCTAAGATCCTATGAGAAGGTTTTGTTTCTAGTTTGTGGTCGCTGTCATCCTAGGGTGCAATGTGCCCTTATCTTTCTATTTGAGGATGGTTTGCTTTGTCCACACACTTTTAGGACCTTTTCCAGTTTCTTCCTTCTTTTGATTGAAGAAAGAAAAAAAGGAGGAAGAAAGGAAAGAAGGAAGAAAGGGAAGGAAGAAGAGAGGGAGGGAGGGAAGAAGGGAGGAAAAAAGGAAGATAGGGAAGGAGGGAGAAAAGGAGGAAGGAAGGAAAGAAGGAAGGGATGGAGGGAGGGGGATAGAGGAAATAGAGGAAGAAAGGGAGAGAGAAAGGATGAGAGGAAGAAAGAGAGAGAGGAGGAATGAAGGAAGGAAACAAGGAAGGAAGGAAGGAAGGAAAGAAGGAGAGAAAGAAAGGTGGAAAGGTTTGGGCTAATGAATATTGGAATTAGAAAAAGGCTGGAGTAGAAACAGATCAGTGTTATATGTATCGAGGAGGGAGAGGCTAACATTTCCACTTGGTGTGTTTTTATCAAGCTTTATCGCTTAGAAGTTCCAAGTAAATTAAGATTAGAAACTAAAACGGTTTTTAGTTTGCTAAAATGCTGTGAGATGGTTTTCTGTGCAAGAACAGCAAAAATGAGCCTGTGAATATTATCCCTGGCCCTTTAGGGGAAAGATCCAATGCGTCTCCTCTGGCTTTACGGTGCAGATGAGGTTAGCATCTTAAAAATAAAATCTCTACCAGTTATTTACTATGACAATGGATGGTGATGAATGACCAAGAAGTACTGTGGTCCAGGGAGGTATGAGGAAAGGGTTGAGTATTTCTTGCTATTTCATGTCCTGTGAGTTAATGTTCTGGTAACAGTTTTTAAAGAAAGGGTGAGATTGTTGTCGGTTAACTCTAAGAATGACTAACGGCCATGAACAGCCCACTTTTGTCTCCTATTAAAGCCCATTGGCTTTAGTGCTTGCAATATGTTCAGAAAAAAATAATTTTCAAAAAATGGGTATGTGTACACTCTGTAAATCATTCAACGAAATTTTATTAAGTGGCTATGATGTATAGGGGCAGCTAGGTGGCACAGTACATAAAGTTCCTGAACTTTATTGACTTTATATATAGGATCTATAAGCCTAGAGACAGGAAGACCTCATCTTCCTGAGTTCAAATCCAGCTTCAGACACTAACTAGCTGTGTGACCTTGGACAAGTCACTTAACCCTCTTTGCCTCAGTTTCTTCATCTGTAAAAGGAGCTGGAAAAGGAAATAGCAAACTACTCCAGTATCTTTGCCAAGAAAACCCCAAATGGGGTCATGAAGAGTCAGACAAGACTAAAACGACTCAACAGCAGCGACAAAACGAAATGTAGAGCATTTTGTGAGGCATGGGGGATGGAGCAGAAATACAAAGTTCAGATAAGACCCAGCCCTTCCTTTTCTGGAGTTTAGGGTCTAGGAGAGATTCAAGAAAGTTCTGAGCTAGGGGAATAACCAAAGTCTAAGACAGAACATCCAGTGACCTAAAGAATAATCACTTAAACCTTCTGCAGTTTCAAGGGGTTTCACGTCACGTGTTCTCACGTCATCCTCCAGTCTTCTGAGGTGCGGCAGGAAGGCTTATCATCTTCATGGTACACAAGAGAAAATAGAGGCCAAGGGAGGTTAATGACTTCCTTCAGATCATACAACTTATAATTGGTGAAGCCAAGGCTCAGGCTTAGGTCTGTCTCCTCTGCCTGCGCTTTTTCTATTATCCACTGAATTCCAATGAACAAATGGGTTTTTGCTTCTGAAGATTAAAATCACAGATTATTTATTACAGGTGAAAGGACCCTTAGAATTTGGAATGTTAAAGCTGAAAGGGGCCTTAGAACACAGAATGTCAGACCTGGGAGCGCCCTTACAGGACTGAAGTTTAGAGCTGGGAGAGGCCTTAGAACACAGAATGTCAGGGCTGGGAGGGACCTTAGAATACAGAATGTCAGGAATGGAAGGGATCTTAGAACACAGAATGTCAGAGCTAAGAGAGGTCTTAGAACATAGAATGTCAGAGCTTGGGAGGGAGCTTAGAACATAGAATATTGGATCTGGAAGGAGCTTTGGGCTATAGAATGTCAGAACCGGAAAGAATCTTAGA
>CM053625.1:350145308-350165043 GCA_028646595.1 Phalanger gymnotis | reverse complement strand
TTTTTTCTAGAATATTAGTTTATAATTTTTTAGAGAACTGAAAGGGTCCTTATAGATCATGTAATTTGACCCCCTCATTGTACAGTGGAGGAAACTTGGATTTTAAAAGGAAAATTGAACTGTCCAAATTCCCCAGCTAAGAAATGGTAGAGCCAGATACTAGAACCTGGCTCTCCTGATTCCCGTCCAGCCCCCTTTTCACTTTATCATGTTTCCCACATGGGCAACCAGGTCTGTAAGCCAAGACTACAGCAAGCAGGTGTTCTTGGCTTCACAAGATGGCAGGCTGTTTGGACGTGGTTCCCTTATTCCCTTCTCCCATTGCCAATTTTTGGCCAGTCCCCTGCCTACTAGGGTATACTGGTTCTCTAAGTATGTTTTTAAAAATTATTGAGAAATTCCTACAATGTCTATAGGGTAGCAGACACTTACTAGCTATGTTCCCCTGGGCAGCTCATTTAACCCTGTTTTCCTCACTTTCCTCATCTGTAAAATGGAGGCTAATAGCCCCCTATCTCACAGGGTATTTTTGAGGATCAAATGAGATATGTGTAATGCCTTCTGCAAAACTTAAAGATGTATGTAAATGTCAGCTATTTTTATTGTTCGTGCTCGAAGGGATGTCAAATAAATTTATTTCTATACATTCACAAGTATCCCCTATGTAGAATTCTTCCCCATTCATAACCCGTATTCTTTTCTGCCAAGTGTATAGTATAGAGAGGAGGAAGACCCAGATTCTAGTCACACCTCTCTTTCTTACTAACTGTGTGATCATGAGCTAGTCTTTTCACCCTCCCCAAGACTCAGTTTCCCCATCTATAAAATTGACATAATATTTGCATTGGCTGTGCCTGTTCCTCATGGGACTGTCCCAGACCCTCTTCTCTTCTCCTTCTATACCATCTCTCTTGGCGATCACATCAGCTCCCATGGATTTAGATATCATCTCTATGTGTATGATTCCTAGGTCTGTAGAGCCAGCCCTGCCTGTCTCCTGACCACCTGTTGCCTCTTGGACATCTTCAACTAGATGTCCCCCGGGCATCTCAAACTGAACATGTCCTAAACAGAACTTTTCTCTTCCCTGCCGCTCTTCTTCCCAACTTTCCAATTATTGTCAATGGCGGGGGTCCACTGGAGCCAGCTCTAAACAGCTTGCAAGAGCCAATTGTCAGATTTTCAGTGAGAGCCTTTATACCTTAGAAATCAGTAATTGTGATAAATCAGGGTTTGGGTTATTGTTTTGTAATCTACTAGACTTAAGAAAGTGTGAGCAATGCATAGTAAACTTCTAAGTGTACGTTCATACATTTTATACTTTTTTCTCCCAAAAGCCCAGCTGTTCATTGTTTTCCCACACATCTCTGTGTTGCTCCATGAACATTGCCCTAAGAATTCAACGGGAGTCCAGTGCAAGGCTTGGGGAAGGGATCATCCCCAGAGTGGAGGCCTGGGGACCAGAGTGGATTTTCAGTTGCCTCTGGTTCCACCTCTAAGCAGGGCAGTGCTCCTAGGAAGACTTCACTAGTTATTACTAACAACAATGATGAGGATGATGATGTTGATGATAACTAGAATTTACATAGCACTTTAAAGTGGCTTATTATCCATTATCTTGTTTAAGGTTCATGACATTCTATCCTAAGGTGCCAGTCTCATGCATTCATCCAGGCTTTCAATGTTGCTGTTTCCCCTGGCTCCTCACTCACTCCACATATCCAGTCTGTTGTCCAACCTTGTCATTTCTTCCTTCAAGACTTTCTCATCTGTGATGTATGCACTCACACAACCGCAACCCTAGGGCAGTCCCTCATCTCCTCTCACCTGGATGATTGCAGTGGTTTCTAAATGGCCTCCCTACCTCATCTCTCCCCAATGCCAATCAATCCTCCACTTTGTTTCCAAAGTAATGTTTCTAAGAGGTCTGATCAAGTCACACCTCCCTCCTCAATCAACTCCAATGGCTCCCTTGAGCCTTGAGGATCAAATTACCTTGAGGATCAAATATAGTCTTTTACTCAGCATTTAAAGTCCCTTAATTTGGCTACTTCCAGTCTTGTCTTTCTTCTTATTCTTCCCTCTCCTAAAAGCTCGCTCCCTTTTAGGTACACTGGTCTAGTGGCTGTTCCTCGAAGAAGACACTTCATGCCTCAGGGACTGGATAAACATGGATATGATTCATATTATGAATGGGGGATACAAATTAGGATAGCACCAAGACACATGTGTAAATCCTTAGTAAACAAAGCTCGTTGGAACAGGTTGCACAGTAAGTGTTTGACCAGGGAAGTCTTCTTGGAAGTGGTGCCTGGTGGTGGAATCAGCTCTGAACATTGGCATTACTCCATTGGCATTTTTGCTTCACAGGTCACTTCCTTGCACTCAAAAGCTAAGAATGTTTCCACCTGAGACACACAGACTCTGTGCCACAAAGTCTGGGAGAAAAGCTTTAGGAGGGAGAGTGCTGGAAGAAACATTTACTATGGGGAGGCCACTGTGTTGGCCTCTATTCTTACTAAAGTGTTAGTGACTTCCTTGTTAGACCTTGGACATGTTCACATTTTAAGAGGAGCAAGAAAGGGCAATGCTTAAACCAAAGGAGATTCATGGGATTTTAAGGCTGGAAAAGCCCTTAGAGACCATCTGGTTTTCTCTTTCCCTCCTGATTCCTTTGAATAGACAAATTCTTCCCTCCTCTAGGTCTTACTGTCCTCCTCTGCCTAATGAGACCTGGACTATTTAGGGTGTCCTGAACATTACCACAATAACACTTTTGGGACACCCAATATAACCTCGGGACCTAAGATGTGAGGTGGCAGGCTAGAGGTGCCATGAGGACTAGTTTATATAAGAAAGTGGACCCAAGTAGGACCAGATGTTGGCAAAATGAGGAACCAGGCAAAGTTCAATCCCCCACTCTCCTTTCTGGGATGTTCAGTGCCTTGGAAGGCAGTTAGGTGGTGTAGTGAAATAGCGGGTTGGATTTTGAGTCAGTAAGACCTGAATTCAAATCCTGCTTTAAACACTAATTATGAGATTCTGGGTAAGAAACAACTTCTCTCTTTGCCTCACTTTTTCTCATCTATAAAATGGAAATAATAGGTTTGTTGTTAGAATCAAATGAGTGTGTGTATGCATACACACATATACACATACATGTACATACACACACGTATATAAATATAGGCACATATGCACGTACACATGTGTGTATCATGTGTAGACTACATACCACACACATGCATATATACACATGCTTGTGTGTGCATGTGCACGTGTGTGTACATGTATACACACATACTTGTGTGTATATGAAACTAGGCAGCCCAGTGAATAGAGGGCTAGATTTAGAGCCAGCAAGACCCAATTATAAGAATACCCAGCACTTATGTGGCTCGTTAAGTTATCTCACAACAACCCTGTGAAGTAGATACTCTCATCCCATTTTGTCAGTGAAGAAGCTGAGGCTGGGCTAGGTTAGGTGGCTTGCCCAGGGCCACATTCCTGAGGCAGGATTTGAATTCAAATCTTCCTGATTTCACAGCCAGCATTCTCTCTCTCTCTCTCTCTCTCTCTCTCTCTCTCCATATATATATATATATGTATGTATATATATATGCATATATATGTGTGTGTGTGTGGATACATATATACACACACATACATACATACATACAGGTGTATATACATATATATGTATGGATGTGCACATATTCACACATATGTGTATGTTACCAAGGAGATCACCTCACTACCGGAGCTCAAAATTACACCTCAAACTAGCTGTGTGATATTGGCCAAGTCACTTAACCCCTGCCTGCCTCAGTTTCCCCATCTTTAAATCAGGATGGTAATAATAGCACCTACCTCCCAGGGTTGTTGTGAGGCTCAGGTGAGACAATATGTAAAGCATTTTTCAAAGCTTATAGAGCCATAAAAGTGAGCTATTGTTTCTGGTAAATTCATTATTTTCAGTTCAACAAACATATCTTGCCCCTGTTGTGTGCTGGGTGCCTTCCTACTAAGATGTGGGGAATTTCATGTGTTAGGACTCTAGAGTTATTTGTATTTTTAAAAAGAGGAATGAGAAGGGAGTGTGTTTAACTCAAAGCAATGATTCACTAAATTTTAGTTCAACACATTTATATGTTTTTTAAAATATTATTTTATTTTTCTCCATTTACATATAAAGATAATTTTTAACATTCATTTTTTAAAAATCGAGTTTGTTTTTTTCTCCTTCCTCACCTTCCCATCTCCTGAGACAGTAAGCAATTTGATATAGGTTATATGAACACGTTTATTTGTTAAGTGAACCAAATTTCAGAGAAGTCTAGTGGTTTGTCGAAGGTGTTCATTTGAATCCCCAGCCCTGTATTCTGGGTCTCAGTGGTCAAACGTGCTGGTTAGTGAGAGTGTACCTTCCCATGGGCCCTTGCGTCCTATCACTTAGGCCCAGCCCCTGTGCCCCATAGGCCCTGTTTGCCCTCTAGCCAAAGGTCTTTCCCATTTTCTAAGTTTTTCCACTAGGGGTTATTGGGGGTATTCCTGGAAATGACGCCAAGGCTGAGCCATCAAAGAAGCCTTCTTCATGGAATTGCCATGATACGACAAGTGACTAACATGCCCATGTGTTTTATTAGTTCTAGACTGGCTGGTGCAGCCCAAACCACGCTGGCTGGGAGGCAACGGCTGGCTACTTGACGGACCGGAGGAGGTTTTACAAGGTACAATGAATGTGTGGTTTTCCATGGTGTAACCAATCAGGCTTGTCCTTAGCTTATATGTCACTGATCATATGTAGAGATTCTGGGCCTGCCGAGTGAAAATTTCAGAATGGACCTGGCAACCCTTGGGAAGGCATTGTAAAGTACTTCTCCAGCAAGGAAGGAAGGAAAGAAGGAAGGAAGGGCGCAAGATACATTTATGAAGCACCTACTATGCGTCAGGCACTTGCTAAGCACTTTGTGCATATTATCGCATTTGATCCTCACAACAATTGTAGGAAGTGGGTGCTTTTATTATCCTTGTTTTACTGAACTGGAAACTGAGGCAAGCAGGGGTTAAATGACTTGTCTAGGACCACACAGCTTGTAAGTGTCTGAGGCTGAATTTGAACCCAGGCCCAGCACTCTACCACCGAGCCAACTAGTCATCTCAGTAAACAAAAAGAAAACTGTTCTTTGCTGGAGGCTTGCAGATATCCTTGGATGCTACTTATACCAAATCAGTAAGGAGCCTTCAGATCGTGCTTCATGAGGATCCACTGAAGGGATGCTTAGCCTGGAGAGGGAACCATTTAGGGGAGGGGATATGACAGCTGTCTTCAAGTTATCTGAAGAGCTGAGTTGAAAAAAGACCCAAATTTATTCTGCTTAATCCCAGAGGGCAGAAAGAGTTACAATATGTGGAGCTGTGGGGAGGTAGATTTCAACTCAATACAGGTCATTTAGTCAGTCAACAAACATTTATTAAGTACTTATTATATGACAGACAGGGTGGATAGAATGCCAGGCTTGGAATCAGAAAGACTCCTCTTCCTGAGTTCAAATCCAGCCTCAGACACTTGGTAGCTGTATGACCTCGGGCAAGTCACTTATCCTGTTTGCCTCAGTTTCCTCATCTGTCAAATGAGCTGGAGAAGGAAATGGCAAACCAGCCCAATATCTTTGCCACAAAAACCCTGAATGGGGCCACGAGGAGTCAGACATGACTGAAAAAGGACTGAACAACAACTAAGTGAGGCAGACACTGAGCCAAACATTGGGAATACAAATATAAGCAAAAAAAAAAAAAATCAACTCCTGCCCTCGAGGAGCTTACATTCTAATGTGGAAGCTGAGGTGGGGGAGAGGGGAGGGATCTGGTGTGTGATAGGATGGAGAAGTCCAGATGATCACAGCATGGTGGGAAATGAAGGCACGGCTGGTATGGGCACCTTCCTTTAACGGAGCTGTCCTATAGTGACATCGGATTTGAGGAGGCAGCTAGGTGGTGCAGTGGATAGAGTGCTGGCCCTAGAGTCAGGAGGACCTGAGTTCAAATCCACCCACAGCCCCTTGCTAGCTGTGTGACCCTAGACAAGTCACTTAACCCCGAATGCCTCTAAAACAAAAAGACATTAGATTTGAAACTGGAAGGGATCTTAGACTTCACCTAATATTTTTTTTGCATGAGGAAACTGAGGTTTGGACTTGAAACTACTAGCCAAAATTGGCCCAGCCAGTAATTGGTGGAGCTAGGATTTGGACACAGGTCCAGAGAACTTTCCACTACATCTTACTGGTCCGAGGGACATGGAACCGGGCTGCCACATTAGTGAGTGAGTTCCCTGTTGTTGGATGTATTCAAACAGGGATGGATGGCCACCTGTTAGAGATATTGCTGGATCGCCGACCCCCCTCTCCCCACCCTCTCTAGTGGCTAAATGCACTCTAAGTCTACAATTCACTGATGGCACTCGTGGCCTTGGCATCAAGGAGCACAGCTTGGGGAGATAATACAGACATGTAGCCCATGGCACTTACCTGTTATAAATGAGCAGCGCCCTCTTACGGCAAAGGTTGAAATGCGAAACAAACAATTGGCATAGGATTCAGGAGCATTATTCACTCACCTGGCACAATTCACTCGCCTCCCTGCCTGGTATTTTCCCTAAGGTGTTAGCATTGCTGTTTATTTGTTTTTCAGTCATGTCCGACTCTTCATGATGCCATCTGGGGGTTTCCTTGGCAAAAACACTGAAGTGATTTGCCATTTCCTTCTCCAGCTCATTTTCCAGATGAGCAAACTGAGACAAACAGAGTTAAGTGACTCGTCCAGGGTCATCCAGCTTGTAAGTGTCTGAGGCGAGATTTGAACTCAGGAAGACCCAGTACTCTATCCGTTCTAGATGCTTAATAGTAGGCATTAATGAATGCTATTATTATCTTCATTTTACAGTTAAGGAAACTGAGGCAAACAGGTTAGATGACTTACCTGGGGTCACACAGCTAGTAAATAAGTCTCTAAGGTTGGATTTGAACTCAGATCTTCCTGACTCCAGACCCACTGCTCCACCTATCTGCCTTTGGGGAATGGGATGCCTCTATTCCAGCACAACTGCACCCCTGGTCAAACTGTTCTCTGTGCCCCTCCAACTCTGCTAAACTGAATTTAAATTTGGTGTCAAAATTCCTAGTTCCAGCTCTGGTCTTAGTTTCCAGTCTAAGCCAGCCTCAGCTGGCCCCTGATTTTTCTGATTTACTTGAATGACAGGAATTGAAGCTTGCCTTGGATTACTTTCTGCACTCAAAACCATCTCTAGTGAGGTGGATGGGGTGGGATGCTCGACTTCCTTCCTTCCTCTCTCTTCCACATCCTGGCGACTGGTAACTAGACTGAGGGAGGGGGCAGCCAGTGGGGAGGGAGAAATTGTTCAAGCGGCTGGTGCTTTAAAAAAAAATCCTGGGATGATCGTCCCTATCAGGCTGCCTTCCCCCAAACACTGCAGAGAGAATGAGGGAAAGAAGAGGACCAGGGAAGAGAAGATGGGAAGCTGATGCCCCCTTTTGGTCCTCACGTGCACTTCTTGAATGCTTACATCAAAATTTGTTAAGCATAACACTAACACACACACACACACCCCAGACCTTGCTCTTAAGGAGAGAAACATTTCTCTTCTCTCTGGTGTCTGTTTTAACTCGGGATTTTTCTTCCTAGGTGGTAAGTATTCAGAGAAGGAAGCTTGCCTTCACTTCCCTCAATTTCATCATCTATACAATGGGTCCATTGCACCATCTCTAAGAGCACTAACTGTGTTCTCAGGTCCTTTTCCTTCTCTGACAGGTTATGTACTAAGGCCCTTGGCATTCTGTGATTTGGGTGATTCTCTCTCTTCTCCCCTTCTTTCTCCTTCATCCACAGGGGGTCAGTATCCTCTGATAGAAACCTGGAGTCAGGAAGACCTAAATTCAAATCCGACCTAGCTGTGTGACCACTGGCAAGCCTCTGTTTGCCTCAGTTTCCTCACCTGTAAAATAAACATAATGATCACACCCACCCTCCCAAGTTGTTGTGAGGGCCGAATGAGATAATAATTGTAAAGAGCTTAGCACAGCGCCTGGCTATTGTTGCTGCCCATCCTTCACGCTTGAAGAGGACCCAGCACCAGGGGATGTCTTGACCTGCATGTGAATTGGATTTAAGTGAGGCAGAGCTGGGCAAAGATGTCTGCCTCACTCTGTCCTCCAGAGTCATGGGATTCCAAGGCCTCCTCAGAAGCCATCCTCTGGAAAGCATTTGATAAATTCATTACCTTAAAGGTGTAAATGGATGATAAAGGAGAGAGATTCTTGGGGTAGGGGAGCTGGAAACACTTCACTATAATAGGGATCAAAATCTTAAGCCAGAGGACTGAGGCTCTAATGGTGGAATTTCAGGCCTCAGCAGTTCAGTTAGTCAACAAGCATTTATTAAGCACCAATGAGGTGCCAGGTGCTGTGCTAAGCAGTAAGGATACAAAGAAAGACCAAAGACAGCCCCTTTCCTGGAGCAAGGATGCAATATGAAAACAATTGTGTACAAACAAGATATAGATAGAATAATTGGAGATAACTAGAGGGAAGATGGCCTCAAAAGGGATAGGGAATGTTTTCTTATAGATGGTAGAATTTCATCTGAGACTTGAAGGAAGCCAAGGAGGCTGGGAGGCAGATGAGAAATGTCTTCAAGTATTTGAAAGGATATCATGAGAGCCAAAGTGGCATAGTAAATAGAGAGCTGGCTTCACAGTTAGAAAGATCTGGGTTCAACTCCTGCCCCTGGCAGACTGTGTGACCCTGGGCAAGTCACTTAACCACTTGGTGTCCCCAGACAACCGAGTCTATAAACTGCAGATAAGGTGCAAGTCTGCATGGTCAAAGGGAGTTTGTTCATCTGGGTGTTCCCTACATGTATCAATGAAATCATGGGTCGAAATCCCTATCTTCTTATGGGAAAAAAGGAATAGATTTGTTCTAAGCAGACACAAGAACACTGGGTTGAAATTGAAAGGAGGCATTAGCCTTCTTTGTGATGAAAAACTTCCTAACATTTAGTGCTGTCTAAATGTGAAATGTGTTACCTTGGTAGATAATGAGTTCCCCATCATTGGAGGTACTCAAGTGGAAGCTCAATGTTTGCTCTTTGGGAATGTTCCTGCCTTAGGTATGGGTTGGACTAGAAATCGTGGGTCCTTAGCCTGAGGTCTATGACCTTGGGTTAATTTTAAAAATCTATTTTGAGAATTGTATTTCAATAGAATTGGCTCCCTTGGTAATCCCATGTATTTTATTTTATGCATTTAAAAAACCATGATTCTGAGAAGGGGTCCTCAGGCTTTACCAAGGGGTCCAGGACACAAAAAATGGTTAAAAACCTCTGGTCTGGATGACCCTGAGTGCCCCCCCCCAGTTTTGTGTCCTGTCCATGGGAGGCTGAGGGACTGGCTGAATGAGGTGAAGCCAGCCTCTGCAGAAAGGGAAGGCACGGCAGACCTCACCAGAATCACCTTGCATCGTACAATAAGCTGGGCCTTCTCTCTTGTGTCTCTTCCAGCAGAGGCCTGCAGCACCACAGAGGATGGGGCAGAACCTCTCCACTGCCCCACAGGCTATGAATGTCACATCCTAAACCCTGGCAACTCTGCGGAGGGCATCCCCAACAGAGGACAATGCGTCAAGCAGCGGAAAGCTTCCGGTCAGTTCATCAACAATGGCGCCTCCCACATGAGGGGCATTGAGCTCAGCACAGAGGAGATGGAGCTGGCCCAGTTCCTGTCCTAAAAGAGCTTCCAGTCTGATGGGGGAAAGGAGGCGGGCGCAGGCCACACTCAGATAGCCGGTATATAAGGTAGAATGTGATGAGACAAAAGAAAGATCCAGATAAAGTGTTGAAGGGAAATGGGGGAGAACACTCTCACACTGGAAGGACTGGAGAAGGCTTCATGGATGGGAAAGCATCTGAGCTGGGCCTTTAAGAAAAGAAGGAATTGGAGCATAGCACGACAGAGGGATGGAGGAAGGAGGCTATTCCAGGTATGAGAATGGCTTGGGAAAGGCATGGAGTTGAGTGAAAAAGGAGAACAGGTGATGGGGGACAGAAGGACATTCAGCCTGGACTGTTTAATTTCCCTGTCAATGATTTCAAAGACTTTTTACTTGACCATTACTGAAGTTCTAATTCCTAAGGCAGGTCAGAAAACACTGATCTGTTTCTACTCCAGCCCTTTTCTAATTCCAATATTCATTAACCCAAACCTCTCCACCTTTCTTTCTCTCCTTCCTTCCTTCCTTTTTTCCTTCCTTCTTTCCTTCCTTCCTTCCTTCCTTCCTTCCTTCCTTCCTTCCTTCTCTCTCTCTCTTCCTTTCTTTCATTCTTTCTTCCTTCCTTCCTTTCTTCCTCCCTTTCTTTTTTCTTTCCTCTTTCTTTCTTTCTTTCTTTCTTTCTTTCTTTCTTTCTTTCTTTCTTTCTTTCTTTCTTTCTTTCTTTCTTTCTTTCTTTCTTTCTTTCTTTCTTTCCTTCCTTCCTTCCTTCCTTCCTTCCTTCCTTTCAGAGATAATCAGGTTTAAGTGATTTGCCCAGGGTCACACAACTAGTAAGTGTTTGAGTCCAAATTTGAACTCAGGTCTTCCTCACTCCAGGGCTGGGGCTCTATGCACTGCTCTACTTAACTGGCCCCCACCTTTGTTTCTTGTAAATTCTTTCCATCCTTCACAGCTCTACTAAACTCACTGGATCAAAGGATTTAGGGTTCTACCTTCGCTGTGAAGAGTTCCCAACCCTTCTATTCTGCCCCACACTCCTGAACCCCTCTAGACCTTAGCCAAAGATCAAGTACCTGTTCTCCAGTTGTTCCATGCATAAATCCAGACACCCTCCCGTCAGCCACCTCTCAGATAGACTGGAAGCTCCCTGAGGGCAGGACCAGAATCAAGTGATTTGGGAGCCCTTTCCAGATGAATGATACTTTTTTATTACTTGCATTTTCTAATGCAGGTCATTCAACCTTCTTATTATTAACAATTAATTTGATTATTAATTATAATTAATAATCGCTCCTTAAGGATTCAAAAGTGCTTTGCATATATCACCTCATTTGATCCTCACAACAACACTGTGAAGTAGATGTTCTTATTATCCCTATTTTACAGATGAGGAAACTAAGTTTGAGAGTAATTTAGTGACTTTTTCAGGGTCACAGTTAGAACGATTAGTCTAAGAAAGGACTTAAATTCAGGACTTCCTGACTCCAAGTCAAATATTCTCTCTCTCTGTGCCACCGTAACTCTTTTGAAAGGTCATGTGTGATACCTCAGAAATCAGGAATCTTTAAAAATGAGGTAAAAGCCTGTTAAAAATTTGTTTTGCTTTTGTTTCCTTGGTTCTATGGAACAATCAACCAATGAACGAGAATTAATTGAGTGCTCACTGTGTACACTTTTAAAAAATATATAATAAATTTTAATAAAAACATATAATAAATTTTACACATAACTTTCAAAACTGTCTTGCTTGCCTGTAAGTTCTTCTTAATTTCCTTCTGTTCTTTTCTGTGCATTAAAAAAAATATTTCTCTTTTTTAAAAATCACTTTTGCCCCCTTGCCCCCTCAAGTTCCTCCTCTCCAGCTGAAAGAAAAGGAAAAATAAAAACACCCTTGTAACAGATGAACATAATCGGGCCACACAGTAGCCATGTCAAAAAATATAGACCTCTTAATGTACCTTCTGTCCGTCACCTCTCTGTCAGGGGATGGACAACATGCTTCATCGCTGGTCCTCCACAGACATGGCAGGTCATTGCGTTGATCCGAGTTCTTAAGTCTTTCACAGTTGTTTTTTCTTTAGAATGTCTCTGTGCTTGTGTAAATGATTCTCCTGGTTCTGATTGCTTCACTGTTTCAGTTCATACTACCCAGGATTCTCTGAAATCATCTCTTTTATCGTTTCTTATGGCGCCATAGTATTCCATTTCATTAGCTTGCTACAATTTGTTCAGCCGCTCCCCAGTTGTCTAAGAGATCGTATTAGTAAGGCGATAATAACAACACAGACGATAATTGTCAAAATGCCAACGTGCTTCTGTATCGCAAAGCATGAGACTCTTCACATAGAAGGTAGAAGAAGTAAACCAGTTACTAAGACACCAGAGAACCAGATCCCACAAGCCATTCATCCAGTCTATCAGAGCAGTAAAACACTCAATACACGATATCACAAGGTGGAGCCTGGCCATCCCCAAACCTCTCGGACCCCCTGCTGGGGTCTTCCCCAAAAACAATGGTGGCCATTAGCAGCCATAACTACTCTCTTTCTCCCTCTCCCCCTCCCCCTCCCTCTTCCCCTTCCCCTCCCTCTCTGTCCTTCTCTGTCGCGCTCTCTCAGCATTTCCTGTGACACCACTTCCTTTTCCTGTCAGAAAGCTCCTCCCATCACATGTGACTTAGGCTTTCTGTGACGTAAGCAGGTCACATGGCCTATTAATGGGTGGGAAAGATCTTCAAATCTAAGTTGCTGCTACAGAGATGACCTAAGGCGCCTCCTTGGATTCTTGTTCTTTTCTTTCTTTTCCCTTTATAATCCCTCCCTTAGGATCAAGAAGTTTGCTTTGCTTGTGACTGCTCTCTCCTGGCCATTATTCTCCCTCTGGACCCTTTCCTCGCCCCTTCTTGTCTTCTGTTGAGACTGATATATTTCCATATTAAACTGTTTGCATGAATGTGTATAAGTATGTTCAACCCTCCTTTGTCCATTTTACCTGATGGTCATTCTCCCACTCCTTCCTCCATGTTTGTATGTTTTTCTTCTCATATGCCCCAATTATGAGAAATAACAAAGTCCACCCCCTTCTTCCTTCTTTCTATACTAATGTATTCCTTCCCATTGCCCCTGCCCCCCTTTCCCTCTCCAAACCCTCAGACCAGAATCAGGACTTCTGTTTTTCTAATTTAACTCTTTCAGTGGTCTTTGAAGAATACATTACCATATAGCCTCATTCCAATTGCTCAAATTAAAAAAAAAACACTTTTGTAGGTTTCTCTGCACTCATATTTGTATTTCAAAGTTCCTCCGCAGCTCTAGTCTTTTTGTCATAAATGTTTGAAAGTCCACTGTTCCATTAAAAGTCTATTTTCCCCTGCCCCCCATAGGATTATATTTAGTTTTGCAGGGTAAATTAATCTTGGCTGTAAGCCTCTCTTTTACTTTTTGGAAGACTGAATTACAAGATCTCCTCTGTTTCATAGTAGAAGTTGACTGGTCTTCAGTGATTCTGACTGTGGTTCCTTGGTACTTGAATTATTTATTTCAGGATATATGTAGCATTTTTTAAAATGTGGGACCTCTGGATTTAGCTATAACATTCCTGGGACCTGTCCTGGTTCTTGGTTCTTGTTTCCTAACAAGAAGTGATCAGGGATCTTTATCTTCACTTTGTCCTTTGGTTCTAATAGAGCTGAGCAATTTTCATTTTTTGCCTTCTTCATATGTAGTATCCAGACTTTTTTAAAAAGTGGTTTTCAGGAAGTCCACTAATTCTTAAATTGTCTCTCCTTGACTAGTTTTCCAGGTCAATTATTTCTTATGTCAGATCTTAAATTTTTTCCTATCTTTTAATATTCTCTTTTTGCTGTATGTTAGAGCCAATGATTTCTTTTTGGTCTGCTCTGATTTTCAGGGAGTCCATTTCATGGTTCACGTTTACCATTTCCTCTTCTAAACTATCGATTCTCCTTCCATTTCTTTCCTCCAGAACTTTTATTTTTTATTTATTGCTTCCTTTCTTCTAGTTATTTGGTGTAGTCCTTGTAGAAAATCCATTTTTTTTTTCCTTTGAGTATCCGTTTACGGTTGTTGATGAGTTCTCTCATTTTGGAGAAATTCTAATTCAGAATGTTTTTTTTTTAATACCTCCTAGTGTTGTCCTTGACTTACTCATCTCTTCAGCTTTAGTTCCTGAATTGGGGTTTCGTGTAAGGACCAGGCTGAGCATCAGCTATCCTTTTGGATCAGATGGTTGGCCCTGCTTGGTCTCACACTGGTTCTTACACTGACCTCTTACTCCTCCCAGGGTTAGGCCTTCTTAGCTCTCTGAAGTTCAGAATGCTGGGTCTTTAGGGTCTTTCCGGTGTGCTTGTTGATGATCTGAGGATATTGCTTGATGGCCCTTCTAGATTTAGATTAATAATAATAATAATTAGTAATAATAACTGATTCAGAATTTCTTGCAAATGACCATTTGTACTTGTCCAATGAGATATAGGCAGTTGCATCGACTATAATAATATTTTGTCAGGGTGTTCATTGCTTGCCGTGTCCAGTGCACTCTGGCTCTCTCATAAAGGAAATATTTGTGATAATCTTCCAATGTGTCTTAGAGGATTCTTATCCAGGTATAGGTTGGACTTGATGGTTCCATGGTCCCTCTCAGCTCGGAGATTCTACAATATATACACTGAGTATCCAGCCCAGCTTACAAGCTTTCACTTTCGTTTGTTAGTTCTAAATCTTTTTTTCCAACATAATATTTACCATCCTCCCCATATCTACATTGATTTGGAGAACCTTGACACAGCAGGTAGAACGCTGAACCTAGAGGCAAGAAGAACTGAGTTCAAATTCAGCCTCAGACAGATACTAGCTGTGTGACTTTGGGCAAGTCATTTAACCTTGTGTGCCTCAGTTTCCTCATCTGTCAAATGAGCCGAAGAAGGAAATAGTAAACCACTCCAGTATCTATGCCAAGAAAATTCCAAATGGGGTCACCAAGAGTTGAACACAGTGGAATAACAGCGACACATTCTTCACGCAATTTGTTATTTGTTCTTTGTCATGGATGTTCACTCACAAACTGCAATTATATCTATTGTGGGTCATCATGAACACATTAAGGCAAAAAGACCAAAATGACAGGGAAATATAATTATCCAAAATATATCTTTCGTGAGTGAGGATTTACTATTTCTATTACTTCAGATAAAGATAGTATATTCAATATACTTCAATTTTACCATTTTTGTCCTACCAAGAATATAATTTGTATAGCTAGGTCTCAGTTAGTAAGATAAGAAAACCTCTGAAGTAGCTGTGTTATTTAAATTTCCACTATTTGAAATTATAATTATGCATAAAATGTGATCATTGGTTCCAGCCCAATGAAAATATGCAATGAATATTTTAAAGAACATTTTAATCTGTTTATTAATATGATATAACAGCAAAAGAAAAGAACAATGTATCTTTGGTTCAGTCTTATTACAAAGTAATATAGGAGTAATGGAAAGCAAAATTAAAAATAATTGAATATTGTACTTAAAGATACACTGATGATATGGCACAGCTTTTTTGTTTAAAATAATTTAACAGTATAGACTGAACTTTCTTGAAATCTTTCTTCTCTTTCTTGAAATCTTCAGATACACTGGACAGTGCAGAGTTTTGTGCACATCAAAGGGAATTTACACGTTCACATTCTCAGATAATGAGCCAAGTATAATCAGATGACCTGGGGTTTTATCTCAAATAAGAAATACCTTAGATATGATATTGTTGTCCTTGAAATGTTTTCCAGTAGCTGGGCTAAAATACTTGTAAACCAGTCTTTAAAAACAGCTTTGGTCACCCGTGCTTTCTTATTTGACCACCAAATTTAGAGAAAGGGTTATGGCTATAGCCTCTCAAAGCAAGGATTTCAAAAGCAGTTGATTTTAAGATCCCCTTCTGCATTTCAGTCAGTTGTTCAGCTGTGTACGACTCTTCGTGACCCCATTTGGGGTTTCCTTGGCAGAGATACTGGAGTCGTTTGCCATTTCTTTCTCCAGTCCATTTTACAGACGAGGAAACTGAAGGCAAACCGGGTTAAGTCACTTGCCCAGGGTCACACAGCTAAGAAATATCTGAGGCCTACCTCCCAATAAAAATGTTAGATCGTCCTGAGACATTTAATATCTAGGTTGAGTTTTTTCTTTCTTCAAAATGTGATTTCTGGAAGGCATCTTTTTCCAGAATACACCTGTTTCATCAGCATTAAAATTTTCTTGATCAGTGTATCCCCCTTCTTTGATTACTGTCTTTAAAACGTCAGGATATTTAGCTGCTGTGTCCTTATCTGCACCAGACACCTCTCCGGTAATTTTAACATTATACAATAGAACTTGATTTTTAAAGTGACCAAACCAATCAACACTTGCAGTAAAAATTTCTTCACTGTCCACTTAATTTCCCTTTTCTTTCACTGCCTTACATATACTGCAAACTTTAGTCTGAAAAGCCACTCTGCTAAGAGGAATTCATTTTTTATGACAATCTTCAGTCCACACAGGTAAAAGAAGCTCCATTTCTCTTCCTTATAATTGTTTGCAAACCACAAAAAGCAGGTGCAATTCTGCTTTTCCTTTTAGTTTCTTTGCATGTTTTTAAATATTCTGTCCCCTAGATTTAGGCATGCTTACATCTCGTTCTCTATTAGAGTTACTATGACCATGTTCGTGCCATTTAATGGCATCACATTCCTATTTTAATGTGATAACAAGCCTCTTCCTTTTTACACTGGCAACGCTTCCCTCTGAAGTATTCTCCTTTTGTCTATTTTGTTAAGGGCTCTTTAAAAAAATAACATAACTGTTGGAAATATGGTACACATCCACTCGAGATGATAGATATGCACGCGCTAGGGAAACACTAAAACCCTTAATTTATCAATTAGTAAACATTTAAGAGCTTATTATGCACCGCACACTATGCTAAGAGCTAAGGCTACAAAAAGAGTCAAAAGACAGTCCCTGACCTCAAGGAACTTACAGTGTAATAGAAGAGCTCACAACATCTGATGGGACAAGCTAACACAGATTGCATTTATTGAATTTTGGTTCACATTAAATATGACCTGGTATCATTTTATAATTCACATCAAATTAAATTTTGCCTTATTAGAGTTCTCTCTAATACTGATTTTGTTGTACCTAACTTTACTCAGATAGGTGGTTCAGTGGATAGAATGATGGGCCTGGAGTCAGGAAAACTCTTCTTCCTGAGTTCAAATCTGACCTCAGATAATTAACTAGCTGTGTGACCCTGGGTAAGTCACTTCACCCTGTTTGACTAGTAAATTCTTTCTATTTTGTTTTCTTTCAGGGGGTGACTGGTAAATTCTCTCTATTTTCACTCTGTCCATTTTGCCTTTTAATAGAACTGGGCAATTTATTTTATGACTTTTCTGAAATATAGCATCATGGTTTTTTTTCCCCTTTGGTTATGTTTTCAGGGAGTACACTAATTCTTAAATGACTTTTCTTAATTGACTTAAATTCTTAATTGACTTTTTGATAGGTCGGTTGTTTTTAATAGTAGATACTTTGTGTGTTGAATTTTTCTATCTTTTGACTTTGTTCTATTTTTTATTGTCTCATGAAATCATTTTCTGTTTGCTCCATTCTATTTTTCAGGGAATCTACTCCTTGGATAAGCTTTCCCACCTTCTATTCTAAACTATTTTATTCTCCTTCCAGTTTTTTCCTCAAGTACTCTAATTTTACTTTTTCTTTTGTTTCATTTCTTCTAATCAGTCTTAAAGTCCTTGTGGTTAAGCTATTCATTTCTCTGAGACTCTGCTTAGCAGCTTCTTTTGGAGTGACTTTTCTTCTTGGTCAACTCTCAGACTTCTCTTAGTCTATGGTGTTTCTATAATGTATTCAGAATTTTACTCCACTTCCTCATATTTCCAGCCTCTGGTTCTAGATTAAGACTTCAGGCTCTACTCCATCCTGAGCTGTTGGAGGTGGTGGACAGGCCTCTTCAGGCTGTTTCCTTCCCTAGTCTGGATGCTTCCACCAGTCTAGCTCTGGATTTTGTGGCTGGGATAATGCAACACTCTCTGCCACAATCCTAGGCTTCTGTCTTTATCTCCTCTTGGTCAAAGGCAGCTGCTTGCTTTGACCCATCTCTGTCTCTTTATCCTTGTACAATCCATCATCTGCAGTGGGCTTCATCCCTTGCTCTGCTTTGATAAGCTACAAGATAATGTCACAGATTGCTCCAGCTTCCTGGAAGGTCTCCTGGAGCATATACCTGGTCTTTGAACTTTCCTTGTTTCCTGCTCATAGGAATGAGTGCTGCAAAGCATATTCTGCTTAGCCTTGACTCCCTATACAATGATCTACTGAGGGCTGGTTCTCCCTGCACCAACACAACTGTTCTAAGAGGTCAGGATCAAGATCCCACTGGTTTAAGATCCTGTTTATGGGAAATTGTCCCAGCTTCATGCTTCCTCCCCAAACCCCACCTCCTCCAATGGGTCTGGCCTCAGGCCCTGTTGGCCAGCACCCATGCTGGCTCCCCACTCCCACCCCCAACCCCAACCCCCATCCCCTCTCCAAGTGCCTGCAGGCTTTTGGCCATATGTATATGTCTTCCTAGGCTGCACGGAGGAGTTTATTGGTGTTTCTCTTTGTTTCCTTTTATCTTTATTCCATCTGGTGCCCTTTTAGATCTTTTTGGGGTGTTTATGGGGGAGCTAGGTTTCTTTAGGACCTTTCAAGTTACCATTCTAACCAGAAGTCTTTCTTGTTGATTTTCCAGATGGACAAAACCTCAAACATAAATCTTACAAGGAAGTTGTGGGTAAGATAAGAGTGTGTTCTTTTATTTATTCCTGTGTTGTGAGCACATAAAAGGAGGCAGAGTGACTTGTTTTGGCTAGAGAATGAAATGACCATTGCCAAAGTGAAAAAAAAAAGACTTGAAGTCAAACAGATCTGGGTTTGAGTCCCAGGGCTGTCTCTGACTAGCTCTGGTCCTTTGGTCAGTCATTGAATTTCTCTGACTACTCCCTCTCTTTTTTCACTTATAAAGTGGTGGTAATACTTACAAAACCTCCTTCACTGGGTTGTTTGAAGAATCAATTAGGATAATGTGTGTCACCAACTTGCTCTTAAAGTCCTCCTCTGATATCCCATTATGACATGGGAGTGACCCTGGGCTTTGGAAGGCAATATCAGTTAGGCATAACCTTAGAAGGTCCTGCCAGGTTGTGAGGGATTTAATTACTGCCCAGAGAATGACATTACATCTGTCACCTGAGGAGCATGTTTGTGTCTTTCTATGTGACCCTAATGCTTAGGGGCTTAATATGTGATCTTATCAACCAACTGACTCTTCTTCTCCTTCTCACTATCCCTCTCATCTTCCTCTCTTCCTCCATCCTTACTCATCTTCCCTTTCCCTCTCATGGAGGGAAGAAGCCTCTGAAATAATAAAATTCACCAGCTAACCTATTTTTGGAAACTGCTCTTATATAGCCAGTTCTCTTAAGATTAATGGAAAGCCTGTGTGAATTGATACTGCTAGATGAAACGAAAACACAATTTTTTAAAGATCTGTGATTAAATTTAATCCCATAATGTTAACGGAGTGTGAAAAGGGGCAGGAATCTTAGAGCTAATCTGTTCTACCTCCTTCAATATATAGAGATCACTTAGCCCAGGCCTCACAGCTAATGTGTGGCAGAAACAAGAAGAAAATTCAAGTCTTCTCCCACCCAGTCCATTGCTCTTGGCATCAGACCACAGTGCCTTTCTATTTATATTTGCATCTTCTAGTCAGGCTTCCTTCATTTCTTCATCCTTCTCTCCTTCTTTCCTTCCCTCTTTCCCTCCCTCCTTTCCTCCTCCATCCCTCCCTCACTCCATTCCTACCTCCATTCCTTCCTCACTTCCTTCC
>CM053625.1:350126413-350144808 GCA_028646595.1 Phalanger gymnotis | reverse complement strand
ATAGATTAGGAAGGAGTAAAATATAGTTAGTCTCTCACAATATGAGTATTGCGAAAGAGTTTTACATAATGATACGCATGTGGCCTGTGTTGAATTGCTTGACTTCTTGGGGAGGGTGGGTGGGAAGGGAAGAGGGGAGAGAATTTGGAACTCAAAGTTCTTTAAAAACAGATGTTCAAAAACAAAAAAAAGTTTTTGCATACAACTGAAAAATAAGATACACAGGCAATGGGGTGTAGAAATTTATCTTGCCCTACAAGAAAGGAAGGGAAAAGGGGATGGGAGCGGAGTGGGGTGACATAAGGGAGGGCTGACTGGGGAACAGGACAACCAGAATATACACCATCTTGGAGTCGGGGGGAGGGTAGAAATGGGGAGAAAATTTGTAATTCAAACTCTTGTGAAAATCAATGCTGAAAACTAAATATATTAAATAAATTAAATAAAAAAAGAAAGAATCCACCAATCACCACAGAAAAGAGATCCCAAAATAAAAACTCCAAGCAACATTATAATCAAACCATGCATATCCTTTGATCTAGCAATACCACTACTAGTTCTGTATCCCAAAGAGATCAGAAAAAAAGGAAAAGGACCTACGTGTGCAAAAATATTTTTAGCAATCCTTTTCATGGTGGCAAACTATTGAAAATTGAGGGGATGCCTATCAATTGGGGAATGGATGAACAAGTTGTGGTATATGAATGTAATGGAATACTATTGTGCAATAAGAAATGATGAACAGGCAGACTTCAGAAAAACCTGGAAAGACTTGAATGAACTGATGCTGAGTGAAATGAGCAGAACCAGGAAAGCATTATACACAGTATCAGCAATGCTGTGTGATACGAATTACTCAGCTCTTCTCGGCAACACAATGATCCAAGATAAGTACAAAGGACTCATGAAGGAAAATAGATAGATAGATTTCCAGATAAAGAACTGATGAACTCAGAATGCAGATTGAAGTATATTTTTTCACTTACTTTATTCTTTCTTATGATTTTATTTCTTTTTGATCCGTTTCTTCTTCCACAACTGGGATGAATGTGAAATATGTTTTACATGATAGTACATGTATTAATCATATCAAACTGCCTACCATTTTCAGAAGAGGGGAGGGAGGGAGGAAGAAAAATTGGGAACTCAAAATCTTGCAGAAATGAATGCCGAATTTTCTTGATAGGCAATTGTGGAAAAAATAACATTGCATTTTAATTTTTTTTAAAAAGCACACAGGTCAAGGGAAGCAAATACAATTCAAATCATCACCCATTGGAAAGGAGGAAACAAGCACGTATTAATGTTCCTACTATGTGCCAGGCATTGTACTAAGTACCTTATACATATCTGTTTTGATCCCACATCAACCCTGGAAGGTAGGTGCTGTTATTATCCCCGCTTTACAGTGGAAGAAATTGAGGCAGGAAAGGGTTAAGTGGCTTGCCCTGGGTCACACAGCAAACTCCAGGCCCAGCGTGCTGTACACTGTGCTACCTAGCTGCCTCACTGGAGAGAAACAGTCTCTATCAATGGATCCCAGTGGATATCTGTTTTCTCAAAAACTTGTACTATCACAGTTGCTAGTAATATTACTCTGTGTAGGACTCCAGCAAGGGATGCCTGGGATGGGTATGTGTGTGTGTAGGGAGGGGTGGTGTTCCTCCACATTGGTGCTTCTTTCCATAGCTACCTTCCTTTATGTGTCACTTTTCCTACCTCTAGAAGTTGTCAGTAGATATCGATAGATTCTGCTCCCTGTTGTGGTTCTTTCTATGGTCCTACATTAATTGCTAGGTACTTCAGCTCCTCTGAAGTTCTCCTCAGTAGCCAGAAGATGGCAATCACTCCCTTTCACGGGGGACCAGCTCTCCATCTTCAGAATTCCTGGCCTCTCGCATTACGGATCAGAGTGTCTCCGTTTTTGAACTTACATAGAGGTGGTTCTTGCAGGCCTCAGGAACGACTTATCCAGTATTCAGTTAGCTTAAGGCAACAATGAAATTCGATGCCTTCACTCTTTTGGTAACATGTATTCTGCCTTTGTCACTACCTCCCACAGACTCCCAGTTTTAGAGGATTGGGTGTGGGGGGGGGACCATTCCAAGCTTTCCCTAATTGCCTCTAAGTTCACTGAGCTTCTTCCTGAGGTGGCCAGAACAATTCAAATCATCCAAGTCTGCTTTTGATAAAAACAGAGGAAGAAGCTAGGAGAGAGAAAGGGAAACCTTCCTCCAGCATGCTTTCACTAGGGAGAAAAAAAATTTATAATCTCTGCTGTGCTTGTATGGTAATTGTTCAGATATTTCACTCATTTCCAATTCTTTTTGACCCAATTGGGGTATTCTTGGCAAAGACACTAGAGTGGTTTGCCATGTCCTTCTCTAGCTCATTTTACAGATGAGGAACTGAGGCAAACAGGGTGAAGTGACTTGCCCAGGGTCACACAGCTAATAAGTGTTTGAGGCATGATTTGAACTCATGTCTTCTTGGCTCTAGGCTTGGTACTCTATCTACCGCACCACCTAGCTGCTCCAACAATCTGTTAGAAGATAGTTTTCCTTAGAATGTTCGTGCATATTTGTTCAGGGTTCCACCCTCCTTTTTTTTTTTACAAGCCTTTCCTCCCTCTCCCTACCTTTGACCTCAACTTTAACAGATGTCTACATTTCTAGACACTTGGTATAGGGTAGTTTCTGAATCACTTTCAAACAACTTCTTCAGAACTAGGCAATTTTCAAAGTGGATAATGCCAATTTTCTCTCGAGCCCATCTTTAACCAGAATAGTGATCGGAGAGTAGCAGAATGGTTCAATAGAGGGTGCCCTTCTCAGTTTAGATCACTAAATTCATCACGATCATTCTGCAGAAGTGGAGACTGGGGCCTATACCATGGATCCAGTGTATCATCCACTCATGATAGAAACACGAATAATCACTGATTTTTAATGACAATTTAAAGTTTTTAAGGTCCATCTAATGCAGAGTGAAGTAAACAAAATATTGTACACCCCGACTACAACAATGGAAATGGAAATAACAACCACGAGGGCAAACCCAAATGAACCTTGTGAAATTATAAAGAAAACACAATATGTTTCAGAAACAAGAGCTACGAGGAGACATTCCTACCCCTAGCACTTTGCAGAGATAGAAGGTTCATATTTATTGTACGATGCAGATATATTCGATTTTTTCAACATATCTATCAGTTATGCTGATTTTCCCCTTCTTTTTCTTTTTTTTATCTTTAAAAATACTATTTTTTATGGGATGGATCTCTGGGATAGAGAGGTCAAGAAATTCTGGGAGAAACTATGGCGATGCTAAAAAAAAAGACATCAATAAAACCTCATTTAAAAAAAAAACAAAGTTTTTAAGACCATATGCATGAATTCTCATTTAAACCTCGCAACAACCCTGTGAGGCATATACCACAGATAATATCCCCATTTTACAGATGAGGAAACTGAGGATGAAAGGAGTAAAGAGACTTGCCCTAGGTCATTTGGTTAATGTCAAATACAGGATTTGAATACATAGCATATTCTGCCCAAGTTCTGTATTCTATACATAATACCACTAGACCCAGGTTTCCTAGGTCCCCGATACTTTCCATTACAGCATAAATCCTCACATTGAGAGAAAGACTGAAATTTTTCAGCTTGCCCTCTACCTGATTCGTGGCATAGCTTCCTTCTTGTCCAGATAGAAGGAACAGGGTACACCCAGCTGGGGAAAGGCAAAAACAATGTTTGTGGAGCTTGGGAAATAAATGTGATTCAGGGAAGGGTAAGCAGCACTATTTATCTTTTTATGATAAGCACAAAACATTCTAAATATAAGCTCAGCCAAACTTAATTGAGCATTCCTTTGTCCCTGAAGTGGAACAGAGCGTTCATGAGGGTCTAGATCTTGTGAAAACCACAAGGACTAGGGCCAGCCGAGAGTAATATTGCCTAAGCCTACTTAGGAAACAATTCATGCCCTCTGTAGAGGACAAGGGCCATTCAGAGGCAGCAGAAATCTGTAAAGTCTCAAAAATAATAAAAATGTCTTTGTTCTTCAGTAGCATTAACATTGTGTTCCTTGTGGGATTTTCCCCTCTACATAGCTGCTGATATTTGCTTTATTTTCCCCCCAAATCTTTCCTCTATCATAAGAGAACACTTAGAAAGAAAAGAGTTGGGACCCAATCCCGCAAACATTTATTTTTTAAAATTTTTTGCGATGACTATAGGATGCTTTATTTAGAAAATCCCAGAGAAGCAGCTAAAAAAACTAATTGAGGTAACAGGTTCGGTAAAACAGTGGGTATAAAATAAACCCATGAAATCAATAGCATTTCTATATAGCAGTAACAAAATCCGGGAAAAAAGTAGAAAAGAAGTCATGTTCAAAATAACAAAATGAATAAAATCTATTAGTTAGTCTTTGGAGGTATATACAACACCTGCATAGTTACAAAGCATTCTTCCCTGCCCCTGCCCCCGCCCCCGCCCCCACAAACATTTATTAAGCACCTGTTGTATGTCAGGTACTGTGCCCCAGCTGAGATGCAAAGATGAAAACCAACACAGACCCTGCCCTCAAGGAGCTTACGACCTCCTAGGATTAGCTGCTACAGGTAGGTAGGTGGAAAAGTGGATGGAGTGCTGGACCTCTAGTCCAGACCTGAGTTCAAATCAAGCCTTAGCTCTAATGACCCTGGGAAAGTTATTTGTTACTAGTAACTAGCAAGTTATTAGTAAGACATGGCTTCTGAAAGTCAGAGACAAGGAGGAAACATGTTGTAGGCATAGGGAATGTCTTACATGGATGCACAGAGAGAGGAGACTTCAGATGCAATTTAGGAAAAAGCTAATAGTCTACCTTTGCTAGAATAGAGATTGGGTCATAGAGAATAATGTGAGCTATAGCTGGAAAGGAAGTTGGGCTTGGGATTGTGGATGACCTTAAAAGCCAGACCAATGAGTTTGGTATTATCCTGGAGGCCATGGGAATTCTTTGAAGGTATTTGAGCAGAAGTGTAATACAGTCAAACCTGGTTTTATTAGCTGTATGCAGAAGGGATTATAGCAGGAAAGGAATAGTGAAAAATCAGTTAGGAGACTAACACAATGGCTATATGTTGAGTAGGGATTGTTTCATTAAATGTATATCTCCTGTGACTGTTAAAGCACTCGATATTTATGGGGCACTTAATGAATTCATACAGATCGAGAGAATGAGTAGAGAGAAGGAAACAGATTTAAGAAATGTGGAGGGACACCAGGTGTCGGGGGCAACTCTGAAAGGAAGAGTCAAAGGCTAGATTTGGAGCTTAGATAAATGGGAGAATGGTGTTACCATCAACAGAATCTATGAAGATGAGAGGATGGAAAATGTCCTTTGTTTTTGAAGGTGGAAAATATTGAACTTGAGGCAGTTTCTTCATTAGTAAAATGAATGGGAGAAGGAAATGCAACCCACTCCAGTATGTTTGCAAAGAAAACCCCAAATGGGGTCACAAAGAGTCAGACATGACTGAAATGACTGAACAACAAAAGCTGGAAATGCAGAAATGGAGTTTAGGGGAAAGGTAAGAGAGGGGCCTCTAACATCACAGCACAGACTCATAGAGTTGGAAGAGATCCCAGAGGTTGAATTTCCTTTACCATATCTCTGCTAAATGGCAGCTTCTGCCTAAAAACAATAGACTATCTACCCCAATAAAATAGCCCATTCTATTTTGGGGAACTAGTCATTGTTAGGAAGCTCTTACTTGCATCAAACCTAGAATTCACATCAGCAGCTTCTACCGTTTGCCTCTACCTACTTTAGACCTCTGGCCCCAAGAAAAATAAGTGTGTGATGGGACCCCACTTCCCTGCAAAAGACATTAGTTTTCCCTATGAGGCAACAAAGCTTTCTCTGGAACTTGATAGCCTCTGCCTCCTTTGACTGAGCTTCCTGGGTCACCTAAAGACATAAAAAGTCCCACCCTTGAGAGTTTGGTGTCCTTCTGACTTGGTGAATTTCTGAAGACTGTGTGAGTCACCATGCCCTGCCCTGCTAACTAGATGAGTTTCCTTATGGGGAGGAGGAGGTGATGGTAAGTCCAGAGAAGCTAACATGTCACTCCTTTGTTACATCCTTGATTATAGATCTTTGAAAGCTCTATAGAAAGACTTTGACATCCTTGCTGTGTTAGGGTAAAGTAAACCTCCTTTTGTGAGGTTGAAAGCGCCTTGTTCTGTCCCAACATCAAACCTGAACTAACATGTGTTAACGTTAGCCCTGCCTCTGCAAAGTCTGACACCTCTGTCACATGCCAGGTCTTTAAATACTTGAACATAGCCGTCATGTCTTGCCAGTTTTACCTCCCAAACATCTTTTGAATCTATGCCCTTCTTTCCACCCACACCACAGCCAGTAGTTCAGGCCATCATCACCTTCCACCTGTGCTATTATTATAGCTTCATAATTGGTCTTCTTGTCTCCATTCTCTCTGCTCTCCAGAGAATCCTTTATACTACTCCCAAAATAATAATTTTGTTTTGGAGACAATCTGGGTTAAGTGACTTGCCTAGGGTCATAAGGTAGCAAGTGTCTGAGGCTGGATTTGAACTCAAGTCATGTTGACTTCAGGCCAGTGTTCTATTTACTACATCACCTAGTTGCCTCCTGAAATGACATTCTTAAGAGACAGGTCTGACCATGCTACTGCCTTGCTCAAAAGCCTATGGTTGCTCTTTGCTTCTAGAATAAAGTACGAATTCCTCTATCTGACATTTAAGTCATTCCATAGTCAGGCTCTAACCTTCTTTTTTAGCCTTATTTCATGTTACTCCTTTCATAAACTCCATTCTCCTCTCAAACTGGATTACTACCTGTTATCTGAGTTCAATATCCCATCTCCTACCACTGTACATTTGCACAAGTTGCTCCCATTCCTAAAATGCTTCATTTTAGAACTCTTCATTTAAAACTCTTCATTTCTTCCATTGAGAATACTTATCTTCCTTCCGGACACAGGTCAGGTTCTACCTTTCTATGAAACCTACCCTGATTGCCTTAGTTGGTAGTTCTTTCTCCTTTCTACTCTGTATTGACTTATGCATGTATGCTTATATGCATATATGTTTATATCCCTACAGGAGAATAATGATAATAGCTGGCATTTATAGATATTATCTCATTCGGTCTTCATATAAGCTCCTTAGTGGTATTGACATTTTTATCCTTGTAATTGTATCCCCGGTGCCTAACATAGCACCCTGCACCTACTGGTTACTTAGTGAATTATTTGTTGAATTGAATCAAATGTTTCCCCTTCCTGCCAAGTCTCTTGTCTCTGGGCTAAGTGGCTCCAGTACGTCCAGCTGTTCCTCATATGGCATGATCTCAAGGTCCTTACTTCTGGATATGCTCCAGCCTTCCTAAGATATGGCACTCAGAACTGAGCACTGTATTTTATATGGGGTTTGACAAGGGTTGTTGTTGTTTACCTTTGTTCTTGAGAAGGACCATGACAAGTGAGTGAATTGGATTTAAGTGAGGGAGGGCTGTGAAAAGTCACCAGCCTCACTTTCTCCTCCAAGGCCATCTGGATCCAGTGGCAATATATAGATCAGGATGACTAGAGATGGCTCTAGATGCAGTGGGAGGCTTGGCAGAGGGACTTTTGCCTCCTTATTCCTGAAAGATCTGTCTCTTTGCACATAGTCTAAGAGCACATATCACACTCCTGACTCTTATGGTGCTTAAAGCCCATTAAACCGCTAGATTATGACACAAAAAATATTCTTTTCTATGGCACAAAGGTGCATTATATATTCCTTATCAATGTTCCCCTCCCATGCTGTCTTCCTGTTATCAGTAAGTGTAAGTTTCAGGTTCATTCTTAATATAGCTGAAGTTTATTAGAACAGGTTGAACAGGGATAATGAGACAAGAGTACAACACCCCTGCCTATAATCTAAGGTAGGGCTTTGCCTTCAGTGCAGTTTACAAGGTTGTTTTAAGAATTTTTTCAAATCACCTTGGGTTCCAAGCTTAAAGGAAAGTTTGGAGTCCTGCTGAAGGGGAAAGAATCCTAAGATTTGGTTAGAAGGAAGCTTAGTGACCAGATAACCCAACTCAATATTATAGAAACTGAGGCCCAGGATGGGAAAGGGTTGAGCCCAAGACCACCCAGGTAGTTAATAGGAAAGATGGTATTTGAACTTAGGAACTCTGACTCTCATTTCACCATGCTGCTGAAAGAGAGGTTAGATCAACCTGCCCTGTCTCCCACACCATGGTGTCCTATATTTTGCATGCTTTTGATAACAACCCCACAAAGACTTCCGGGAGCCCAGATGGAGATGTAAGCCGTAAATCATTGTAACTCTCTCATACACACCTCCAAACAACCATAAAATAATGCCCCAAAACAAATCTGGGAATAGCAGAACCAGCAAAAAGATGGAAACTTGGAAGATCTGCAAGAAAGATCTGTTCCTAGGGTGGAAGGGGCACTGTCTTAGGCTTCTGGTGCTAGGGACAGCAGGTCTTGACTGTTTAGAAGCCTGGGACAATGCCCCTTCCACCCCGGGAGCAGAGATCAAGTTTAAAAGGCCAAAAAAGAGCAAAAAACAACAAAAAAAAGAATCTAAACATAGAAAGCTATTATGGTAATAGGGAAGGCCAAGGCACAAACTCCGAAGAAAACAACAATGTCAAAATAGCTATGGGCAAAACCCCGAAGAAAAACAAGAAGTGGTCTCAAGCCCAGAAAGAACTCATAGAAGAGCTCCAAAAGGGGCAGCTAGGTGGCACAGTGAGTAAAGCACCAGCCCTGGAGTCAGGAGGACCTGAGTTCAAATCCGGCCTTGATGCACTTACTAGCTGTGTGACTTGGGGAAGTCACTTAACCCCAATTTCCCTGCCCTCCCCCCTCAAAAAAACAAAAGAGCTCAAAAAGGACCTTAAACATCATGTGAGAGATATAAGAAAAATTGGGAAAGGAAATGAGAGTGACTTAACAACTTGGAAAACTGCTTAAAATTACAATTGTCCAAATGGAAAAGGAGATACAAAAATCTACTGAAGAAAATAACTCCTTAACAAGTACAATTGGCCAAAAGGAAAAGAACATACAAAAGCTAATTGAGGAAAACAATGCCTTAAAAGTTAAAATTGAGCAAGTGGAGGCTAGTGACTTTGTGGGACATCATGAATTAATCAAACACATTTTTTTAAAAAATGAAAAAATGTAAAATACCTCATGGAACAAACAGCCAGCGTGGAAAATAGATCCAAGAGAGACAATATCAGACTACCTAAAAACCATAATCAAAAGGAGGATCTGGACAGCATCTTTCCAGAAATTATCAAGGAAAACTACCCTGATGTCCTGGAACTCGAGGGCACAATAGGAATGTAAAGAATCCATTTATCACCTCAGGAAAGAGATCGCAAAATAAAAACCCCAAGGAACATTATAATCAAATTTCAGAACTATCAGATCAAGGAAGAAAATACTACAAGTGGCCAGAAAGAAACAATTAAAATATCAGGGAGTCACAATTAGGATGACACAGGACTTGGCAGCAGCTACATTAAAGAATCAGAGGTCACGGTACATGATATTCTAGAAAGAAAAGGAGCTAGGACTACAACCAAGAATCATTTAACCAGTAAAATTAAGCATAATACTTCAAGGGGAAAAAATGGTCATTCAATGAAACAGAAGGATTTCAAGCCATCATAAGGAGAAAACCAGAACTAAACCAAAAATTTGACCTCCAATATGAAGACCCAGGAGAAGCACAAACAGATAAAAAGGGAAAAGAAAATATAAAGGATTCAATAGAACTAGACTGTTTACATCCCTACACAGGAAGACGATACTTATAAATCTTAAAAATTATTTCACTAACGGTACAGATAGAAGGAATATATACAGGTATAAGATGAAATTTGAGGGAATGACATAAAAAATTAAGGAATGAGAAAGAGGTGCAGAAGGAAGGAAGGGGTAGAATGGGGCAAATCATCTCACATGAAAAGGTAAGAAAGACCTATTACAGTGTAGGGGAAGATGGGAGGGTAGGTGATGGGCATTGCTTGATCCTTATTCTCATCAGTATTGGCTCAAAGATTGAATAATATACACAATCAGTTGAACATAGAAATCTATCTTACCTGACAGGGAAGTAGGAGGGGAGGAGATTAAGGAAAGGGTGGTGGGAGGGACTGATAGAAGAGAGGCCAGACAGGGGAGGTGGTACACAGAAGCAAAACACTGTTTAGGAGGGAACGGGTGAAAGGTGAGAGATAGAAACAGGAGGAAAAATAGGATGGAAGAAACACACTTAAAGCAGAGAAAAAGAGAGAGAGAGAGAGAGAGAGAGAGAGAGAGAGAGAGAGAGAGAGAGAGAAGGTAAGGGGCTAGAGCAGAATCTATTATGGTTCAGTTGAAGTAAAAAAAAAAAAAGCAGAGGTAGCAATCCTGATCTCAGACAAAGGAAAAGCAAAAAGACCTAATTAAAAGAGGTGAGGAAGGGAACTACATCTTGCTAAAAGGTGCCATAGACGATGAAGTAATATCAATACTAAACATATATGTACCAAGTGGTACAGCATCCAAATAGACAGAAAACATTAAGAAATATGAATTAGATAATGTTGATTATATTAAATTAAAAAGCTTTTGCACAAACAAAACCAATGCAACCAAGATTAGAAGGAAAGCAGAAAGCTGAGAAACAAAATATCTTTACAGCAAGTGTCTCTGATAAAGGCCTTATTTCTCAAATGTGTAGAGAACTGAGAGAAGTTTATAAGAATTCACTTTATTCCCCAATTGATAAATAATCAAAGGTTATGAACAGGGAGTTTTCAGATGAAGAAATCAAAGCTATCTATAGACATAGGAAGAAATGCTTTAAATTACTTTTGATTAGAGAAATGCAAATTAAAACAACTCTGAGGTACCACCTCCCACCTTTCAGAATGGCTAATATGACAAGAAAAAAGAAAAATAAATGTTGGAGAGGATGTGGAAAGTATATACTAATTTACTGTAGGTGGAGGTGTGAACTGATCCAGCAATTCTGGAGAGCGATTTGGAATTATGCTCAAAGGGCAACCAAATTGTGCATACCCTTTGATCCAGCAATACCACTACTAGGTCTGAATCCAAAGAGATCATAAAAAAGAGAAAAAGACCTACATGTACAAAAATACTTATAGCAGCCCTTTTCATGGAGGCAAAATATTGGAAATTGAGGGGATACCTATCAATTGGGATATGGATGAACAAGTTGCGGTATATGAATGTAATGGAATACTATTATGCAATAAGAAACGATGAACAGGCAAATTTCAGAAAAACCTGGAAACACTTGTATGAACTGATGCAAAGTGAAATGAGCAAAGCCAGGAAGACATTGTATACAGTATCAGTAACATTGTGTGATAATCAGTATGAATGACTCAGCTCTTCTCAGCAACTCAAAGATCCAAGACTAGTACAAAGGACTCAGGAAGGAAAATGCTATCCATATCCAGATAAAGAACTGATGGCCTCTGAATGCAGATTGAAGCAGACTTTTTTCACTTAATTCTTTTTTGTGGTATTTTTCTTTTTATCTGTTTCTTTCACAATTGTGACTAATATGGAAATATGTTTTACATGATAGCACGTATATAACCTATATTAAGTTGCCTACAATTTTCAGAAGAAGGGAGGGGAGGAAAGGAGGAAGAAAAATTTGGAACTCAAAATCTTCTAAGAATGAATGCTAAAAAATAGTCTTGACATGTAATGGAGAAAAAATAAAACACTGTTTAAAACAAAACGAAACAAAATCAATCCCATAAAACAGTTCTATAAGAATTGTTATGCTTATTTTACAGATGAAGGAATTGAGGTTTGGGGAGCTTTGTTAGGTATCACAGAGCTGGCAAGAGTTTGAGCTAGCATCAGAACATAAATTTCTTTATTTCCAGTCCAATGCTCTAAAATGAATGTCCCCATGGACCTCAGTCAGTCAGTAAACATTTATTAAAAACCTACTATGTGCCAGAACATGTAATAAGTGCTGGAGATACAAAGAAAAGCAAAAAAAAAAAATACTCTGCTCTCAAGAAACTCATAGTCTAAAGAGAGAGACAGCATGCAAACAACTATATACAAAGGAACTACATAGAAGATACATTGAAAATACTCAAGAGGGAAGGTACTACGATTAAGAAAGATTAGTGAAAGTCTTCCTGTAGAAGGTGTGATTTTATCCGGGACTTGAAGGAGGCCAGAGAAGCCAGGAGGCAGGGCTGAAGAGGGAGAGCATTCCAGGCATGGGGGACAGCTGCTAAAAAGGTCCACTTTCTGGAGACAGAATGTCTTGTCTGAGGAACTGAAGGGTCAATATCACTGGATTGTAAGAGTACTTGGTAGGGGTCAAGCGGAATAGGAGTAAGATGTAAGAAGGCTGGAAAGGTGGGGATAGGTCCTGGTTAGGTAGGGCTTTGAACACCCAAGGATTTTATATTTGACTCTGGAGATGATGGGAAATGACTGGGATTTGTTGAGTACAAAGGTGACATGATTAAACCTATTTATGAAGATGCCTTTAACAGCTGAGTGGAGGGTGGTCTGTGGCAGGGAGAGATTTATGGGAGAACAACCAGCAGGCTACTGTAATAGTCCAAGCAGGGGGTGATCACCTGTGCCAGGGTGGCAATAGGGTTGAGGGATGAGAAGGGACCATATTCAAGAGGTATTATTGCCTTGGCAATAGGTGGGAAACAGGGAGTGAGAAAGAATGAGGAGTTGAAGATCACACCTTTTTATGAGTCTGGGAGACTGGGACAGTACCCTCAACAGTAATAGGAAAGACAGGAAGAAGGGATGATTTGCGGGGGAATGAATGAGTTCAGTTTTGGACATGCTGAGTTTAAGTTTTTTTTTTTTTGGTTCTGTTTCTTCTTTCTCATGAGTCATTCCATTGGTCATGGTTCTTCTCCACAACTTGACTAGTGTGTAAATTAATTCAATGCCAAGTTATACATGAGAGTTATATGGGATTCCATGCCTTCTTGGGGAGGGGTGGGGGAGGAAAGAAAATCTGGAACTCAAAATTATGTAGAACTGTTTGTTGCAAACTAAAAATAAAAAAAAATTAAAAATTAAAAAAAAAGATACCTAGAGGACATCTAGTCTGAGGTGTCCAATGAGCAGTTGGTTATGAAAGACTGGAGATCAGTGGAGAGTTTAGGGCTAGATAATCATCGGCATAAAAATGATCATTGAATCCATAGCAGCGGATGAGATCACCAAGTGAAATCCTAGTGAGGAAGAAGAGAAGCAGGTCCAGGACTGAGCCCTGGGGGCACTTTGGTTTCTTCATCTATGAAATGGGGATAATAACCCTTTATCTCATATGAATATTCTTGAATCACCGCCAGAAGGAAGTACTCTTAGCTGTTTTCCTTGTTAGATGGCCATGTTGAGCAATCCCCAGGACCTAGCCCACCTAGCAAGTAGTATATAATAGGTGCTTAATATCATTAAACATGTCATATGATCTGAGATCTGAGAACCATTCTTCTGTGCAAAGGAAGCCGACTCATACAGGGATAAATTTTGTTATTTTGGGTCTGATATCCTGATATTTTAAGCCAACTTGCCTCAGAGAAGGATTAAAATGGACCATTGACATTTTAGGTGGATAATCCCCTTCGCTCAGTGACTATGTTAAGGAATTTAAGTCCTGAAATAATCAAATTCAGATTCAGAAGCCCTTGGTTATACTCTTGGTTCTGCTGCTAAACAGGTGGGCAACTGTGGGCAGGTCATGTAACCTCTGAACTGAGATTCTTATTCTCTAAAATGGGGATAATAATGCTCAAATTGGGCAGCTAAGTGGTGCAGTGTATAGAATGCCAGCCCTGGATTTGGGAAGACCTGAGTTCAAATCCTGCCTCAGATACTTTCTAGCTGTGTTATCCTGGGCAGGTCATTTAAGCCTGTTTGCCTCAGTTCCTCATCTGTAAAATGAGCTGGAGAAGGAAATGGCAAACCACTCCAGTATCTTTGCTAAGAACACCTCAAATGGGCTCACAAAGAATCAGATATGACTGAAATAACTCAACAATAACAACAACAAAATGTTCGAATTACCAAGCTCAGAGTTGTGATGAAGTAGATTCTAAGTTGTCAATCATTGTAGAAAGTGAGCGATTATTATTAGGTGTGGAGGGACCCACCCAGAGCTAACAATCAGACCTCCTAGCACATCCCACTTCCCACTTGAACTTCCTCTGAAAAGAGATCTTAACTCTGTAATTCTCTTCCTTCCAGGGACTAAGGCTTCAAGTTCAGAGATCATCAAATTTAGAATTATAAAGAACCTTAGAGATTATCTAGTCTAATCCTGTCTTTTTTAAGGTGGGGAAACTGAGGCCCCAGTAGGGAAAGAGAAACAGACAGTATGTGCTAAAGAAATGCTTGTTGGAGCTTAAGACAAAGGGAGTAACTAATGGGGCTGGGCCTTGAACCCTGGTCTTCTTGCTCTAAATCCAATGTTCTCTTACTATACCAGGGGAATGTAGTGATATCTAAATGCTAGCTATTATTATAAGCAAACAGATTTCATTAGTGTGATTAAAGAAATACATATGTATATATATATATATTCATGTATATACACACACACATATATATATGAATATTATATATACTTTAACAGAATAATTCCTTGCTCTGTGTCCCCTTCAGCTCTCGCTCTCTCTGTCTCTCTCTGTCTCTCTCTGTCTCTCTCTGTGTCTCTCTGTGTCTCTCTGTGTCTCTCTGTGTCTCTCTGTCTCTCTCTGTCTCTCTCTGTGTCTCTCTGTCTCTCTCTCTCTGTGTCTCTCTGTCTCTCTCTCTGTCTCTCTCTGTCTCTCTCTCTCTCTCTCTCTGTCTCTCTGTCTCTCTCTCTCTCCATGTGCGTGTATGTGTCTTCTCCCTCTAAGGATTTCGTAGCTTTTGTTGCTTTTTTTGCCCCTCCCCACTAAAATCTTCTTTCAAATCTCAGCATAGCATGGACACTAGATTGTCAAATACTATGCTAGTGCCTGTGATGGGCCAAGCATCAGTCATTGGAAGACCAGCCTTGCTAGATAGAGAAGTTCAGCTATTCCCACTCTTAGTGTTCTGCTGTACAGATGGGTGCTAAGTTAGAGATGAGCAGCCCCTTGTACTGAAGGAACCAATCAAATAAGCATTTACTAAGTACCTACTGTGTTCTAGGCACAGTGTTGGGTGCTGGGGACACAAAGACAAAAAGGAAACACTCCCAGCCCTCCAGGAGCTTACATTCTCTAGGGGAAGACAACACATACATATACAAATATACAAATGAATACAAAGCAAATTGAAGGAGGCAGCCAAGGACATTAGTGCCTGAGGGAATCAGGAAAGACTTCATGACAAGATGGAATTTGAACAGAGTTTTGAAGGAAATGAGATTCTCTGATTACTGCTTTTGCTGTGTCCCACGAGTTTTGGTATATTGTCTATTACTATCATTCTCTTTAATAAAATTATTTATTGTTTCTGTGATTTGTTATTCTTTAATATTCAGTTAGTCTTTGATTTTTAATCTTCATTTCCATGGTTCTTTACTAAATGTTATTTTTATTGTGTTATGACTTGGAAAGGATGCATTTAACATATCTGCTTTATTGTATGTGATTATAAGGTTTTGTGCCCTAAGGTCAATTTTCATAAAGGTGCCATGTGTCCCTGAGAAAAAAGTATATTTCTTTCTATTCCCATTCAATTCTCTCTAGGTATCTATCATATCTACTTTATTCAAGAATCTATTCATCTAAAGGAAATGAGATTCTAAAAGGCAGTGATGAGATTGGAATTCATTCTAGCCTTGGTGGACAGTCAGTAGAAAGGTGTAGAGAGGGGAGATGAGGGGAGACTTTGCTACATGATCATCTCTATGTAATTAACTCTGAAATATGTGTATGTATCCCTAGTCTCTCCATTAGAGGTCTGGTTTCTCATTACCAGCCCTCTATTGGACATTCCAAACTAGATATCCCATGGGAAACAAACTCAATATGACCAAAACAGAACTTACCTTCTCTTTCTCTCCCCTCCCTCCAGCCACCCTTCTTCTGAATGTCCTATTCCTGTTGAGGGCACTACCAGGCTTTCAGGTTGACTGCCTTTGTATTATTTTAAACTTATTCTCCCTTATGCACACATTTCTACTTAGTTGCCAAGTCATTTTTATCTCCATAACAGCTCACATATTTTATCCCCTATTTGCCATTGACATGGACATAGCCCCAGCTCAAGCCTTCATCACCTCTTGCTATTACAATAGGATATGTCAATCAATTGCCTTCAACTCAACCTACCTTTAACTCAAGCCACCATCTTTGTAGCTTCTCTGACCAAAATGTACTTTTGTGGTTACCACTTGCCCACAAATATTATCTCTTTCTGTGGGTGCTGGGCTTGGCTTTGGTTTCCTTTTCTGTACATGAGATTTCATATATTAGACTAAATGTTACAATATTAACAACAATAGTTAAAATTTATACAGCACTTTAAAGTTTGCAAAGGCATTTACAAATGATATCTCCCTGATCATCACAACCACCTTGGGTAGAGGATAGGTGCTATTATCCCTATTTTATAGAGAAGGAAACTGAGGCACAGAAAAGTCAAATGACTTACCTAGGGTCACATAGCCAGGGCTGGATTTGAACGCATGTCTTCCTGACTCCAAGTCAAACACACTATCCCCCGTACTTCAGAACTCTTTCTAAAAGGTCTTATCCAATTCTAAAAATTTACGAACAGGTAGAGAAGAGTAATGGGTTTCCTCAAACGTTCAGCTGAATGATTTCATGATTGTTTAGTCCAAACTTTTCATTTTGCAGATGGGAAAATTGAGGGCCAAGAGGGTCAAGTGACTTAAAATAAGTTTATTGGGGAATTAGTTATCAATTTAATGGGTTGATAAAATCTTGAAGGACATAGAAAGCATTGAAAGGATATATAGCTACAACCTATTACTAAGAATTATTTGCCTGTGAGAAGTGACAAGAAAGCAAGATGGGTGACTGGAAATACAGGTTGGTTAGTCAAGTAGCAAGAATGAGGATTAACACCCGATATTTATATAGCCCTTTAACATTTCCAAAGTGCTTAACTATATGTGTGTGTATATATATACATATATATGTATATATATACACACACATATGTGTGTGTATTATATCTGTAAGTATATGTATGTATATATACACATACACTTACACATATATACACACATACACACATATGTGTAGTATATATACTATACTATACATATATGCATATATATGTAGTGTATGTATTTACTATAGCAGCTCCTTTAAGCCTCACAACAACCCTGGAAAGTACCATAGTATCATTAGCCCCTTTTCACAAATGAGAAAACTGAGATTCTGAGAGGTTTGGTGATTGCAGTAAGTAGGAGAGCTGGGAACTGCCCCCCACCCCCACCCCCACCCAGGTGTCCTTGACACTGTGTCCAGCAGTATCTCCACAGCAGAGACTAGACCTGTTGTGTCCCCTTTGATCCATATGGTATTAGAAAAACCAGAGGAAGACTTCCAGCTGAATAGACAAGTTATGGAAGATTTATGGAAAGACAGGGACTCGAAGGCATGGTAAGGTTCAGATCTGTGTTGGTGGAGGGACTGGCTATATTACTGAGATCAAGGATCCATTCAAGTATTAAAATACTAAGGAGTAAAAAGAAAACTAACAGAAGAAAACAAGTTGTGGTCAGAATCATACAGACATGGAGGTGTTCTTCCATCCAACCTACTATGCTTAGTTAGCATCCCCTTCCATCTTACCTTGCCTCCATGGATCTGAAAGATGCCTTTCTGAAAACACCCACTTGTCCCAATAATCTATAAGATGCTGATTCCCAGTCTGAAAAGATCCTCTTGGTGCCTTTCTAAGGGTGCCTCATACTTAACATATAGTTTCTTTCTGTACAAGGAGCTAGAGGAGCCAGAAAGAAGCAAGCATTTATTAAGCATCTACTATGAGGCCATTTTCAGTAGTCCTAATCTATTATCTTGCCACTGGACCCAGATAATTCCAGTGGAGAGATTGAGGGTGGTTACTTTGCACAGCCCTGCCTCGCTTAAATCCAATTCACTTGCAAGTCAAGACTTCACCTTCCTGATACCATTGGTCCTCTTTGAGAATGAAGGACAAACAACAGTCTGTGAGTAGTTGTCCCACTGGGGACACAAATGGCCAATTCTAATTGGACAATGTTGCTCTCTCTCCTTCCTTCCTTCCTTCCTTCCTTCCTTCCTTCCTTCCTTCCTTCCTTCCTTCCTTCCTTCCTTCCTTC
>CM053625.1:350072546-350125913 GCA_028646595.1 Phalanger gymnotis | reverse complement strand
CCCCTTCCAACATTCTTTTTCTTTTTCCTTTTTGTAAAAAAATTTTACCATATCATGTCCTCTCTGGGTCACAGCTTCCAATTTTTGAAATGAGATTGGACCAGATGATACATATGATTTTGTCCTTCTTTGACATTCTCAGATCCCTCCAGCTCTGAGGAGTGGGATCATACTCCCACAGTGCCCTGAATACAGCAGACATTCCCATAGTGCTTCACATATAATAGATGCTCAAAAGAAAATGCGACAAAAAAAAAACAACCCTGAAAATAGGTCGTAGTTGATATACCTTGGAATTCAGGTAAATGTACCAATTGTTCCTTCCAGGTTTGCATATATTCAGTAGACTCCTCCAGGAGATTATTAGACAAGTGCAGTAATCCTAGTTTTCAGACATTTTAGAAAAACAAAAGATTCTATATGTTTCATCGAAAGAAACCTTGAGACAGAGACACAGAGAGAGACAGATACATAGAAAGACAGTGACACACAGAGAGACAGAAGGAGACATACAGAGAGAGGTAGAGATAGAGATAGATAGACAGAGACAGAGAAGGGGGAGAGGGGGGAGGAGGGAGGGAGGGTGAGAGAGAATAACTTGCCTGTCATTATGTGAGTGGTAAGTCACACAGAAAAATTGAAATCTAAGTCTTATTTTAGGGTCTCCAAAAACTCATTCTAATATCAAACCTCTTAGAATTAGGGAACAGTACTGGATTAGGCTACACCCTTTCTGAATAGGATTGTTGGCCTTAAAACTTGTGGGTGAAATTTATTCCTAACCAAATTTCAGGTTCTGCAGCATTCTAATGAGGCTTCCCAACAGTGCTTGCCAGCTGGAGATAATTTGCATGTGATGATTTCATACTAAGAGTGAATAAGAAGGCAACACACACAAGGAGATGTTGCTGCCATTATACAATATGGGACCAGCAGGTATTTCAGGAGTAGTGGGAAAAGCTTGGGTTAGTTAATGCCCTGTGGCACTTAGGGTTGCTCTGACTGTAGAAACTGATGAAATCAAGGCAGCGAATCTTTTTGTGCCCAATTCTAAAAGGAATAATTGTGAAAGGGACCAATGGAACCCAGTCGTGGAATCAGGAGAGCCAAGTTCCAGCCTTGGCACGGCCATTTGCTCAGTTTGTTGACCTCAAACAATCCCCCCACTCTCCTGGACAACGGGTTCCTCATCTGTCAACGAGGAATCATAATGCCTTCTGTCTGTCACTGGGTTATTGTTGAGGTAAAATGATATGAGATGGAAAAGTGCTTTGAAAGAGTTAAAAGGCACGATCCCGATATAAGGTATCATAATTGCAACTCCATCACTCAGCAACAATTTATCAAATAACTTGCTCTGTGTGGAACTCTGTATTCAGGACTAGGAAAGAAGATACAGAAGAAATAGAATCCATAAATATTAGAAGGGGACTTTAGATTATAAAATGTCAGAGCCTGGAGGGGTAGTACAGATAATCTGGTAACTAGTCCATCTCCCTGTTTTAAAGATAAGGAAAATGAATCTCTCTCCACAATACTCTTATAGTTTAGTTGGAGAGATTAAAATACACACTCATCGATGGCTTAGAGAGATAGATATCTTCTGTCACGATCTACTTTTTGAATCCAGCAGCCTTTTCTTTACACTAATTGTCTCTGTGGCATTTGGCGTTATTGATCATTTACGACCTAAAACTCATATCCTTTAGTTTGGGGGATCCTGAAATCTTAGGTGACCTCCCACCTCTCTGATTGCTCCTTCTTTCAATCCCTTTCTGGCTCTTCCTTCTCCTAAGACTTTTCAATGTGGGTTCCTCTCAAGATTCTATCCTGGGCCCTTATCTTAGTTTCTCTCTGTAATCATTGCCTCTGTGACTTCATCCATTTTCATGGATTCAACTCTCTCTTCTATGTGGATGATTCCCAGATTTGTATATATTTGTATTTAAACCCTGACGACTTCTCTAGTCTCATATCTCCAACTGCCTTCTGGATATTTCCATTTGGATGATTTATCATCACTACAAATCAATGTGAGAGTCAGTGTGGGATGGTGAAAAGAGTGCCAGGCCTAAAGTCTCCAGGCTTGGTTCAGCAGCTCTGACACTGCCTAGTTATTTGCCCATCACTGAATTGCTTTTCCTCTTTGAGCCTCAGTTTCCTCAACTGTGAAATGGAAACAGTACTTGTACTAGTTACCTTGCAGGTTTTTTTTAAATGAAGAAAGTACTTTTTAAACCTCAGAACACTCTAGAAATGTGTTATGCTCAAAATGAAATTTAAAACCTAGCTCTGTTTCTCAACTATCCCATTTTGATTGGTGCTTCTAAATCCTTCCAGTCTAGAAACTGTGAAGTCACCTTTGATTCTGCCATCTCCTTCATTTCTTTGATTCAAATTGTTGCCAAATCATTTCATCTGTTCCTTTAAAATTTTTGTTTTCCCTTCTATTCCATTCCCATTACTACCAGCTTAGTCCAGGCCCTTGTACTGGCAATCAAAATGGGCTCTTAGCACTTAATTCAGCCAAGTGCCCTTGAGGAGTTTGGCCTTTATTTCTTTGACTAAATTAGGAGTCCTTGAGGACCTCCTTGCCTCAAGGGAAAGCCTAGTTTAGTTTAGACCACGTGGGTTTAAGTCGCATTTTTGTGCCGATTTTAGGTCACATGGGTGAGTCACATGTGTGACTCATCCTTGACCCTGAAAAAGATATAAAACCAGGGGTTGGCTTTCCTTTCTCGTAGCTCTGACCGATAGCAGTAGTGGCGCGTGTGACTCTGGGCCAGCTGTTGTTATGAGCTCTCTGGCTGAGCTCAGATGTTGGTAACTATGAATTGTATTTGGTCTGTCTGTCGATGTTTATAATTTGTTTGTATTTGCTCTGAAGTTCAGGGTGCTGGCTTTTTCCCCTGAACTAAGTGAATGATGTCTGTATGCTCAATTAAAGTAAGATTGTCAACCCCTTAACGTTGCTTTCCTTGTTAAAGCAGATCAAAAGAACCTGGGCTTGCAGCATTCTGTGAGCTGGTGTTGTTGGTTTTACACTCCCACAGCAGCTGTTAGCCGGATTGTCGAAACAGCCCTCACCATACTTTGATGACTACAGCAGCTTTCTGAATGTTTTCCCAGCCTTTAGTCTCTCCCTGGGGCATATGGGGTGTTCAGGGAGGACTAGCACCTCTGGTGTGAAGGCTGGCTAATGCCTAGCCCTTTTCAGGGCTGCTCAGCCACCTTTGGTGCCCACCTGTCACCCAGCTCTCCCCTGTGGTTCGAAGAATCTGTAGCTTGTGCAGAGGACACACCCCAGTAAAACTGTCTTGGCAGATGGGCTAAACCAGATTGATTGTAACTGACAGGCCTCAAACCTGCCAGTGAGTTAGGCGAATGTCTACCCCAAGCATGTGATGATTTCCCCTGGCAGAATGGACAGATGAGAACAATTTATCCCAATGGCCATGAAGGCAGGAGCTCAGCCAGATATTGACTGCACCAAGGTCATCCATTTCATCCCAAGCCTAATCATCTTGACTTGTCTTGCCACTGGACTTCACTAGAAGAGAGAGTGAGGCTGACAATTTTTGCGACTCTGCCTTACTTAAATCCATTTCACTTTCAAGTCAAGACATCACCCTGTGATGCCATCAGTCCTCTGAAAATGAAGGCTGAACAACAGTTTCCCCCTCCACAAAAGGCATACTCTAGGCTCTTTTGTCTAGTTTCTAAAGTACTCTCAAAAATCTGGTTCCATCATACACGGTGAACTTCAATTTCTACTTCCCTGATGTAGGTCCTCACACTTAGACTTACTTCCTCCCTGGCCATCCCCATAACATAGCATGTTCATTTCCACCTTTTTGCCTTTGTTCATGATGTTCCCCCCGCCCCACATCATTCTCCCAATTTCAAATCCTTTCCATCTACAGAATAACAGAAAGATCATAGTCTCACAGTATACTTAAAGTGGGGAGGGCTATATAGGTAATCCAGTCCAGCTCCCTTGTTTTACAGATGCAGAACATGAGGCTCCAGAGAGGAAATTACTTGTGCAAATTGACAGAGCTATTAAGTGGCAAAGCTGCAACTCAAGTCCAGATGTTTAATGTCAAAGTTCAATGCTCTTTAAGCCCCAACTTATCTTTATTCTTCCATGAAGCTTTCCCCAAAGTCCGGGGATTATCTCATTTTCTGAATTCCTACCTTACAGACACACCACATAAGGTTGCCTCAAAAGGCAATAGGACATGGTGAAAAGAACACTGAATTAAGAAAAAGAAATTCTGGGTTCAGATCTCTCTTCTGCTGTCTGCATTTCTTTGGGCACAGATTGTAGCTTAACAATTGTAAGCCTCCCACTTGTAAAATGAGGAGATTGGACTATCAGGGGTTTCAAACTCATGATGCCATAAAGCTCTTGAGTACTCTGAACCAGATTAAAATGCAATTGGGAAATGTTTAGCAAAGTAAAATACAACACAGATAATGCTAATTTGTGGTTTTCTAAGAAAATATGGTAGCTTTATTGGTGTTATTACTGATGAGGAAATGGAGGCAAACAAGATTAAAGGACTTGTCCAGGGTCATACAGTTAGTAAGTGTCTGAGGCTACATTTGAACTCAGAAAGATGAGTCTTCTTGATTCCAGGCCCAGCACTCTATCCATTAAGCAATTTAACCACCCTAATATGGCACCTAGGAAGCAGCTAGATGGCTCAGTGGGTAGAGTTCCAGGTTTGGGGTCAGGAAGATCTGAGTTCAAATTTAGCCTTAGATACTTACTAGCTATATGAGCCTGGGCAAGTCTCTTAACTTCTATTTGCCTTAATCCACTGGAGAAGGAAATAGCAAACCACTCCAGTCATCTTTGCTAAGAAAATGCCATATGGTGTCATGAAGAGTTGGACATGACTGAACATAACAAAGTCAGTGGGTGGATTACAAGGATCAGTTTGAGTTTGACACCACTAAATTGGATGATTTCTAAATGTAAATCCTTAGAACTCCTACATGTAAATCCTTAGAATTAATGTTACCTTTCTCATTAGTGATATTAACACAGTATAGACAAATCCTACTATAAAGCCATGAAACTCACCGTAAGATTGTTTAGCCATCCAATCGCCCATGTACAATGTAAACTACGTTTTTCCTATAGCACTAAGTGCCCTCTGTAATATTGTTTCACCTAAAATAAAACGCTAGAAGCCCTGTAGTATCACATATAGATCACTGTACGTGGCATTAGGAAGACCTGGGTTCAGTTACTGCCTCAGACGCTAGCTGCGTCTATATGCTTCTGGGGAAGTCATACCACCTCCGTGAGCCTCAGTTTCTTCACCTCTAAAATGGGAGCAGTAATAGGACTCACTTCACAGGGTTAGGGTGTACAGACAGTGCACATAAGCCCCTTTGCAATCTTCAAATGCTTTGTAAATGTCAGCTATTTTTAAGATCTTATTTTCATAGAACAAATAACAGGTGGGGATATATGTCCCTTTTCCTTCCTGCCTTCAGCATATCATTTGGCACTTAATTACCCTATGTCCCTTTGGTTATTGCTCTTTAATTGCTTCATTTATCTTGGTTTGTCTCTCCAACTAGATCACAAAGCTTCCTATTTGGTCTTAGGTTGCACTGAAAGGCGTAGCATCCTGCAAAAGGGAGGCAATAGTCATACTATCACCTGCCGTGGCCAGGTTAGACATATTGTGTTCAAATATGAGTAGGAAGGACATTGATCAAATGGAACATTTCAGAGGAGATGGAAAACTGGAGATCATGCTTGAGGGTTAGTTACAGGAACAGGGGCAATTTAGGCTGGAGAATATAAGGGAATGACAAAGAGGGGAGACACTTGCTAGCTGTCGTCAGGTATTTGGGCTGTCTTATGGAAGAGGGATTAGAATCAGGTAGAGTGGAGCAGATCTGGGGTTGAAATAAAAAACTTCCTAACTGATCCAAAGTGGAATGGGGTTCTTTAGGAGGTAGTGAGCTCCTCATTACTGAAGGGCTTTAAATGGAGGCTGAATGACCATTTGTGAGGGACATCATAGGTAGGATTCTCCTTTGGCCATAGGTTATCCCTCGCAACTCTGAAAATCTGCTATTCTTTAATTCCAGAAGGCAGAAATTGTGTCCTCCAATTCTCTGGTATTCTACACAGCAACTAGCACAATAATGAGCACATAACAGGCCCTCAATAAATACTTATTGGTTGGCTGAGTTGGCATTTAAAGCTTCAAATCACTGCTGAGGGAGTGGAGGGTTGGGGTTGGGGGAGACCTTTCATTCAATTAGATGAGAATACAAAGCATCTAAGAAGCAACTCAGAGTTCTACGTGCCTTCCTTAAAGCAGCAAACGTAGAAGAAAGATAACTGGATTTGCAGTCAGAACACCTGGGTTTGAATCCTGACTTTGCCACTTACCTTGAGAAGTCACTTCCCCCCACAGGTCTCAGTTTCTTTATCTATAAAATAAGAGTATTAAGCAATGGATGTGGAACCAAAGAACTTGCCTCCAAATTTGGTCAATTCACTTTCCCTCTGGACCTCAGTTTCACTTTAAGTAAGAATTTGAAATAGGTGATCTTTGAAATTGATGAATAGGTCCTTTCTTGTTCTAAATGCTAAAATATGTTTCTTATCATGTAGAATCCTGGTCCTTTGGTTCTTATTGCTTTCAAGTTGATACCACATTGTCTGTTTGGTTTCTGTTCCAAGAGTCTAGCTTAATGCTGCCAATTTGGATTAAATCCCTATTTCATAAGGACCAAAAATCAACAACCCTCCAAATCTCTTTCACACATACTCCACAGCCTATATTAGCTTAGGCATTTAATAGGTCTTATCCCTGGTCACGATCATTGCTCCACATGTATTAGGTTATGGGTGTCCACTTGACTTACCCTCACCCACTGGCCTCCGGCTGGGCCCAGGGCCCGGATGCCAGGGTGCTGTTTGCAGAAGGTTTCTACCAGGAAAAGCACTATTAACTATGCACATAGTGCGGTTGCCAGAGGACAAGCAGGCCTCTTTCTACTGGGATGGGTGGAGGCCCCCAAGCTGCTGCTCAGTCTAGTGGAAAGACAGCTTAGCCCTAAAACTCTAGGACTTGGCTTGAGATCCCACTGCCTCTGCCCATTCTAGTTATATAACGGAAGGAAGGGAGTGGGGCATGACATTTCACCTCTAGGTGCCTTGATTTCCTCATCTGTAAAATAATAGCTCAAATTTCTATGGTGCTGCAAAGTTAATAAATCATTTCCCTCAGAAAACCCTGCCTGTGAGGTAGGTAGCAAGAGTTTGGGTTGGTTATTTTTTTTTTTTTGATGGGGAAAGTAAGGATTTAAACGACAAAGGACCTACCAACAAATGACAGTCCCTGGATAACATACCTTTACTACCTAGGAAGGCTCTGGTGGAGTGGGAAAAGGGACTGAGGGAAGGGAAAAAAAAACATTTATTAATCTTATTACTATCCTAAGTGCTTTTCAATATCATCTCATTTGATCCTCCAGTCAAGACAACCCTGGGAGTCAAGAGCTATCATTATCTCCATTTAACACTTGAGGAAACAGGTTAAGTGACTTGCCCAGGGCCACTTAGGTAATAAGTATGTGAGGCTGGATTTGAACTCAGATCTTCCTGACTCCAGGCCCAGCACTCTATATAACTCTGTGCCACCTAGCAGGATTTGTAGCCAGAGAACCTAGATGTCAACACCAGCTCTTCCACATACTACAGTTTGTGAACCTGCCAGGCTTCCTAACCTTTTCTCTGTCCTGGACCCCTTTGGCAGTTTGGTGAGGTCTAAGGACCCCTTCTCAGAATCCTTCCTTTAAATGCATAAAATAGAACACGTAGGATCACAAAGGAAACCAGTTATGTTGAAATACAGTCACAAAAACAATTTTTTTTAAAAGTTCTCAGGCTCCAGGTTAGGAATCCTAGGAAAATGCTAACATTTGGATGGATGTTAAGGTTAAGAGACAAAGCTCTTTCCATGTTTGATAGTCTGAACCACTTTGTGAGATGGGTACTAAGGTCCAGAGAAGTTATAGAACTGAGGCTTTCCCTGGGTCATATAGTTAATCAGCCTCGATATTGTCCTGCAGGTTTCTTCTGGATCAGATTTGTGCATCCTTTCCACTACACCACATTCCACTACTGCATGAAGCAGGCCGCTTCTCCTGTCTGAGTGCCAGTCAGTCAATAAGCATTTATTTTGTTGTTCAGTAGTTGTGTCTGACTCTTTGTGACCCCATTTGGGGTTTCCTAGGCAAAGATACTGGTGTGGTTTTGCCATTTCCTTGTCCAGCTCATTTTACAGATGAGGAAACATAGGCAAACAGGATTAAGTGCCTTGTCCAGGGTCACCCAGCTAGGAAGTGTCTGAGGCCAGATTTGAACTCAGGAAGATAAGCATTTCTGACTCTAGGCCCTGCGCTCTACTCACTTCACTATCTAACTGCCCTAAGCATTTATTAAGTGCTTACTGTATACCGAGAGGCACAGTGCTAAGTGTTGGGGATACAAAGGCAAAAGACAGTCCCTATCCTCAGGGAGCTCACAATCTAACAGAAAATGAATGTAAAATGAGCTGGAGAAAGATATGGCAAACCACTTCAGTATCTTTGCCAAGAAAAGCTGGAATGCGGTCACTGAGAGTCCGACACGAATGAACAACAACGAATGAATGGGTAATCGCTAAGGTCCGTTCCAGTTCCACATTCTTTGACTTACAGATCCCAAAGCGCTCTAGAGTCATACGAAGGAGAGAGGGCAAGAGCTCCTCATTTCCCTCCCCGGCCTCCAGAGCTAGGCCCCGAGGGCTGCAGGTCCCCCTTCCCCCAGCACTTTCCCCCTTTCCTCCAGGGATTGCCCTCCGGGAATCCTCAGAGCGTGCCCCAGGAGAGCGAGGAGGAAGGGAGGCGGCGTCTGCACCCCAGCGCCGGTTGCACACCCGGGCTTCCCCTCCCCCTCCTCTCCTGCAGTGGGGTCTGCGGTCCGACCGCGTCCCACTACGCAGCTGTTGGGGACTGCTCCACAGAAGCCGGCTCGGCCAGAGGGGAGGCGCACGCCGCCGCCCCGGTAAGGAGACGGGACTCGCTCGCTCCGCCCCCACCCCCGGGGGGCGGGGCATCACCTGGCTGCCGACCGGCACCAGGTAACCTAGGCTCAGACTCTTAGACTCGCTCGGGCGCGTGCGCCCTGCTCCAGCACTCCAGAGAGGCAATTCCTCAGCCTAGCCGGCCCGAGCGAGCGAGAGAGGCGGCCGAGCTGCCGCGCTCAGTTCCCAGCAGCAGCCGAGGAGGGAGCCGGCGCGAGCCGCGGCGCCCACCCCCGGGGTCGAGATGGTGGAGAGACGCTTCTCCAAACTCCTGCAGAAACTTTCCCTTCTCAGCTTGACGCGCCAGTACGAGCCAGTGGAGGATGCTGAGCTGGAGGGGCTGGTGGTGAGTGAAGGCTTCTCGGCGGGCGGGAAGAAGGGATGGGGACCCCTGGGGGACCGGCGGCAAAGTGGTGGGCCCCTGCGATCCCTACCGCGGCGCGGCTTAGCCCAGAACTCCGGCGGCCCGCCTGCTGCCATCCTCCGTGTCTCCTAAAGGGGACCACGGTGGAAAAGGAGGCTGCGAGCCGGGCAGTGCCCGCGCACGAGCGGAGGTCTCTTGGAGGGGCTCTGTGGGTGTGTGGCGGTAGGTGTCTGACGTCCCTGGGGCGGGCAGGGCGGCCCGTCTGCAGGTGAGCGAACCTAGGCAGCCGCCGTGCGTGCCGGCGCTCCGGAGCCCAACAGGCGCTTGTCGGGGATGAGGCCGGGCAGGAGATCGCGCGCGTTCCCGGGTACGGGCACGGGCACCAAGTAGCTGCCTGCTGGACCGGCTCAGGGCCTGCGACCTGGGAACCCTTGGGAAGCCCCAAACCAAACACAAGGTGAGGCTGCTAACCAAGAGCCGCAGAATTTCGCCCGGGATTTTGAAATAAATCAGGATTCCAAGTAAAATAGGCAATGGAGACTTCAAAGTAAACATTTATTAATTAAATACTTCAACGCATCCCTGATCTCATCTGTGGTGCGCTCCCTCCACCTGTTCACATTGTAAGCCAATGCAAGGCTTTTTCTGGGTGATCTTTGTCCGCGTCTTCACGATTAGGTGTTAAGGGGTTGAATCAAAAACACTTTCAGTTTTGCCAAGTCCTTTCTGCACAGCAGCCCTTCGAGGTAAGAGTGATTAAACCCATATTATTTTTAGAAACTTCATTAAGCACCTTTTACATACCAGGCGCTGGACTAAGGCAAGAAATGCAAAAACCATCCCACTCCTTATGAAACTTACAGGTTCTTAATGGACATAAGACAAATACACAAACACTGTAATACAACACGAAATGTTACTCACATCAATGAAACATTTATTCGGCCCCTACTGGGTGTTAGGGAACTACGCAGACGCTGAGCAAAGAACAGAGGTAAATAAAAATACCTCTCCCCCACCCCCCCACGGATCCCCCAGTCCAGTAGATGAAAGAAACTGGAGAGGAGCTATTGCTTGATTTAAATGAATTCTGTCTACTTTGAGAAATAATCAGTTTAGACAAACATTAACAAAGAAAGAAAATGTTTAAGTTCTGGTTATTAATACTATGATTACACAAAAGTATCAACAGCCAAAATCAATAAGAGGGGTTCACTCTAGATCCCTGGCATCCTTCAAATCCCAGCTAAAATTTGACCTGCAGAAAGCAAGTAACTGATCCCTCTGAATCCTTGCCTCTACTGATTATCTCCAATTTTTCCTGTCTCCAATTTGTCTTTTATACATAGTTGTTTTCATGTTATCTCACCCATTAGATTGTGAGCTCTTTGAGATCAGGGATTGGGGTTTTTTGGTCTTTCTTTATATACCCAGAGCTTAGCACAGTGCCTGGTACCGATTAAGTATCTAAAATATACATATGTATATGCATATATATATATATATATATATATATATATATATATATTTCTTGACTTACCTTGATCCCATGCAAGAGGGCTTAGTTTCTACTAAGTTTCTCCTAACTGCTGCCAGGAATGCTGTAGAGGGGATACCTATACTAAGGTAGGCGGTTGCACTCCATAATCTCTGAAATGGGGAAGGGTAAAGGAATGGAATAAGCCTTTAAGTGCCTACTATGTGCCAGTCGTTGTTGTTGGGTCATTTTCAATCATGTGTGTGACGTCCATGACTCCATTTGGGATTTTCTTGGCAACAGTCCTCAAGCTGTTTGCCATTTCCGTCTGTATCTGCTTTTACAGAGGCAAAGAAGGCTAAGTGATTTGCCAAGAGTCCCAAAGCTAGTAGGTGTCTAAGGTTGAATCTGAACTCAGGTCACTGTGCTAAATACTTTACAAAAAGTATCTCATTTGATAATGAATCCCTTCCAACTCTTAAGATTATTTGTGATGGAGGAAGAAATGCAACTTGGCAGTTACATTTTCCCTGAAAAACCAAGTTAAGGGTCTCTTATTTGAGAAGTAGAGTGAGAACCTGGAAAAGGTGATAATATTTTATATTTTTATATAATTTATAATTTACATAATTTGTAATGTTTCATATATTTAGTGTAACTTTCCCCATAGATTGTTCAAAATGTTTTTGCCTTGTTTTGACAATTGTTTAACATTTGAACATATCTAAAAATATTTAATATACCACAATGGGTAGATATTCATCTATCAACAAGATTTATTAAATCCTATGTGCCGAGAACTGGTTTGAGGTACTGAGGATACAAGCACAAAAGTGAGACTGTTCTGGCTTTCAAAGAGTCTACATTCAACTGAGTATTAAAGGGGACACTGAGTGTCAACATGGATTTCAGTGTGAAGACATGCCGTTTTAATTTACCCTCTAATTTTATAAAATGAATTATGCAGAGAGAGACTGTTTATAACTTTTTTAGGTCAGATACTTATTTATGGTGAGATTCACAAAATCATTGACTGTTACAGCTGGAAAGGATGTGAGAGATCAGCCAGTCCTTATTTTATAGATGAGTAAGGCCCAGAGGCCACATAGCCAGTTAGTGGCAGAAAAAGGATTAGGACCCAGCTGTCCTGATTTTTGATGCACAGAATAGAATGATGGGATTTGTATTCTGGAGACTTGGGTTTGCATCTTATCTCTAGTCTTGTAAACTTGTGCAGATCATTTAGATCTCTATGAGACTCTGTTTTCTCATTTATGAAATGAGAATAATAATCCCTGCCTTGCCTTCCTCATATGCTGAAGATCAAATCAACTTGTGTATTCAAAAGTCTTTGAAAAACGGTTATACATATATTTGATTGGTCAAAGAGGTGTTTTTTAGTATGTAGAAGAAAGACAGATGTGACCAGCCAGTGGTACAGTCCTAAAATCAAGGCATTCTACCTCCAACTTCCTTGCTTTAATAATGAGATCGGCATAAAGAATGAACACAACATAAGCATTTGTGTGTGTGTGTGTGTGAAGAAAATCACGTTAAAAGTTGTTTTTCCTCAAAATTTAGGTAGAAGGGAAGAAAGATGGCACCAACAGGAAGTTGGAAAAACTCAAAGAGCTGCAATGTTTTTTCTTTTTAGGCAATGGTAGTATATTGGGAGGTGGCACAGTAGATGGAGTGCCAGGCCTGGAGTCAAGAAGACCGGAGTTCAAATCCAGCCTCAGACACTTAGTAGCTGTTGTGTCCCTGGGCAAGTCACTTAACCCTGTTTGCCTGTGTTTCCTCATTTGTCAAATGAGCTGGAGGAGGAAATGGCAAAATGCTCCAGTGTTTTTGCCAAGAAAACTCCAAACAGGATCATGAAAAGTCAGACTGGTCTGAACAAGAACAACAGTATAGCGGGAAAAGTTTTGACCTATGAGTCAGGAGACCTGGGTTCTAACCCTGACTTTACTATGTGACCTGGGGCAAGTAATTTCATCCCTCTGAGCCTGTTTTTTCATCCTTAAAATGAGGCTCTTTTAAGATACTTCCAATGCCAGCATTCTGTGTTCTAGGGTCTAGAAGTTCCTTTAGGAGGGTTCATTTTTTGGTTTGTTTTTGAATCCCCAGTGCCCAGCATAACATGTTTGTTGAATTTCCATTCTGACAGTCTGTGTTCTTAAGGCCTGTACAACTCTGATATTCTGACCTCTCAGCTCCTGGTCTGCTTAGTTTGGGAGAAGGATTGGAGTAGAGGCATTCACATAATGGTAAACTTCAAGACAAGAAGGAGGCTTTTCCTTGGTGACAGTTATAATGACGAGAAGATGAAGTTGACTTGTTTACCTCATCCCTTGTCTCTTAGGGCCCCTTTGTTAGCCCATGCAGGCCTTTCAGAGAAACCCACTCTTGACACTTCATAGAAGAAAAGGAACAAATCTAGAGAAAGAAGGGACTGAAAATTGGACCAGTCTGTAGTAGCACCCTGACAACTGCTCAAGACTGGCATAACGAGCCAGGAATTCAACCTTCTCTGATGATTCAGGGTGTGTCCTGAGAAAGTTACCCAGGCTTCCTCCCCTGTACCTCAGCTTTCCCTTATGTGAAATAGCCTACCTAATAGCCACCACACCTGTTTGTCTGTCATGAGCTCATAGAGTCAGATGGGACCTGAGAGACCATCAAGTCCAGCTGCCTCATTTTACAGATGAGGAAACTAAAGGATTTTACCCAAGACCCACAGCTAGTAAGTAAGAGAGGCAGGATTTGAACACAGGTCCTCCAATTCCAGTTCCAGTTTATACTGTACCAGGTACATAGACTGCATGGCCCTTGGCATAAGAATTTGTACATAATGGATACTTAGTTAATGGTTTGAATCAGATAATGGACTGAGAACTCTGTGAGGAAACACAGGCAGTTCCCTGGTTATGAACAAGCTGTGTTCCAAAGGGTCATTTGTAAGGTCATCCATTGTTTGGAATTTGAAAATCATTTGCCATTGAAATTTTATTATACAGGATATTATTATATTGCATATTATATAATATTATACAGGATAATTAGTTTCCCAAGCCAGCCTGCAAAGACCTAATTTAATAGTAGTAATATCTCATGTTTGCTAAGTGCTTTAAGGTTTATAATACATTTTTTCCGCAATGAGTCTCTGTAGCAGACTGTGTAGTTATTATCATCCCCATTTTGCAGGGGAGGAAACTGAGGCCAAGAGAGGCGAACCAACTTAGGGTCTTAAGATTTAGAGTTGGCAAGAGATGATCATGTTCAGATCTTTCATTTAAAGATGAAGAAAGTGAAGCCCAGAGAGATTGAGTGACTAGGGAATCACAAAATTTAGAGCTGGAAAGGATTTAAGAAATCACAGAGCATAAACTTTTCATTTTACAGATGAGAAAGCTGAGATTTGGAGAAATTAATTGACTTGCCCAATGTTGCACAGATTCTAAGTAGCAAAGCTGGGATTTGAACCCAGATCCTCTCACTCCAAAGGCCAGCAGCTCTTTCCCTTTCACCAAACTAGATGTCAGAGTTTTCAAAAACTGGAGATGTGAGAAATTCTTAGCCAGTAAGATTGATAAAGCAGCTGCGGTGGGTCAAAGGAAGGAGTTAGGACAGCCTGTGGGCCTGAGTGTGAGCAACTGCTGTTTTGCCATCATTAGTCTTCACATTATGTAATTTTAAAGCAGAAAGGAATCATTCTAAAGCAGATTTTTAAGTCCAACTGAAAACTGAGAGAGAGGGAGAAACGAGCTACCAAGATCATAGAGTTACAGAAGAGTAGAACCAAGGTGTGAAATTTCCATCGCTGCATTCTGTTGTTTCCCAAAGCTAGACTGAAATTCCAAACAAAAGCATTTTTTATCGCTTGGTGATAATTATCGCTCCCCGTATTATTAAGCCTCTTGGCCCCTGTAGCCTTTTGCAACAAGGCCCATCTACCAGGCACCAAGCCTGTTGTCCTTTCCTAGGCCAGCTCTGCTAGACTCAGGCTTGGGGCTCCATAGGCCTGCCCTCTTCCAGCCATGGAGGCTCCTACTGGATTGGTTGCTCTCCTTTAAGACGCCAAGGCTGGGGATGGGATGGAGAAAAGAGAAATCCTCCTCCCTACCCCATTCAACCCTAGAAGACTGTTGGGGGAAAAGGTAAGGAACACCCTCCAGAATAGATCCCTTATCTCTGGTGGCCTCTCTTTTTGACCAATTCTTAAACTGACAAGGCACACTAGGATTTGGCTGCTTTTGATGTCTCCATTTAACATTTACAGATGGCAGCCCAGTGCTTGACATACAGTGAGTACTTAATATTGATTTGACTTGTAAAAGGAAATTTGTATTCAGTGGAGTAGAGCCCAAATATGAAGATTTTTTGATTATCTGTGATTCTGGAAAATTAATTCTGAATAATCGTTAGATGGCTATAATGAATAACTGTAATGCCTTCCCCTTAGGATCTCAGAAATGATTTGCTGACTTAAATCAGTGTCCAATGATTGATCATCTTCATTGTGGTCAGGACCAAATGGGGCACGTAAATGTTCTATTCATGGTCTTTTCCTTCCAGGAACTTAAAATGCAGCTGGGGAGACAAGATGTGAGCAGATATGTGAAATTATTATGTCCAGATGGCCCCAAAGACGAAATATGATATTGTTCCCCTCTTCCTTCTGTGCAGAGCCAGGGGACTCTAGATGTGGCAATCACATATGTTAGATTTGGTTAATGGATTGGCTAGTTAGACTGAAGAGGTTTTTTTCTCTGTATTTCCTGTTGAAAGGTACAGCTCTCTAGAAGAAGGAAGAGTGGAGAGTATATTGGGTAATAGGTAATATAAAAAACAGGTAATTTTAAAAAAGAAATATTTATAAGCACATGAAAAGGAAAACCATTACAAAATATGTAAATGTTCAAGGGCAAAGAGCAACATTTCACTAAGCATTTATTATGTGCCCTACTTGGTACAAGGCACTGATAAGCATTGTGGATGCAGATATTAAAATGACACCATTCCTGACCTCAAGAATCTTATATTCTACTGGGATGGGAACTGCTAGGCATAGATGCCACATGTAGGCAGATCAGTAGAATACAAAACAGGAAGTGATAGAGGCTAAGGAGAGATTCAGGAGAGAGAAAAGGGTGTTAGAAAAACATGGAGAGGGAGAAGCCACTTTTAGTTGAGGCAGGGTGGTTGGGGAGTGGCGGTAAGCTATGCTTCACAGAGAAGATGATACTTTAGGCTTGAAGGAAAATGAATATTCAGAAAAGCAGAGATGAGGAGGGTATGCATTCCAGATTTGGGTGCAGCTTATAGGAATGCATGATGGCAAGATAGTGATTCTTAAATCTGGGGAATAGCTAATGGTTGGAATGTAGAATTTGTGATGAGGAGCAGGTCGAGAGCAGCTACGTAGCACCTAGATAGAGGATAGAGCGTTGGGCCTGGAGTCAGGAAGATTCGTCTTCCTCAGTTCAAGTCTGGCCTCAGATGCTTCCTAGCTGGGTGACCCTGGGCAAGTTGCGTCACCCTGTTTGCCTCAGTTTTCCCATCTGTCAAATGAGCTGGAGAAGGAAATGGCAAACCACTCTAGTATCTTTTCAAGAAAACCCCAAATGGGGTCATGAAAAGTCAAGACATGACTAAAAAATGACTAAACAAAACAATAACAACAAAAGTAGGTTGGCATTCGATTGTAGAGGGATGTAGACATCTGAGGCTGAGGAGCTTGCATTTTGTCCCAGAGGCATTTGAGCAAGGGAATTTGAGTTATCTGTGTCTTAGGAAGACTGTTTGGCTGCTGTGTGGAGGCAGGATTGGAGAGAAGTTACTAGAAGGAGAGACACCTCTGGTGGCAGGATTGTGCAAGGAGAGAATGGCATGAGTGTAAGAGTTATTGTGGAGGAAGAATGGACAGGATTTAACTGGATGTGCGGGGGGTGATAAAAAGAAGAGTCAAAGACAATTGCACGGTTTTGAGCCTAGATAACTGGGAAGATGGTGGTGCCCTCCATGGAAAGAGGAAAGTTGGTTAGAGGGATAAAGACAGAAGTAAAGGTGGTAAATTGCATTTTGGAAATAAAAGTTATCACAAAATAATATATGATTCCATTATTAAATCCCATAAGTATAAGTGGGAATTGTTTTATGAGTTCAAAGGAGATAAAGATTATTATTGTCGTAGAAGGCTTTGTAGAGGAGAGGCAACTTGAGCTGAACCTTGAAGAATGGGGACAGGTACATGGGGATGAGGGCAGGGAGGTAAGAATAGGAAGGGAAAATAATATAAATTAATGTTCACACATCCCTGTAATATAGGTAGCAGATGAATAGTCTCATTCTAACATTATAAGCCAGCTCCAAAGTGGATATATAGTCAGTCCACCATTCGTTGAGCAATTATTAAGCACCTACTAGGTACCAGGCACTGTGCTAAGCATTGGGGATACAAAGAAAGGCAAGAAACAGTTCTTGCTGTCAAGGATCTTACAGTCTAGAGGGAGAGACAACATGAAAACAGCTATATACAAACAGGATATGTTGGAGTTAACCAGTAGAGGGAAGGAACCTCTAGCATTTGGGGCAATCAGGAAATGGTTCTCACAGAAGAGGAGATTTTAGCTGGGACTTGAAGGAAGCCAGGTGGCAGAGATGGGAAAGGAGAGAATTTCAAGAATGGGAGACAGTCAGTGAAAATGACCAGAGCAAAGAGATGGAGCATTTTGTTCAAGGAACAGTAAAGAAAACAGTGTCGCTGGATCACAGAACACATGGGATGAGTAAGGTGTCAAAAAGTGTCAAAAAGTCTGCAATGTCAAAAAGACTACAGGTTGTGAAGAGCTTTGAATGCCAAGATGTTTTTCTATTGATCCTAGAGGTAATTGGAAGCCACTGGAGGGGTTACAGGATCAGACCTGTGCTTTAGGAAGATTCATTTGTTAGCTGAGTGGGAGACTGACTAAAATAAAAAGAGACAGGGCCAGAGGACCAACCAGAAGGCTATTGACATAGTTGAGGTGTGAGATAAGACAGGCTCCCTTCTGTCTCCCCTATGAAGCCTTTCTTGGTCCTTCCAGATTTCTCTAATCTCCCTTTCACTTGAACTCCTATAGCACTCAGTCTTTATGACAAATTAACACCTACTTATGTTCATTTGTTCATTTTTTCATTGATGACAGATTGGCTATGAAGGGGCACTTAGGTATGATACTTCTATGGTACTCTTATGGTACTTAGGTATGGACAGGATGGCACCTGGGTTGGGAGCCTATATGACTGGGCAATGGTAGTGTCTTCCACATTACTGGGGAAGTTCTGAAGGGGAAGAATGTGAGGAAAGATGATGAGTTCAGTTTTAGATATACCGAGTTTGAGATGTCTAATAGGCAGTTAAAGATGTGAGTCTGGAGGTTGGGAAAGAGGCTAGGTCTGGATGAGTAGATCTGAGAATCATCGAAATAGAGATGATCATTGAAATCATGGGAGCTGATGAGATTACCAAGTGAAATAATACAGAGGGAGAAGGAAGAGAGCCCAGGACAAAGCCCTGTCAGGACCCAAGGTTAGGGGATATGACCCGGATGAAGATCCAGAAAAGAAGGCTGAGACAGGAGGAAGATCAGGCTAGAGCAGTGTCAGCAGAGAGAAGAAAGCATCAGGTCTGTTTGCCTCAGTTTCCTCATCTGTAAAATGAGCTGGAGAAGAAAAATGGCAAACCACTCCAGTATCTTTGCCAAGTACACCCTAAATGGAGTCATGAAGAGTCAAACATGACTGAAAAATGACTAAACAAAACAACAACCGCAACAAAAGTAGGCTGGCATTCAGTTGTAGAGGAATGTCAATATCTGAGGCTGAGGAGTTTGCATTTTATACCAGAGGCATTTGATCAGGGGAATTTGAGTCATACGTGTCTCAAAAGATTATTTTGGCTGCGATATGGAGGCAGGATTGGAGAGAGGTTACTAGAAGCCGATTGACAGTGTTCAGTGCTGCAGGAAGGTCAAGAAGGATGAAGATTGTCATTAGATTTGGCAACTAAGAAAGAGCAGTTTCAGTTGAATGACATCAAAAGCCAGACTGAAAGGAGTGAAACAAGGTCAAGGATCATAGACGGTCTTCGCTAGGAGTTTCCCACAAAACAGAAACATGCAGGATGATAACTAGTAGGGATAGATTGGTCAAGTGAATGGTCTTTGAGAAGGAGGGAGACACGGGCATACTTGTAGATAGTAAGGTAGCAGCCAGCAGACAATGAGAAAATGAAGGTCAGAGAGTGGGTATGATGGAAAGGGCAATCTGCTGGAGAGGACAAGATGGCACGGGATCACTTGGGCATGTGGAGTAGTTTGCCTTGGCAAGAAGGGCCATCTTGTTATGTGAGACTAGTGTGAGGGAGATAGTAGAGAAGGAATCTTGGGGGTGTGGGATGAGGAGAAGGGGGAGCTCTCAGCAAATGACTTCAGTTTTTTTCAGTAAAATATGAGGCAAGGTTTTCTCTGTAAGGTTCTCTCTGACTCTATATTTCACAGGTAGCATTGATAGATATGATCTGAGATCTGCTTGGCCTCTTTGAAGAGTAGGAGTGTCAAGGTCAATGTCTGTACTGGCAGTATGTTAGCTGGGAAGAGTAGAGAGAAGGTAATCCCTAGGAGGGCAGCCAAGACTGGACTTTCTTTCCTTCAGTCTCAGAAGAGGGGATGGTATATTAGCCTTCTCCAGTATTGGTAGTCTAGGAATTCAGAACACAACCCCTTCCCTGATCATTCTTAAGGAGGAGGTAGTGCTTAGTTTATTCTGGCCAGTTTACCTTCTTCCCACAAAACACTAATTATACAAAGACCATCACAAAAAGCCCAATAATGAGTAAACCCACTTATTCAAGCAAAACAGTAAATAGAAGTAAAAGAAGTTATACAGATCAGAATAGACAAAATACACAAAAGTAAATGAGCTTTTCATCTGGGAGCAAAATAAGATCTCAGCTCAACCAAGGAAAGAAGGCTGGATCTCACTCAAGGGGAAGTCCTCTCCCACAAGTCTGTAGGAAAGCGAGCTGGAAATTAGCAACACGTGGAGAATCCACTTTTCCCTATGTATCTGCAGCATCTCTTGCCACACACGTCTTCCTAGAATGTCTCTGGAACCAACTCAGTAAGTCCCTTCTGCAGGTTGAAGGCGTCTTGCTCAGCTCTCTTTAGCAATTAGGACTCTGGTTTACCTAGCACAAAAACATCTCCAAGCTCAGGTAGAAGTTGGTTACATACAGACATAAATATATACACACACATATGTATGTGAAAGTTTCCTCTGTGATTTTTGTGACATATGTATGCATATATTTCACATGGTCATATATGTGTGTTTGTGTGTATGTATCACAAAAATCACAGAGGAAACTTTCCTTTAAATTGATACTTACCTTCTTCTTTCTCCTTCATCTTTCCAAATCCTACCTATCCTTCAGAGTCTAGCTGAAATTCCATCTCCCCCATGAAACCATTCTTGGGTCTTTTTGGACTTCACTAATCTCCCTTTCTCTTGAACTCCTTTCTATAGGACTCTTTACCACAAATTAACATATAATTATGTTCATTCATTCATTTTTTCATTAAACATTGATTTCAATGACTATATCTGAGTAGTCCTTTTCATTCCTAGGGCAAACCTTCATTATTCCCATCTTACACAATTGCAATAGTTTATTAACAGGTGATTCTGTTCTCCCTCCAATTGACTCAGTTCTTTCTCAGAACCCTTCCTTGGAGTCAAATTCAAAACTTTGCTTGGCACTCAAGGCTCTCCAGTCTGATATGATCCTTTCTTCCCTATCTTATCTCACGCTACTTTACCTCTCTACATTCTATGATCAATCCCTTGTGGCCTCCTATACTTAAATTTTTTAACCTCTCTGCTTTTGCTTACACAGTTCTTCATACCTGGAATGTCCTGTTTTCCCTTCTCATCCTCACACAAATTGATTTGAAGTTTTCTTTTTGTGATCTTTTTTAAAACCAAATATATACAATGTTCAGTTGTTTTTAGTCGTGTCTGAATCTTCATTTGGGGTTTTCTTGGCAAAGATTGCTGGGATGATTTGCCATTCCCTTCTCCAGCTCATTTTTATACATGAAGAAACTGAGCCAAACAGGGTGAAGTAACTTGCCCAGAGTCATACAGCTAGTAAGTGTCTGAGGCCAGATTTGAACTCATGAAGATGAGTCTTCCTGACTCCAGGCTTGGCACTTCCCACAATTTATTCAATAAGTAATTTAAAAATTGGCTTCTTTTCTATTTTCCACCAATTAAAGACCAGAGAAGAGATGGGAAGGGAGTGAAAAAGGGAAAGAGAGCCAGGAAGACAGAATTAAATTGTTATTGAATTCCTAACCTTTAAAATGTCACCTTTTCCAGGAAGCCTTACCTGGTTTGTCTCAGTAATTTTGCTTGCATTTCTCCAGTACACTTATCCTGTTTTATTTTGTACTATGCTTGTCTGTATATCTCACCATCCCCACCCCCACCTCCAACTAGGCCACGAGCTCCCTAAAGGAAGGGGCATTGTCTTACCTAAAATTTCTGTCTTCTGCAACACCGAGTCCAGTGCTCTGCTCACGGTAGTCACTTAATAAATGTGCATAAATTGAATTGAATTATATGCCCAGAATTAAGTAGACTCCTGTGGGGGGGGTGCTGCTAATGAGACCAAGTTCTATTCTCCTTCAGCTTCTAGTCTAGTAGGAGAGGTAAGACGTGATAGAATAACATAGGAAATCTTTCCCCTTCTCCAGGCCTCTTTTAAATGAAAATGTTAGTAGGCAGCTGGGTGGTGCAGTGGATAGAGCCTTAGATTTAGCACCAGGAAGGCCTGAGTTCAAATTCTGCTCTATAGTCTAGCTATGTGACCCAGGGCAAGATGCTGAACCTATCTACCTTAGTTTCCTCATCTGTAACATGGGAATAATAATAACTACCTCCATTTGTAAAGCACTTTACAAAGCTCTTTAGTGCTGTGGAAATGCTAGAGATGATGATGATGATGATGATGACGGTGATGATGGTGGTGGTGGTGATGATGGTGATGGTGGTGGTGGTTGTGGTGGTCGAGGGTGATGGTGATAGGAGTACCCTAGATGTACTCTAAGGACCCTGCTAACTGACGTTGTGTGTTCCAAAGGGCCTAACCGTTCTGACTGTTCAGCCTACACCTAGAATACTGTATTCAGTTCTCATATTTTAGGAAGGACGTTGATAACCTAGAGAACATCCAGGGGAAGTCACTGAGGATGGTGAAGATTCCTTCGTTAACGCCATCCAAGGATCTCTTGAAGGAACTGGGGGTGCTTAGCCTGGATTTAAGAAGACTGGTGGGGAGGGAGAGCCCCTGGATAGGAAAGTGATTTTCAAAGCTGTGAAAGAGGATTAGAGAAGAAAGAGAGTGTTTAGACACAGTGTAGTCCCTGCCTTCAGGGAGTTATAAGAGGATGGGGCACATATACAGTGACCTTGGGCAAAATATCCTCTCCTCTCTGGGTCTCATTTCCCTACAAAAATGGGGCTGGGGCTGGGGTTTGGATTAGATTCGGAGTTCCCAGCCTGGGGGGAAATTTTGAAAAAAGTTCTTTAATCCATAAGTGCACAGACATAATTTCGATCTTTATTTTCCTTCTGCTGAACCCCGTCTCCAAAAACATATGCAGGGAAATTTAGTTAAGAGGCAATCAGGTGGTAAAAGAGATAAAGTCTTGGGCCTGGTGTCAGGAAGAACTGAGTTCAAATGTGGCTTCAAATCCTTACAAGCTGTGTTACCCTAGGCAAGTCACTTAACCTCAATTTCTTCAGCTGTAAAGTAAGGATCATAATAGCATCTCCCAGGGTTGTTGTGAGTATCAAATGAGAGAATATTTGTAAAGCACTTTAGAGTAAAGTGTCTGGCACATAGTGGGTACTTAATAAATGATTCTTCCTTTTTTCTTCCCCTTCTCATTCCCCTTCCTCTCTATTTTTGTTCCAGGTAAAAAGTGTTCCTAGTTATGGCTCCAATAAGAATTCGGCAAGCATTTATCAAGTACCTACTATGTGCAAGGCAGTGCTTTAGGGGTTGGGGATGCAAAATTGAAATCATTTAATCAGGAATAATGTCAAAAAAGATTAAGAAAATAAAATGTAATTTAATTTACAGCAATGATACTTTCTCATTGGAGGTTTAGCCAGATAAATTATGTCCAAAAGATTATCCACCCATTGTGGGTAGATAGTTCCTCCAGTTGGAGGAATAATATTTAGAATAGTCTACTTTGAAGTCTAATAAAGTGGCAGGATGCCATGCTAATATGATCATGGTTAAATTTTTTTAAGTAATCAAGACAAGACAGAACAAATACTACTCATCAGGAGTGTCAAAGATATTTCTGTAGTTTGTAGAATTGTTTTTAATTTAGTTCCATTTTTCAAATATAGTTTAAGATTTCCTTTGAGAAATTTCAGAGTCCCTTTAACAATGCTAAACTTCTCCCTAAAACCAAAGGCCTTTTAAAAATACCAATATTCTGCTCTTCTTGTAACAGGGCTGTAAACTATGAAATACTATCTTGATTTTTAATTCCATACTATTGAAAATCAGTATCGTTCAGAGGGCAATGGAGATGCACATGGCGGGTGTGAGCAAGCAGCAACACATAACAAACTAAACCCTACAAAGAAGAGCCAGAGTAAAGTAGAGTATCAAAGAAATACATGATTGAAAAGAAAGATAGATTGGTCACATGGTATGTATTTGGGATAACTGATGCACAGTCCGTGTGTTCCACTGGTAATCTCTGGGTGTCAGAAAAAATGGAGAATGTTCAGCAACACATTGGATAGACTCCCTATGACAAATTTAGGATAGGATGTGGGCAACAGTAGCCCAGAATGAGCAGCTGTATTTGCCCTACTGAAAGGAACATCCATCCACATAGAGGAGATCACAGAGCCATTTGAGTATTTTTTGAATATAGCAAAGCCTGGGACCTCTATTTCATCTCTGCTACAGGGATGTGGGAAAGGGAGAAGGGTGCTATTGCTCAAGCTGGAATTGTTTCCCAGCCCCTTTCTGAGACTGGCCAACTCCTTCAGAGCCCAGCCTGTTCAAGGATGAGAGCAGGTGCCAAGCTGTCAACATTGAGTAATCAAATCCCACAACCCACTGAATGGGAGGGTGTGAGTACAGCAGCTTGTCTCCATTCAACTTATCTCAGAGACTATAGAACCTTCACCTTTTCCTCTCTTTATCCTTCCCCTCTTGTCCTCCATATGTCTTTCCCCTCTGTCTCATTAGCTTTTTTCTATCCTTTTATTTCCCCTTTCTTTCTTTTCTCTTTATTATCTTTTTTATTTCTCTCTTTTATCCCTTAATCGAATAAATGTGGAATAGAGTAATTTTTAAAAGTATTTGTTCACATCGTTGTTGCAAATATTGAATAAAATATTCTGTTTCCTGTTGGATGGCCAGGCCATTGAGTTGATCTATGAGCAATGGCTCACTAACAGAGTCCACAATTGAATATGAGGAAGAGATTAAGCAGAACTGCATGTCAGCAGGATGGTCTGTGCTCCCAGGCTGGTTTCTTTTTGGAATGACAACTCATCTTTTTAGCAACAACATTCTTCTGTTGATACAATATGACTAAAACTCATGGAATGCCATATTCTTCAAAGAAGCAAATTTGTGGGTAACCTAAAAAGCAATGGAGAGATAAATGTTGGGTCCAAATAGGCCATTACCAGCAATGACTTGTATGCAGTGGTCTAAAACATATCCAAAAAATAAATAATCAGAAAAGGAAGTGGATGCATCATGTAGAGAGCCAAGAATGAGAAATGGATAGCCCAGGTACTTCATTAATAAGCATATAATTTCAAATAACCTACAAGAAGAACTCCAGAACATTGGGTATAGCCTCATGGAGAACTTATGGTACGTAGGATGAGGCCATGCCTTTGATGAGATAAGGTATGGATAAATTGCGGTCTATTCTGTTGGGAATAAGCATATTGATATGAGGACCCATTGAAGTTCTGAGTTTCCCTTGTCAATTAAAAAAGTAAATCGAATGGCTTATCTTACTCTGAGGGAGGCAAACAATTGAATTAAGTTGCTTTTTTGTTTGTGTCTAACTGCTAAAGTGGTTAATCCTTCCCTGTTTCATCTCTTTTGTTGCCACAAAGAGAAGAGGGATAGAGACCGGACCAATGATTTTATCGCTATAGAGAACTCTTGGATAAGGAAGCTCCCCTCCCCCCCCCAGTGCAGATTGGCACCTGCTTTAAAAGGCATAATCTTAAAGAATTGCCTAGAGCGCTTAGAAGTTTTGTGATTTGCTCAGGGTGCCACAGCTAATACGTGCCAGGGGTCTTCCTGGCCTCATCCACTGGGCCATGCTGAGGAGAACATGTCATTGTCCACAGAGGTGGAAGAGCTAGTATAAAATTCCTCTTTACATTGTATATACTGAAAGTGTAAAATTAAATTATTTCAAGTTTAAATCGACGTGAGATCAGTGGTTACTATGAAGACTAGAATCGTAGATTTGGAGTTAGAAAGGAACTTAGAAGATCATCTAGTCCAGCTCCTTCATTTTGCAGGTGGAGAAGCTGAGGCCAAGAAAAGTTAAATGACTTTGCCAAGGTCATGCAGGGAGCAAGTAACAGAGCTGGTATTTCAGTCTAGGCCCTCTGACTTCAAAGCCTACTCTTTCCACAGTACAACTACAGTATGTACATTGCAAAGCCTATGGAGGGAAGAATCTATTTCTCCTGTAGAGCATTTTGTGTATAATAGCATGAACTGCTTACCAGGATATGGGCAAGTGAACAATATTATCTTATTAAGATGAGGATTTATGACCCATCCTGCTTTTCCTGCTGTTCTCGCATCCTTTATTGAGCCATATTCTTTGGGCAGTAGAGGAAAGAAACACATTAAATCCTGTTTGTTTTCACTCTGAAAAGGGAATTGTCCCTATTTCTGTCTATGGCCCCATTGTCCCAACCTGACAGGATACCTCAAAAGTGACTCATCCTTCTCCTTCAATGCCTGTGGTCTGTCAGTCTGTCAGAGTCTTGTTAGTTCAGTCAAACTGTACTACCCATGCTGGTCCCATCAGCACCACCCTGGTCAGGGTTCTTACACCCTCTTGTCTGGATTCCAGCCTGCTCAGTGGACTGACTGGCTTTTTCCTCCTCCTGGAGCACACACGCATGGATATACAGATCATTCTGCAGGAAATGTTGCTTTTGTATGCCATTCCTTTGTGGAGAAACCTCCCACAGGCCACACATTTACTGTTAGCAGCTCAGATTTTTCGTAGTCTTCTTAAATTTGTTACATGTGTCCATCCCAACAATCCCATAAAGTAGGTCATATGAGAATTGTTGGCCCAGTTTTCCAAATGAGAAAAATGAGATTCACAGAAGTTTAATAATAACTTACTAGTATTCATGCAGTTAAGTACAGTAGCAAAGTCAGGATTTGAATTCAGGTCCATGATATTACCCTTAGATAACAAAACTGTAACATAAATAACAGTTCATTTTTATATAACTGGTGTGTGTATGTGTGTGGTCTCCCCAGAGCTAGGTGACATAGTGGATAATGCACAGGACCTGGAGTCAGGAAGACTTGAAGTTCACATCCTGCTTCAGATACTTCCTAGCTGCGTGTCTCTGGGGAAGCCACTTAACTTCTGCCTGCCCCAGTTTCCCTATCCATAAAGTGACAATTATAATAGAACCTACTCCCAGGGTTGTTGTGAGGATCAAGTGAGATAATATTTGTAAAGTGCTTTCCAAACTTTAGAGCCATGTACAAATGTTAGCTACCATCATCATTATTCTATTATTGGACAGAGTTTTCACATATTGTTAGCCAAGAGTTTAATCAGTGTTTATAGATTACCTAAAAACCGTGTGATTCCTAGCACGCTCTGTCCCCTTTTCTGCCATCGTCACTACAGAAGCAGGGTGGGGACATAGCACTGAGTGTGATTTTTGTATTTGTCTTTTTTCCATGGATTGTCGTGGCCGAGTACGTTGTTACCAAATGGCCAGTCTATTGGCCATGACCTCCTTCAAGCTGACCTTGCCTGCTTCTTGCAAAGCAGAACTCGTCTGTTTCAGAGACATTTCTCAAAGTCTGGAGCCACAGCCTGGTAGAGTCTCCTGGGCTTGCATTCCTGTGGCAGGGCCTTCAAGAGCCCCTGGTGACCTCCATACCACAATGAGGGATCAGAGGAACCCTTTGTGGAGGTCACTGACATCCAAGATGTTGAATCTGTCTCCTTGCATTAGGGATTCTGGTTCGCTTTGCCTGTTAACCACACTTTGTGCATTTGCGTGTAGACATCTGAGATCGTGGGTCTTATTGCTGGCTCCTCTCCTGAATTTTGTCTCCTATAGACCTGTGTGTATCTCTATTGTTATTCTTCTTGCTATGTTATAACTCTTCTTTAACTTTGTGTATGTACATTGGTGGTTTTCTCCTTCCCTCTTCCCTTTCAGGCAAAAGCCCTTTTTAGTAAATTTTTGAGATAACAAGCAAATACATTTTTCCTAGCCATGGTTAGGGATCTGCCATTCCTAAATATCATTCCTGTATTTTAAAATGTGGTCTGGAAATTTAAATCCTGGGTGGCACAGTGGATAGAGTGCCTGGAGTCAGGAAGACTCATCTTCCTGAGTCTAAATCTGGCCTCAGACACTTCCTAGCTGTGTGACCCTGGGCAAGTCACTTAACCTTGTTTGCCTCAGTTTCCTCATCTGTAAAGTGAGCTGGAGAAGGAAATGGCAAACCGCTCCAATATCTCTGCCAAGAAAACCCCAAATGGGGTCAGGAAGAGTTGGACACAACTGAAACCACTGAACGACAGCAACCAAACCTTCCCTGTGTTCATCTGGGCAGATGTTTCCCCTCGCCCCAAGGAGCTCATTTTCTCTTTTGCTCTAGGTAGGCCCTTGCAGCTGGCTCAGCTATGCTTGCCTCCCCTTTAATGTGACTTGATCTTCAGCATTTTAAATAAATGTTCCCTTCCTGGGTGCAAAGGTTACATAGCTTTTTGACATAAGGCATGGCTGTCTATATATTCACACCCAAAGCACTGTTCAGATTGTTTCCTGGATACACCCTACATTCATGGGTTTTCTTGAGCCACGTATCTTGTGACTACCCTTCGGACCGGCAAACAAGTTTCTTGATCCCTCCTTGAAATGTATCTTGCAGGTAGTTAATTCCCTCCTTCCCTTCTCACGTTTCCCTTTTCTAGTTAAGGACAAGGATGTTAATTCTTCAGTCTACATCTCAAACCCATTTGCCTCTTTTTATAAGAGCTGCTGGTGCTTTCCAACATTGTTTTAGCCCGATCCCAGTGTCTTCTGTATCCACTGGGTTATTCCTGGACAGAATGAACCATCTTTAACCTTGGCCTGACCAGCAGAATCACCACAAAGTTCTTCAGCCGGTCGGCCCCTTTTTCTGTTGATACATTTTTTAAAAGAAGCCCAGTTTCTCTGTCTAAAATTCCTTGCACTTGTGACCAAGTTGTTTTCTAATATGAACTTGACAAGCAGGAACGTTGCCATAAACAAAGAAGAACAGGAAAGAGGATTGTACAGGGACTTGTTACTTACAGCTTGGGTTAAAAAGACATATTCAATTTAACCAAATTGTGACAAAGCTGCCCCACTTTTCTGTGTCCCGTTCTGAACTTCTTGCTGTTCTTTGCTCCTAAGAATTTGAACCCAGGTTCAAATTTAAGTTTAGGTTCTGCTGTAAGGTGAGTGCACATTCCATCCTGTCGTACTCTCTCATCCTCTGATTTTTCAGATCACGAAATGAATTCTCAGAGAAGTGAGCGACTTACCTAAAATCACTGGATTAGCCAGTGATGTAGCCAAGACTAGCACCTGAAGTTTTCCCTCTCCTCTACTACATGGTACTTACATATTACATGTTTATCTTCTTTTCTGGTCTAGAATGAAACATTCAAAGTCAGGAACAAGAGATGGGGGTTCCTGGGCAAAGGAAACATCCAGGTCTCAGTCACTGGAAGAAGGTGGATACAGCTGTGTGTGGATGGATGGGAGAGGGAAAGGCAGATGGTCGCTAAAGCTGTGGGTGGGATGGTTTTTAGGTCATGGAAGGAAGAGCATTCAGGCTATGCAGAAACCTTGAAAAAGGAAAACCTTCATAAAATTACTCATTTTCACAGTGTCTGTTAATTAAAAAACTTTTTTGGGTAATGAATCTGTGATTTGATCCATATAGAGAACTCTAGGTAAGGAAATTCCTTCTACCAATGTAGATCAGAACTTTCTCTGCAACTTAAGAGTCTTGGAGAATTGTTTACGGGGGGACCCAGGGGTTATATTATTTGCCCGGGGTCACACAGCCAGTATGTGTCAGGGCTAAGACTTGAATGTACAACTCTGACTCCAAGATCAGTTCCATTCACTACACCATACTGTCTGGAGTTGGTCAACATGCAACTGAAATCCATAGTGAATCAGGAGTACTAGGTGGTCAGTAGTTATATTTGTGCTCAAGTTGCATGGAAAAGTCCGACAAGGATATATTCCAGGAAGATGACCTACTTGCTTTAGCTGACTAATCTTTCAGCAAATGACACTCTATTTCTATGCTTCAATTGAAGTCTTGAGCCATTGCTGGCTTTTGAAAATAATGTGAAAAGGTATTCTCTGAAGGTCAGTTTCCTGGTTTGAGGCACTCAGTTATAAAAAGGACTATTCATCATTCAGAACTCTGACATAATGACAAAAACTCTATTTGTCCCAGGTAAACAACCCTTTGGGAAGCAAAAAAGGGGTGGAAAAGTGGTTGAGCATGCAGGAAATTATAATTCCAGTTCCGTGCAATAGTTGTAGACATGATAGAGCATTTATTAAGAGCTTACTGCATTCCAGCTCAAGTCATGTCACCAAGCATTTATTAATGGCTCCTATGCATCAGGCACTGTGCTAAGTGCTAGGGATACAAAAATGGGCAAAAGCAGTCACTGCCTCAAGGTTCCCCTAATCTAACCAAGGGGATGTAATAGTACTTGTACTATGTAATAGTACTTGGTGCTGAGAATACAAGTACAAGCAAGAAGGACAGTGATTGCCTCAAAGAACTTATACCCTAATGGAAAGAGTCACTGTATCAAAAGGAGTTGGAAAGTGGTGGGCAGGCATAGAGTAAGTGTGGAGTGGGAAGTTGGAGTTTGGGGGAAAAAATGATGACCTGAGTAGAAACAGCATGGTGTGGAGATGACCAGAAAGTAAGACAGGTTTAGTATTTAGTATTTCAGAAGTCCTGGGCTTTTCATCTTCTGTTGGATCTATTCTTTAGGCATTTTAATATCCAAAATAATTCCCTGCCCAGTCTGAGAAAAACAGAAAATGGGAATCAGGACAATATTGGAATATTTAGCCTAGAACTTGGGCTCAGTTTGACTAGGTAAAAGAATGAATGGGGGGAGAGAGAGGGAGGGAGGGAAGTTAATGCCATTAGTCTTCTGGGCATTCCATAAGAAGGAATCTAGATGGGCAATCCTAGAGCAAATCACATTGTAGAATGGGTCAAAAGCCTTGATTTTTGAGAGATGTGAAAAGAGAAAATCTGGAGGATAGAAATTGTGAGACTTTGATTTGGGGTGGGGGAGGGGAATAGCATTTCACTTTAGACATAGGGGCAGCCAGAGCATCTCGTTCTACTTTTTAGCATTAGCCTGTGGCCAAGATTGATTGACTGATTGACCTTGCCTCTGACTATGCCGGTACCCCATTGGGCCAAGCCGAGACATCAGAGACCAGTGTGGGAGAAGGAGGGAGCTCTGGCAGAATTAGAAACAGACACCCTTTAAAAAATACCTCTTCTGTCCTGGAAAAGTGAGTTAACATGTAAAAGTACTTTACAATGTTCCCTTTCTAATGTGCTTGGGCTGTAAGCTGCCATTGGTGCTAAGAGTGATGGGAAGCGAATTCTTCCCCCAATTTCCAACTGGAAACCGAAGGGAGAGAAAGCTGTGTAATGGGAAGACTCCAGAGGTTCGGCTCTTTCTCCTTGTGCTTCTTCCAGACAGACTACAGAGTAGGCAGATCCTCATAACTCAATCAAACATGACCTTCGATGAAACACTTACCCACTTCATGCCTTGCCTCCCTCCAGTTACTGTGAAAGGCTGGCAGTTGTTGAGTCAGCCCGACAAAGCAGCATAGAGCTCAGCGTAGAGCCAGAGTACACTCTAGCTCTTGTTCTGACAGAGAGCCAAACTCTGTAATTTTATCAAACTGATTGTGTGGGACCTGATTGATGAGCAAAGACCCCTTAGGGCCCTTCTCCATTCCATGCCATTTTAAAATGTCACTTAATATTATTGTTTGGTGGAGAAGTGTGTCATAACGGAAGGAGCACTGATCTTGTCTTGTGTCTAAATCTTACAAAAGAAACATACTTGGCTGTGTTGTCCTGGGCAAATCACTTACCCTCTCCACGTTCTAGGCAACTAGAGTTCCCTAGCACCATGATTCCAGAGACCCATTGATAAGGAATGCTGCTCACCAATGCTAGGGAGTGAGGGACTCAATGTGCACAGGGACATTTTTCAACATGGCCAATGTGGGAATTTGTTTGCTGGACTATGCTTATTGTTACAAGGGTTTGGCTTTTTTTTTTTTACAAAGTGGGAGGTAGAAGGGAAATAAAATAAATACTTATTAAGTGACAAGAAAAGACTAATTTTTAAAAAAAGACAAGTTATAGAGAAGGCATTAATTAGCATTGATAGGGGAAGTTTCCTCAGCCAGAGTTCTTTAGATGAATGAAATCACAGGTTCAGTCCCTTTTCCTATTGCAAATATTTGGCAGAATTTTTGTCTTTAGTTATAGATGAAGAAATGTCATGGTTAAGTGGCAGAGCTAGAACCCAGGTGTCCTGACTGCAGTGCTAGTGTCAGTCAGTGCTGCCTTCCTCTCCTTTGTGGGCTTTTGCTCCAGGTTGCTCCCACTTACCATGAGTATCTCCTAAGGTTCGGTCTTGGGCTCCCTTCTCGATCTACAGGCTTTGGCTTACAAAGCCAGATCATTGGTTCCTGTGGATTCATTTGTCCTTTCCATACAGATGATCCTCAGATCTATTTATCCAATCCAAAGCTCCCTCCTGACATGCAGTCTTGAATCTCCAACTGTCTACTGGACATTTCAAACTGAATGTCCCATAGACAAACTTAACATGTCCCAAAACTGCTCTCATTGCCTTTCCTTCCCCTCCCCGCAAAAACCCTCCCTTCTTCCTAACTTTTGTATTACTGTCAAGAGCACTACCACCCTCCCAGTCATCCAGACCCTCAACCTAGGTGTCACTGATTCCAGAGCAGGGACTGGTTTTGCCTTTCTCTGTATCTCCAGCATTTAGCAGAATTCTTGGCACATAGTAGGTGCTTAATAAATGTTTGTCCACTTATCCCTTTGTTCTTCTAGAAATGGTGAATGCATTGATGACCTTCCTTGTGCAGGTAACAAGACTTCTGTACCTCATTATAGTGTTTCTGAGTTCCTCTGACCATTACTTGATGTCCAGCCTTCTGGCGTTGAGGATCTCTACACTTAGCTAAGGTGGTAGTCAGACAACAGACTCATGGTCCATCCCTGGAGCCACTCTCAAAGAATCATGACATTTTAGGATTGGAAGGGACCTCAGTAGTCACCTAGTCCAAGCAACACCCAGAGTGAAATTCTCGCAATTTACCTAATAACTGGTCACCAAGATTCTGGTGGAGTTTAACTTTCGATGAGGAAGAAGCTGTAACCTCCTAGGGTAACTCACTCCTTTTTGGGATAGTTCTTATTTAGAGATTCTTAACTTGGGGGTCCATGGACCCTGTGAGCTAAATACTATAGGTGTTATTATCTCCACTGGGGTCCATTTGAAACCAGAGGACAGGGGTTCAAATCCTGCCTCTATCATTTACTATCAGTGTGACCTTGGGCAAGTCACTAAATGTCTCTGGTTCTTAGTTTTCTCATGTATCAAAATGAGGTGGTTGGGCTAGATGACCTCTAAGGTCCCTTCCAGCCCTAAATCTATGATTCCATGATATTAGTTAGAATAACTATTACCACTCATATTTGCATAGTGCTTTACTCACAACAACCCTTGAAAATTAATCGTTGTTCTGTTGTTTCAGTCATGTCTGACTCTTGGTGACCCCATTTGGGGTTTTCTTGGCAGAGATACTAGAGTGGTTTGCCATTTTCTTTTCAGCTTATTTGACAGATGAAGAAGCTGAGGCAAACAGAGTGAAGTGACTTGCTCAGGGAAACACAGCTAGTAAGTGTCAGAGGACAAATTTGAACTCAGGTTTTTCTGATTCCAGGCCCGGTGTCTACTGAGAAATAATAAGTACCAGTTATAGAGTGTTTTAAGGTTTGTAAGACAATTTACAAATAATATCTCATTTTATTCTCACATAACCCTGGGAAGTAGGTGCTATTATTTTCCTCATTTCAAAGAGGAGGAAATTGAGGCAGAGAATGGTTAAGTGACTTACCCAAGGTTACACAGCAAGTAACTGTCTGAGGCTGAATTGGAAGTTGGGTCTTCCCAGTTCCAGGTCCACTGTCCCACCTGGCTGCCCTGTAAAGTTGGAAGGACAAGTAGTCATATTCTCAGTTTATAGTGAGGACAGTTTTGCTCAGAGAGCTGATGGGACTTGTTTAACATCACGTAGCTAAATGGAAGAGCTGGGATTCAAACCCAGGGCTCTTGACTTGAAGTCCTGCGTTTTTTCTGCTGGGTCACATTGTTTCTCAATACTTGAGGGAGGTATTTCTCCTCTACCCCACCCCACCCCACTTTTTCATCTTCCCTTTTCTGTGTTGGATTTCTCCAGTGCAAGATTCTTCTTGAATTTTGTATTCCCAGAGCTTATTATTTTCACTAACATGGTTTCCTTTGTAATCCTTTGTGTTTCATTTTGTTCATTGAAAAATATTATTTTCAAAAGGGGCCCATGTACTTCATCAGACTATTAAAGAGCTCTCTCTCTCTCTCTCTCTCTCCCTCTCCCTCTCTCTCTCTCTGTCTCTGTCTCTCTCTCTTTCTCTCCCTCCCTCCCTCCCTTCCTACCTCTCTCTCCCTCTCCTTCTCCCTTCCTCACTCCCTCCCTGTTCTAGAAAAGTCTAAGCAGTGGCTGGTGCTGCCAAGGTGTAAAGGCATGCTAAGGCGTGATAGCATGCCCCAGTCACAACCCATCTGGAGTATTAGGTTTATTTCTAGGTGGCACAGTTTAGGAAGGGCTCCGATAAGATGGAAATGGTCCAGAGGGCAACCGGGATGGAAAAAGCCTCGAGTCTATGAGGTACTGGTGATGTTTAGCCTAGAGAAGACCCAGGGGGTGGTGGGATATTTATTTTTAAGTATCTGTAGGTTGCCATGTAGAAGAGGGATTAGATTTGTTCCGTTCAGCCCAAGAGGAACCAGGAGGAAAATGAAAGTTGCAAAGAGGCAAATTTGGTCATGTTAAAAGAAAAAAAAGCTTCATAACAATAAGGTGTGTGTGTGCGAGAGAGAGAGAGAGAGAGAGAGAGAGAGAAAGAGAGAAAGAGAAAGAGAAAGCAGGGTCAGTGAGGAAGGTGAAGCAGAGCTGATGGGATTTTTCATCCTTTCTTATTTCATTTGGAAGCCTCTTCAGTCCCCTGATCATTTTATTGATATAGTGGAAGGAATACCACACTTGGAGTCAGGAGAGATGGGTTCAAATCCTACCTGTCGCCTACTACTTTTGTGATTTTATGAAAATCACTAACCTCTCTGGACTTTATTGTCTTCTCTTGTAAAATGGAGATAATTATGCCTGTACTTCTTACCTTGCGGGTTTGTTGTGAAAGGTCAAATAAAATAATGTATATGAGAAATATTGTATGAAGCTTAAATGTTCCCTCTCTCTGGATTCTCTCCGCACCGCCAGTTTCCAAGCTATCTGGCTTGAGGCCTAGTGCCCAGAGCAGCACACAGTGGAGATGCATTCTCTGCTCTGTCTCACCCCACCCCCATATCTGGGACTCCAGACTGCTCAGTTTTTCTCCTTTTCCTGGTCTCGTCTCCTCTCTACTCGTCTTTCTCTTTCCCTTCTCCAGCAGTCGGGTTTTTCTGTCCTCCAGTGAGGACATAAGCAGCGTCTCACCAAGTTGTCCCACAGTCTTCCCTGCTCTGTGCTCTGCTTGCCAGGATCGGGGTGGGAGTGCTGCTCGTCATGCCTCAAAGGTCAGGAATCTACCCAGAGCGCTCCTGACCTCCCTTTAATAGCCTAGCTCAGGTTTCTCATTCATAAGTAAATCCAGACTGGTTTTGGCCCAATTTTTACCTTTTCAGCTTGTACAGCTTCTTCATGGATCAAATTCTCATGCATCTTCTACTCAGTGAGTAAAAGCACACTTCAGTTCAACCATCGCCATTGTGAGGTCCTTTGCTGGGCACCATGGGATGGGGGGACCCAAAGATATGCTCAAGAAAGTTACTCTCTAAAAGTGGAATGCACCCAAATGCATTTGTCTGAGAAAAGGACTTTGTAATCCTTCCTACATTATGTAAATGTGAGTTGTATCAAATCTCTCCTTAAAATTTCAAGGACCCTAACTCATAGTAGTCTAGGATTTAGTGAACTGGTCTTTACATTATCTGCGATGGCACAGGAGATAAAGTGCTGGGCCTAGAGTCAGGAAAACCTGAGCTCAGCCTTAGATTCTTACTAGACGTGTGACCATAGGCAAGCCACTTAACCTTTCCTGCCTTGGTTTCCTCATCTGTAAAATGAGAATAATCCCAAGGTTGTTGCTATAAGGATCAAATGAAATAATATTTGTAAAGTGCTTTGCAAACTTTCAAGTTCTATGTAAATGCTAGCTATTATTATCAATGTTGCTATTTATGATTTGATATATTTTGATCATATCCCCCTCAGCCTTTGCAGAAAAGCATGAACATTTTTAATCTGAGCTCATCTGACACCATCTGCTCCCTTGATCATTTTACTGGTTCATCCCCGGACTATTCCCAGTCCATCTTTTTTTTGAACTCTCACCTGTGCCTTTTGTTTTTTATATTCTAGTCATTTCTACTTAACCCTGGCCCTACAGAACTCTTTTTTGTAATTAAGCAAAGCCAATAGACACACTGATTGTATCTGACAGCATATGCTATATTCTACATCCATAAGCCTCCACTTCTCTACCAAAAAGAGAGCGAAGTGCTTCAGGACTAAGTTGTTCATTACAGTTCATCAGCATTGGACTGCCTTGTCATCACTTCTATTATTGTCATCATTGTGTTAATTGTTACCCAGGCTGTTGCCTCTGATCTACATTACTTCATGAAAATCATTCCATATTTCTTTGAATTCTTCATATTCCTCATTTCTCATTTTTTGATGATATTCCCTCATATTTCTATACCATAATTTCTTTCCATTCCATTCTGTTTCTCGCACTCCTGCCTTCTCTAATCCTTCTTTCATACTATTTCCAGAATAATATTTCTCATGTAGAGATCTGTCCATTTCATTCTTCTGCTCAAAAATTATCCATGACTCCCTATTACCTACCAATAAAACTTCTAACAGCTTTGTCTGATATTCAGTAACCTCTACAATCTGGGCCCACTTGGACCATTCCATTCCTCTGTATTGAGATATGGTTGTCAGAAGAGTTCACAGTATTCCAGGGACATGTACTATAATTTTCTGCTCAGTAACATGGTTATACTCTCTGTACATAAAATCATAGAATTCTAGAATTGAAAAGGACCTTAGAGGGAATCTAGTCCAGTACCTTGTCAGGTGTACAAATTTCCCCTACGACATCTCTAACAAGTAGTCATTGAGCGTCTGATAGAGTACCTCCGAAGATGGGGAGCTCCCTTCCATACCATTGTCAGAGAGTTCTAATTGTTAGGAAGATTTCCTGATGTTGAGCCAAAACTTACATCTTTCAACTTCCACCCATTTTCCAATTCCCTCCCTACTGATGATGTTTGCTTCTTCAGCTTCCTGGTACACAATTGTTGGAAAACAGTCATTCTCTCATTCCCTGTCACTCTCTTCCCCTACCTCACATTCCTCTTAACCCTCTCCTGGACTTTGCAAAGGAGGAGAAAGGATTCATTTTTTGCTACAGTTTATTCTTATTCTTGAAGCATCTATATCTTGATTTTTGATCAACAAGAAAACAGGTAATTCTGGATTTTTAGCAATTGAAGAGATGTTACTAACCACAGCCTTTTAAAATATTCATGGCACAATGAAACATCAAATTGTTCTTGGGGAATGTGTTTGAGTCATTATAAAGAGCTAGGAGAGAGATAATTTGTGAAGAGTAAGAAAGACTATAAATTTGGCCCAAAGAAAAGGAACAATTTATTTTTCCTAGTGAGTCAATAAGATTTATCAAGTGCTCCACTATATGCCTGGCATTGTGCTAAGTACTGGCCAAAGAATCTCTATGTTGGTTATTCTTTTTAATTTTTTTTTCATTCTTGCCTTCTTGTTTGCTTTTCTTTAGATTGACCCTTATTAGATGTTCTCTCAAATTCTACCCCTCTGTCTTAGGAGCTGGAACAATATCATTGAAGCCTGGGGATATTGTAATGATTGGTGTATTTTAAGGCTATCAGGATCATTTGTTCATTCATTCAACAAACAATCTGTTAAAAGCTTGCTATGTGAATACTAGATTTTGAACCAGAAGATCTGGGTGCATATCCTTGCTCTGTTCTTTCTTATTACCAGTGTAATCATGGGCAAGCCTTTACCCTTTTCTGGTCATAGAACCTCTGAACCAAAGTCACTGTGCTAGGCACTAATTGAAATAAAAAAATTCATTTTTCAGTGCCCTCCCTACTGATGATGTTTGCCTCCATCAAGGCAAACAAGATGCAAATCCTCAAGAAGCTTACATTCTACAGAAGGGAGGGTGGAGAAGGAAAAACAACATGAGGATATGGCATAGAAATTAGATTTTTAAAAATGTAATAAGTAGATGAAGGGCAAAAAAACAATATTGTGTGTTTCAAAGAAGGAGAGAACATTTCTGACTTGGTGGAAGATCAGTGAAGGTATCACAAACAGGGTAACATTTGAGCTGGGTCTTGAAGGATGGGTAGAATTTCAATTGGTAGCAGCCATGGTCAGATACCAATAATTATTGCTGGTCCCAGGGACAAACGTAGCCACAGAAAGCAGTTAGGGAAACACGCGAGGGCAAAATATGGAAGATGCATGCCATGAGAAGAGACACAGTCTCTCTCATTTACCCTCACTGCCCTCTCTGAATGCCTAAGGTCGTCTTGCAGAACCAGCAACCCTGCCTCTCTCTTCCCTCCCTCTGAAAGTCACACAATTAAATGTAGGTTCTTAACTGGGAGTGAGAGGCAGTGCAGTGTAGTGGATAAAGATTGATGGAGCCAGGGAGAAATGAGTTCAAGTCCAGTGTCTGAAACCTCCCAGCTGTTGGAACCCTGATATGTCACTTAACTTGTCAGCACCATGACCAGTTTTCTACACAAGGTTAAGTTCTAGACAAGCTGCTGATCTATATCAGTGAAAGGCCTTTCTGTACTTGGAGTAGCCCATGCCATTAAAGTATCGACCTGACAAACAGAAAAACTGAGAAGAGACCAATTTTTTCCACAGGCAGATGAAATACATACACACACCCATATTTGTATTTCAGTTGGTGCCAGGAAGATTCTTATGTCAACCTGCTGTTTGTATTCTCCTCACTGTCATCTAGCCCTTCCTTGGTAATATCACTTACCGTCACAGTTCTATGAAGATGCCTTTCTGATGTTTATCTTTAGTGTTGACCTCTCTTCTGAGCTAGAGCTTTGCATCTCCAGCTGCCTCTACAACACAGTGCCTGGAGATTCCACTTGCATCTCAAACTCAGCATGTCCTAAACCAATTGGCATTTGGGTTGGTTAGACTTTAAAAGTTTGAGAAGAAATTCAACAAATGAAGACCACCTCCTCTGTGAGGGCTTCCCTGATTACCCCCAGTCACTAGGGGTGATTACTTTTTGTTTTGTACTTATTACATAACATAATTCTATGTAAATATATGTATTATACATATATGCACAATATATGTATATATCTGACATATTTGTAATGTATGCTATGATATGTTGTAACTACTGTTTCTATGTTTTATAAATGACAGAACTGGGATTTGAACCTGGGTCCCTAGGCTTCAAATTTTCCATTTTTTTTTCTAACTTTTTTTTCAAAAATAAATTTCAAATTTTTTCCCCCAAATTGGGGATAGCTAGGTGGCACAGTGAATAGAGCAACGGCCCTGGAATGAGGAGGACCTGAGTTCAAATCCGGCCTCAGACACTTGACACTTAATAGCTGTGCGACCTTGGACAAGTGACTTAACCCCAATTGCCCTGCCTTCCCCCTCCAAAACAAACAAACAAACAAAATTTTCCAAATGTTCCTTTCCATTGTGCTACCATAAATACCAACTTCATGTGAATTCTATATAAATACAGAATCAATATGAGATACCAATTATAGAAAGACCAAATCATTGATTCAGTCCAGTAGTCTCTTGTTTTAATCCATGTATGTGGTCTTAGAACTAGACAGAAGGGTCCAAAGGTACTCTTGTTGCCTTCTACCTCTAGCACCCTGGTACAATGAATTTATCAGATTCACTATCATCTTGAGAAGCTAGGTGACGTAGTGGATTGAGTGCTGGTCCTAGATTTAGGAAGACTCATCTTTGTGACTTCAAATCCAGCCTCAGACACTTCTTAGCTATGTGACCCAGGGCAAGTCACTTAACCTGTTTATCTTGGTTTCTTCATCTATAAAATAGGCTGGAGAAGGGAAATGGCAAAATACTGTAGTATCTTTGTCAAGAAAACCCCAAAGGGGTTTGGGCACAGCTGTTGGACACGGATGAAATGATTGAAAAATAATATCTTGGATGAGAGGTTGTTCCTGACCCTGATATGAGTAATTAGACAGAAAGGACCTTAGAGGTCAGTGAAGGAGAGAAGAAAGGGACTACTGTTTGGGTGGGGAGGTGGAGATGGGAAGAACAAATATGGAGGTAGATTCAGGGCATAGAAATTTCCCAAATGAGGGGATCAATTGAGGAGGGAAAGCTCAAGCAAGATCTCCCATGGGTGCTCTACTGGGCAGTGGGGGATTTAAAATGAGGCTTGCTGCTAGGTATAATATTTACTTGTTAATTGGCTGAGACAACACAGAGCAAATACCTTTATTTTGACTAAAAATACCCCCTAGTCCTAGACGGTCTAAACACCTCACTAGGAGCTACTAGCTGCCAGTCTTTAATTGTGGATCTTTCAGGTCCTCACCCCTGACAAGGAGAACCCTGCCCTATGTGTCTCCCCATGTTTTATTAGGAAGAAATCCCTAGCTTATATTTTTAAAATGTTGCTTCATGGGCCACATTAATTTTTCAGTCATTTAGGAAAATTGTCAGGCCACCATGACCTGAAATGCTAATGTAAAAAGGTTAATGCCACTTAACTTTTTCTTACTCCCACCAATCTCATGCACTCTCTTCTCTTTGCCTTTTGCCCCTTATCCTGTCTTCTACAGTGCAGCATTTTCCTTGGGAAATGTGGAGAAAAGAGTTAAATGCTTAAGTATTGAAAACCTCGCTCTTCTGATTAAGCAAATTAATCAGTATTCATAATTGAAATTAGTTCTCTAGTGGCGCCTGTAGGAGCAGGAATCAAGAATAGGGAGAGAAAAACAAAATAAAACAAACGTATATATATATGGATGTAATTTCTGCCAACTAAAAAGGCTTAAAGTTTACTTAGGATCATAGGATTTTGATCTCGAAGTGACTTTAAAGATGGATTGATTAATTTAAGATCAACTAGCCCAACCCTGTGGTGAATAAAGTGCTGGTCCTGGAGTCAGGAAGACCAAAGTTTAAATCTGGCCTCAGACACTTACCAGCTGAGTGATCCTGGGCAAGTCACTTAACCCTATTTGCCTCAGTTTCCTCCTTGGTCAAATGAGCTAGAGAAGAAAATGGCAAACCACTCCAGTGTCTTTGCCAAGAAAACCTCAAGTGGGGTCACAAAGAGTCAGACACAATTGAAATAACTGAACAAAAAAAAAATAACCCCATTCATCTTACTGGGTTAGGATTTGAAGCTGGAAGGAACCTCCAAGGTCACCCAGTCCACTGCCTTATTTTATCTTGGGAAAACTAAAGCCCAGAGAAATAAAGCCTCCCCCCCCCCAGTCCCTGTGACACTCAGGTCTCTCAATATGGTTCTAAACCTATAGCTTTGACCCAATAAAGTCATTCTTCCTTTTTGGTTCATTCCTCCCACCTGGAGAATTTCAGAAAATGTTATGTGTGTTCTCAATAACAGCTCATGTCTAGGTTTTCTCCAAACTCATGCAAAGGTACTCAATGCGTATAGTATGCATATGGGTATAGGACAGCCATATTTCACTCCCATAGAATATGCATAGTATCCTTGAGGGAGCCCTTAGATAGACACATATAGCACACAATCTATTCAGTTCCCTCAGGAGCTATATCTGGGGGCTGTGAACTTACTGTTACAGGAAGATTTATGGGTTAGATAGCTACTATTTCAAAGAGCAAGATATGAAGCAGCCGAGGCCAGGAGATCTAGACCTTGCCCTTTGCTCTTGGCTACTGCCCTCTTATCAGTCAATGGGAAAGAGATTGTTTGTTCACATTCAAATTCAGGAGCTGTTGAACTTGGGGTTCACCATAAGATATTTCTCAAGGCTACTGTTGCTTAGAAAATCTCCCTGCTCTTACAAAGCTAGTGTCCTGGATTACACTATGTAGGAAATTCAAAATCTGCACTGTCTGCCTTCTCCAAATAAGATTTTGGAACTCATGAATATTGTCCATGAACTACTCTTGAACTAAGCAGGCCTAGTCTCCTTTTGTCATGTGCTCCAGCTTCAGATCCCTGTTAACTATTGGGGGGAGCATGGAGGAGGGAAGGAAGAAGGTACAGTAGACATCAGTATAAGGAGAGAAGGACAAAGAAGAGAAAGTATAAGTTTGATTGATTTCCTATCTCACTTTATGTTGACCAGCAGGCAGCTAGCTGGTCAGTGGTTACAGTGCCAGGCTTGGAGTCAGGAAAATTCATCTCTCTGAGTTCAGATCTGGCCTGAGACACTTACTAGCTGTATGACCCTGGTCAAGTCACTTATCCCTGTTTGCCTCAGTTTCCATATCTGTAAAATGAATTAGAGAAGGAAATGGCAAGCCATTCTAGTATCTTTGACAAAAAAAAAGTCCCAAATGGGGTCACAAAGAGTTGGACACAACTGAACAACAACATTGAAAAGGACTTCCGTATATACTACTCTTCCTACAAGATATTGTATCCCTGACCCTCAGTCACCAGTCAGATTGGAAACAGCCCTAGGTTCTATGCACTGATCAGAGGAGTTCTCTGTATATTAGCAGCAAGGCTCATCCATGTTGACTCTTCATAGTGAAGTGCCCGTTAGATAAGGTTCGTTCTCTATAACCAAATGGATTAGGGAACTGTACAAGTTGATAAAGCCTTTCCTCACCCCCACCCCCATCAACTCCCTTCATATTAATTAAAGAAAAAACAGGGAAGGATCTCTGGCAATCAAAACGACTACTTAAATTCAAATGTAGTACTTATGTCTTATTGGATTAATGTGCCAAGAAAACTTGACTAGGTAGTGAATTTCTATAAACTGAATTTTATTTTTCTACTGGTTTCCACTTTGTAGTTGGAAATATGTTTCCAAGGAAATATCTTCTAGCCAACTTGCTTAAGAATTTTTTTCCAAGGAAGAAATTAAGATTGTATTCAGATCCCTGGTGTATTTCATGTTATAATTCTGAAAATCTTTCACAAAACTTTGTGGCATCTCTCTAAGTCTGAAATGATCCTAAAGCTATTGGTATCATTCCTTCCCACCCCCAGAACCTCATGGTCCTTCCTAGCACATGGAAAATTCTTTTATGCTTGAAGATTCCATTATCCTCTTCTCCTGATCCCAGCCCTGGGATATCCTTCTCCTTCTTTTCCTTGGTTACCTAGTATAACGCTTTGTGTATTTGAGCTTGCAAATTCCCTAAGTTCAAAGCTTTGGGTTCTGGTAACTTGTAGTTGCATGGCTGATTGCAAAATGATTTTTTAGTCTTACATTAATATTTCTTTAAGTTCAAATTCTATAAAGCAAGCTTCTTTAAAACCAGGGCTATATATGCCATGCTTTGCCTTGTCATACCATGTTTTACTTTTTCTTTAATCATTCATTGCTCCATTTGCTTCATAGGCTGAAGAACAATGTGAGTTGAAAACCATCGAGAGAGAAAAGGCAGTGGCACCTTTGCCACCCAAAGAGGCTTCTAAGTGTCACAAAGAAGACTTGGCCAAAGCACTATATGTAAGTAGTCTGTGAGAGTGATGCACGGACTTTAAAAGAAAAAGAAGCCAGTATTCTGTGGGCAAACCTGCTTTCAGACACTTTTCGTAGTATACTTTTGTGTTATGTTATAACGAAATGCTTTTTATTTCTTTTTGTCTTTTAAATTAATTTATTTATTTTTAGTTTACAAGCTTTTGAGTTCCAAATTTCCCCTCCAAGATGGCGTGCAATCCGAAATAGGTTCTACATATACCTTCACATTAAATATATTTTCACGTTAGTCATGTTATAAAGAAGAATTATAACCAATGGAGTGAACCATGAGAAAGAAGAAACAAAACAAAATGAGAGAGAGAGAGCAAATAGTTTGCTTCAATCTGCATTCAGACTGTAATTCTTTCTCTGGATGCAGCTTCCTTTTTCCAACATGAGTCTTTTGGAGCTGTCTTCAAACTTCGCATTGGAAATGCTTTCTATTTCAAATTGTTCTGATTACTTATGGCTCAACCACATGTTTTCCCCCAGTTACAGTATGTGGATATTCCCAGCGCTCTCTTTGTAATTCCCATTTTTGGTTTTGTAACATGACAAGGTGTTGCCAAATTTCCTTTTTTCTTGATTGATAAATTTTGTTTGACCCAGAACACATGTACTTCTGCTTCCCAGCTGCTTACCCCACAATGGATAATTCTCAAAATAGTTAAGTAAATGAACAGGAAATGGAGGTGGTTGACAATTATTTTAAGGGGTATTACAAAATCTTCAAAGAATCCTTAAAATAAATTTGAATTAACATAAAGGTTGAAAGAACCTTTGGAGTTGAAGAATAATCTAACATTGGATAATGTCTGTAACTGAAAATAGTCGATGGAGATAATGGAATGAGCATGAGTGCAGATCCTGCCACAACTAGCTGTGTGACCCTGAAGGAGTCATTTGAGTATTCTGGGATTCTTTACTTCCTCTTGCTGACAAATGAGGGGGTTAAACTCAGTGATCTCTAAGCCCTCCCAGCTCTCAAAATCCCTGTTCTGAGGGCCCCTCTAGCTTTAACACTTAGTGATTTAAGATTCTCAAGTCATAGTCTATAAATAGCAATAGTAATTGATTATATATGTACATGTATGTATGTATGTATAGTGCTTAAATGCTGGCAAAGCTCTTTACATTTGTTATCTTATTTGATCTTTACAATAACCCTGAGAGTTAACTACTTTTATCTCCTCTCTTTTATCGAGTAAATTAGCGAATAGAGCAAATAACTTGTCCATGGTCACACAGCTAAATGTCACAAATGGGATTTGAATTCATGTCTTCTTAACTCCAAATGGAGAGCTCCTTCCACCGGACAAGGCAGCCTTTCTTCATGGGTTTAATATGATAGTTTTTCAATGTCTTTTCAGGTCGATTTGCAAAGTGGGCTATCTGAATTCTCTGTGACTCAACGCAGGCTAATCCATGGCTGGAATGAATTTGTAGCAGACAACACTGAACCAATGTGGAAGAAATACCTAGACCAGGTAAGATCAGATGTGGGATAAAGGTCAATATTTCATTCCTTGTATTGTGCTAATAGACTAAGCTTCTAGGAAATAAATAAGCAAAATCATTTTTGAAAATCTAAAGGAACAGGTAATGAATTCACTGGCATTGAGAGAGGGACAATGGGATTTTTCAATGCAAAGAAGCAGGGATCTGGCTGTCATCCCAGTCAGAGACTGGGAGAATCTTGGTCCATGATAATGAATAACTTTCTCCTTTATGTGTTTGGCTGAAAATTTGCAACAGGGTGAATTTAATTGCAGATGTAAATGTTTTATTTAATAAAAGCAACAAAAAAAAATATATCAAGTGTTTTTTAATATTCGAGGTATTGTGCTAGGGGCCATGAGGGAATCTAAGGATTAGAAGACATAGTCCCTGCCCCAGCAGGGAAGGGGGGAATGGAGGGGAAGGGCATGGGCTACAAACTAGTTTGAGAAGATAGAAAATACACAAAAGAATATCATCGATAGTACTAATTAGCAGAGTCTAAGATATATTGATTACTCTAAACCCCATAGGTTGGACTAAATGATTTCTAAGCTTCTTATCTGCTCTAAATCTTAGGATAATGTACTTTAAGGAGAGAAAGATTCTGGTTATGGTACAACTGACAACTGATGAGTACTTCAGGTAACAAGGTAGGCTTGATTCTGCCAGCTGGAAATAAAAAAGACTATAGAGGCCATTATACGTTCATCTAATTAGTCGGCAAATTCCCTACTAGCATTAAAGGCACATTAAAGGATTTACTTTTATTAAGTGCCTACTATGTGTTGGGCATTGAGGCTACAAAAACAAAAACAGTACAGTAGGCTATGGAGCATATCATTTGTACTGGAGGCAATAGGGAGTCCCTGAGGATTCTTTAGCAGGGTGGTGATGGTGGCAACACGGTTGAATCTGTGTTTTAGGCATATCAGTTGCTGATAGTGCCAAGGATGATTTGGAGAAAAGAGAAGAGGGAAGCAGGAAGACTTTTTAGGCAGTGGGACAAGAGTTGGAATTAGGAATTAGGAATTAGGAAAGACCTGGGCTCTAGTCTTTGACACTTGATGGCTGCATGACCTTGGGCAAGTCACTTAACATTTCTGATCCTCACTTCACTGATGTATAAAATGGGAATAGTGTCGCCTATGGTGCCTACCTTATAGGAGTGAGGACTGAAATTCTGAATCATGCATATTTATGCCTCCTTTCCAACCCTATCCCAGTATCAACTAGTGTTTATTGTGTGGATTATGAGGATCAAATGTAATAGATATGTAATAATAGAAATACCACATTGTTGTCATTATTAGTGTTCTCCTTGAAGACTGTTCTTGTTAATTTAAACCTAATTTAATTTACATAAAATAAGAGTGGTGATGTGAGAGAGGGAGAACTGGAAAATAAGTAGTGTGATTATGGGAGTCCAGAAGAGGGAGGAATCTGGGAGCCAAGGTGATGAGAAAAGCCTTTTTGGAGAGGGCAGTGTGAATAAACCTGTGATACTCAATCATCAATCAATGTAGTAAGTACTTATTTAGACTGGGGTAGGGTCAGGGTGGGACACAAAGGTACCTAAGCCTGGATTCCTACCTTTGTCAGTTCTCACAAGAGTGCATATTTTTCCAATAGCTCTTCACAGCTACAAAGTCCTTTCCTCTCTCAAACAACAAGCACTGATTAAGTAAGTTCTAGATCCTGGAGAAACAGAAGAAACAGAAACTCTTTGTCTTCAGAAAGGTTACATTCTATTTTTTTTTTATTAAAAATGTTTTTACTGGTGTAGTTTGTTTTTTTATAACAAACACTCGCAGACTACTCCCACTCCATGAGAGGTCTTCTGTAACAAAGTAAACAATTAAATAAAACTAACAATGTAGTGACCTCATCTGAAAGTGCCTGCAATATTCCACATCCATAGCACCCTACCTCTATTTTAAATTTTTTTAAATGAACAACAAATCTATTTCCTCTTTCTCTCACATCTACTCCATTGGAGAAAAGAAAATGAATTCTTTGTAACATAGATATGTTGTCAAGCAAAATAAATCCCCTCATTGGCAGTATATAAAAATACGCACAGGTGCCATTTTGTACCCACAATCTATCACCTCTCTGTCAGGAGGTGAACCGTAGGTTTCATTACTGGTCCTCTAGAATCATAGACAGTTCTGTTTTTTCCCACAGTCCCTCCAACCATTACCATTGCCTTTTTTTTTTTTTTTGGTAATTTTGCCAATCTGACAAGTGTGTAGTAGAAACTCAGAACGACTTTCATTTGCATTTCTCTAATTTGTAGTGATTTCGATCATTTTTCCTTCATTTGGCTGTAGGTGGACAGACTTTCTTCCCTTGAGAACTGCCCTATGTAACCTTAGATCATTTATCAATTGGAGAATGGCTCTAATTCTCATAAATATGAATCAGTTCCTTCTATATCTTGGAAATGAGATCTTTATCAGAGAAACATGCTGCAACAAAATTTCCAGCTAATTGTTTCCCTTTTAATATTAGCTTTGTTGGATTTGTGGGAAACCTTTTCGAATTTTATATAATTAAAGTTATTCATTTTATATTCTGTGATTCTCTCCCTCATTTGGTCATGAACTTTCCTTCTATGCATAGATCTGACAGATAATTTTTCCATGTTTCTCTAATTTGTGATGTGCCCTTTTATACTTAGGTCTTGCATCTATTTGGACCTTATCTTGGTATAAGATGTGATGTGCTGATGTAAATCTAATTTCTTTCATATTGATGTTCAGTTTTCTCAGAAGTTTTTGTCCAATAGTCTTTATCCCCTAAGCTAGGGTCTATACTTAAAAAGTATAAACAGTCCCGTGAGATAGGTAAGGGTAGAGCCTGAATCTGTGATTTCCTCAGTACAGGGAATCTTTGATGAAGGAGCTCTTAGATTCCACAGAAGAAGGTTGTAGGAGAGAACAGAAGAAGAGAAATGGATTTAAGCCAAATAAAAAGGAGACAAAAGTCATATAGATGACATGGAGGGATTTGAACCAGTGGAGCAGGTTCAACTGAAGTTGAAAGAAAGTTGGCAAAATTTTGCAGAAACTGAAGAAAAATTTAAAGATTCTCTCTAGGCTCTTATGCTGGCCCAGATCTTATTTCTGGTTTATAAATGAAGCAGTTATCAAGGACAATTCAGGAAGATATAAAAATGGATTAAGGAGTAGCAAGAGTAGGGAGTAGAACTCTAAGAGTTAGACTCAAGAGGGAAAAGAGGAAGGTAGGTGGCAACACAAGGTGAGAGAGAAAAGGTAAGTGGGTTAAGCATATTGATAGAGTGGATCGGTGAGTGGGGCAAATTGTTGAAACAGATGAGAAATTGGGGCAAAGCTGAAGGAGACTTGGGTATAGCTGAGGCAGAGAAGTTGTTGAGACTAAGAAAAAGAATTTGGATGATTTTGTCATGTTATTAAGAAGTGACAATTGGCTTTAAAAATTTAACTGTTTAGGGTTGAAGTAGTTTCAAGAAAAGGCTGGAAATCTCAAGCATCATGGAGAAAAGGGGAAATTGTATAGTCACTTGCATCTTGTGTGTAAAGTTTAGGATTCCGCCACAGCCGAGTGACTATTATTTATCTGTAAGTGTAGGCTGATCCTCCTCCTGGACGAAGAGGCAAAAGGAGGAGAAGGGGCTCTAAGACTGTCACTCCATATTCTAAGCAGTTAGGGAAAATGAAGAGATTCCGAAGGTGGCTAGCTGGAATGGTGGATAGAGTACGGCACTTGGAGAAGTCAGGAAGACCTAAGTTCAAATCCAGCCTTAGACATGTACTAGTTCTGTGACCCTAAACAAGTCACAACTTCTGTGAAGATAAAATATTTGTAAAGCATTTTGCAAACCTTAAAGCACTATATAAATAAATGCTAGCTATCATTATTGGTAGTTATCCTTACAATTATTATTATTGTTGGAAAAATGTAAGGTTTTGATGGGGAAAAAAGGAATCCGAGTTAGGGAAAGAACACAGGCATCTTATTGGGATGATAGAGAATGGAAATATTGCACAGATGAGAACAGGAAGAAAAGGGCAGCCCTACAAGTTTATAGATAGTGTTGGGGCACTTCCTGAAGAGGAAAACGGGAGGAAAAAGCTTGTTGTCCTCCAAAGAATGATATACAAGAATCAAAGAGGCTGTCAGGGGGAGAGATCCTCCACTGAGGGGCAGAGGAAGAAGAGAAGAATGGTGGTAATTGGTCATTTCCGTTACAAAGTTGCAGTTACAAAGACAGTTCCTTGTTGACCCAGTGACAATAATAGCTAGATCCGTTGTCTTCCCGGGGCATGTTTCCAAGATACAGCAGGGAACCTCCCAAGGCTTATCCCAGTGAATGACAGCTGTCCACGTTGTGTGATTCATGTGGATGCAAATGACATTATCAGAAGGAACCTAGGAAATATTACCAGTGATTATGAAGTCTTGGACAAGAAATTAAGGGACCCTAGGGACATAGATTTGGGTTTTACTCGTTGTTGCCCATCGGAGGCAAAAGATGTAGAAGAGAAAAACTAATTTGGTAAGTGGGCAGTTGGCTAAAAAGATCATGTCTAAGAATGGAAATTTGATTTCTGGATCACAGCTCATGTACAAGGCCAGAGATGGATCATAGCTAACAAAGGTCAGTAAGAATGTATTTACCAGGTCTCTTGCAGATCTGATCCAAATGGTATTAAACTAAAAAGAATGAGGGAGGGGAAAGAGTACCTGTGAATATTTATCCCCAGAGTTATATGTTCTAGAGCAAGGTTGGGAAACCTGAGGCCTCGAGGCTATATGTGGTCTTCTGGGTCCTCAGGTTTGACCTTTCGACTAAGTCCAGGTTTTACAGAACAAATCCTTTTATTAAGGGGATTTGTCCTGTCAAGTTAGTATAACTTCAGTCAAAGGGCCGCACTTGAGGACCTAGAGGACCACATGTGGACACGGGTCTCAAGTTCCCCACCCTTGCTCTAGAGAACAGCTGCAGAAGGAAGAATAATAGCAACCGAGGGACCTACAGGCAAAGTTCAGGTTGCTTGGCTTGGAGTTTGGGGAAGGAGGTGATGGTCCAAGCAGAAAAGGCATGACTTGAAGAGGGATTTTGGCTTGATGTCCAGAAGAACTTCCTAAGAATTAGAGCCATCCTAAAAGGGTGATGGCCTTCTTCAGGAGGTGGTGCGTTCTCTGTCAATGAGGAACTTCAAGAAGATTCGAGATGAATACCTCTAGGTAATGTCCTAGTGGTGAGACCTTTCATGGGTGGGTTGGAGGAGATGGTTACTGAGGACCTGTCTGGTCCTCCAGTTCTGTGGTTCTGAGATCCCTCTATCTATGCGGAGGTTGGGGGGGTGGTATCTTCTCTGCAACTTATAGTCTTAGAAAGTTGCCTCAGTCACCGAGAGGTTAAGTGACTTACCCAGAGTCACACAGCCTGTAGGTTTCTGGGGGAATTTGAACCGGAGTCTTTCTGGTTTCAAGGCCAGCTCCCTATCCTCTCCTGAACCATGCTGCTTCTCACTGTGAGGTAGGTAGCACTAAGTATTTTTACACCCATTTTACTTATCAGGAAATGAAAATGAGGCTTAGAGAGCTCATCTTATTTACCCGTGGCCCACGTTTAGATGATTATGTTTATCAAAACGTTTTTTCATATATTTAGCCTAAATTTGTGTCTTTCACTTCTACCCATTGCTCTTTGTTCTGTCCTCTGAGGCCAAATGAGATTGCACTTGTGAAATGCTTAGCACAGCACCTGGCAATAGTAGGTGTTTAATAAGTTTGGTTGTTATTGTTCAGGCGTTTTCAGTTGTGTCTGACTTTTGGTGACCCCATTTGGGGTTTTCTTGGCAAAGATACTGGAGTGGGTCTGCAATTTTCCTTCTCCAGCTCATTTTACAGATGAGGAAACTGAGGCAAACAGGATTAAGTGACTTGCCCAGGGTCACACAGCTACTAAATGCCTGCGATCACATTTGAACTCCGGAAGATGAGTCTTCCTTACTCCCGGGCTAGCACACCTTGCACTATGATGCCCCCTAGCTGCCTTCTTAATAAATGTTTGTTCCCTTTCCTTCCCTACCCCACCCTTCTTCAAATATTTGAAGACAACTATTATGTCCCACCTTGATTCTTTTTTTCCTCCAGGCAACAAAAAGGGGGTGGGGCTTGTTCTTCCAAACAATCCTGTTCCAGTGTCAACTCGAAGACCCTTCAGCCTCCTGGTCACCCTCCTCTGGCTGTTTGTCAGCCCACAACTAAATACAATATTCCAAATTTGTGCAGACCAGGGCAAAGTCAGTGGCATTATCACCTCCCTAGTCCTAGGCACTGGGCTTCTATTAATGAACCATAAAATTACATTAATTTTTGCAATGTCACACAGGCTCATACTGAGGTTGTGGTTCATGAAAACTCTTGGAATCAGATTCTCATCAATCCACAGCTCTTAACTTTTAAGTGACAGAGACATGTGAATTATGGTTGTTTTAGCTACCGACTGATTAGACAGTCTCTGTGCTCTCACCTGAATCTGTTCTCATTTACTCCTAAGTACTGCAGCCTTGGCAACCCTTAAGAGAGTCTTAGTCATTTTCTGGTCTTTAGTTTTTCTCTGTGAAAGGAGAGGATTGGAATCGATTGTCTTTGCATTCTGTTTAAATTCTAAATTCATGCTGTCATTCTGTGATTTCCAGCTACTACTCCTGGAGCCAGTTAATAAGGTCCCTGAAGAAAGACGTGTGGGAATAATCAGTGGACAGCGTATATCCAGAATCGTAACTAGGGCATGATGAGTGGGGCTTTGTCTCGGGGCTGCAAAATTTAGAGGGCATTACTCTACTTGAACTCCTCCATAGTGTGGAAATATCTGAGTTCAGCAAGAAGAATTAATATGAATATTTAAAGTAGCCTTATGAATTGCTTCTTCCTTTCTCCTTGACAACCTTCCCCTCCCTACTACCCACATCTCTGCAGCAATATTTAAGGATGTGGTTTGCGCTACTTGCCCTGAATGCAAAAATTGCTAGTTAATAGCTCTGCATTCAACTTCCAAGAAGCTTAGTTTAGAGAATGGAAAGTGATGCTAGGAGCTTCTGGAAACTGGAGTTCACAGAAAAGCATTATAGAGGAGAATACTGCTTGCTATAAGATTCCTCCTCTGTTCTGCAGGCCAGGCCCCAGGCAAAATGATGAAAAAAGCCAAGTTGGTTTGGCCCTTGGCCTCCTCACTTGTCACCTTCCGGAGATGTGTGCACAGTCTTGTTCTCTGCTTCCCTCCCCGCTAAACCTGCAGCCAACCCCTCCAGGCACCCTGAGGTGTCAGGAACTGCTATTAGGAAGTATCCCCTTCCTGGGCAATTTCCACTTGACCTGGATCAGAGCCTGAAGCTAGAAAGATAAAGGACTGGTTTGTTTCAGTCTTCAGCCACCGAGGGTTGGGACAGGTGAATAGGCAAAAGGGAATTCCATTTGGAGCAGAGGACCTAGGTTTGAATTCAGTTCTGCCTCATTGTCACTTACTATCTATGATCTTCGAAAAGTCCTTTAACCTTTATGAGCCTCAGTTTCTCCCTCTGTGAAAGGAGGAGGGTGGGACACTAGAGATTGAAGGATTGGGAGCATGGGACCTTTTTAGGACCCTGACACTCCAACCTTAGGGAGTCATGCCTTTCTATTATGAGCCCCTAGTTCTTTTTTGGGGGGGGCAGGGCAATTGGGGTTAAGTGACTTGCCCAAGGTCACACAGCTAGTAAACGTGTAAAATGTCTGAGGCCGTATTCGAACTCAGGTCCTCCTCACTCCAGGGTTGGTGTTCTACTCACTGAGCCACCTAGCTGCCTCTGAGCCCCTAGTTCTTTCTAGTGCTAAGAGAGGTTATTCTGCTTTGGGGGAACTGCCAACAAAGACAGCTCGGGTTAGTTCAGTCTTCTTTGGGACTAGGCTAAGAGAGGTGGTGTGGGAGCCTGGACATTTCTACAGCCTCCAAATGTTTCCTAATTTATTCCTTTCTTGAGTTCCAAAGTCTACATATTTTTGAGTTTTAAGGTATTACTGTATTTCTTTTTTATTTTATTTTTCTAAAACTTAAATACACAATAAGAAGAAAAAGAAACATAAATTTAAATATTAAAACAAATATAAAATAAGAAGAGAAAAAATCATGTCATGTGCATAGCAGAACGTAAGAGAGGATTCAAAATATATAGAAATAAATTTCCATTTCCATTTCAAGAAAGCCTATGTAATAAATACTACCTATTGTGTTACAAGCTGTCCATCTTTTCTTTGCTTCCTTGTAAGTTTTCTTTTTTTCTCTGCTGTGCACTTTTTACTTGGTTCTCCCCACCCCACCCAAGCTACAATTAAGCATGGATATGTGTGTGT
>CM053625.1:350044324-350063990 GCA_028646595.1 Phalanger gymnotis | reverse complement strand
AGGCAAACTTGGAGGTGTCCCTGCCCTCAGGTAAATTACATTCTCCTGGGAAGTACAACCTTTGACTTCATTGGGATTGGGAATTCCTGGACAGGAGACACCCTGTATCAGCAACTGTTCCAACTTATAGTCTTAGCGAGTTGTCTGGAGGTAGAGTGGCTTGCACAGGGCTACCCAGCTGGGATGTGTCAGAGGGCCGGGGCTGAGGCTAGCTCTCTATGCCATGCAGCCTTTCCAGCATCCTGCACAGAGGCAGATCAATCCAAAGTAATTTAGAGAGAAAGGAAGGCTTGCTACTGTGCTCATTCTTTCTGTGTTTGCCACCAGGGATGGGGAGAGAGACAGACAGACAAAGAGGGGAGGAGAGAAGAGGAAAAGAGAGAGAGAGAGAGAGAGAGAGAAACAGAGGCAGAGAATGGGAGAGAAGAGAGAGGAAGAAGGGAGAGTCAGAATGAGAGAGACAGACAAAGAAAGAGGAGGAAGAGGGAGAGAGGCAGAGAAGGAGAGAGAGAAAAAAGAGAGATTGGGAGAAAGAGACAAGGAGAGAGAGAAGAAGAGAGGAAGAAGAGGAGAGGAAGAGGAATAAGACAGGGAGAGGTAGAGAAACAGAGAGAGGCAGAGAAGGGGTGAAGAGGGGCGAGAGAGAGAGAGCATTAAGCATGGTGGAGAAGGGGATGGCAATCAGGAAAGGTTTTGTGTAGGCCAAGAGATGTCACTTGAGCTGAGCCTTGAAGGAAGCTATGAATTCTAGGAGACAGAGGTGAGAAGGGGGGTTTCCCAGGCATGGTGGACAGACACCCTGTGCAACAACAGAGGTAAGGTGTGGTATAGAAGGAACAGCCAGTTTGGCTGGAATGTAGCGTATAGGAAATAGCATAATTTAAAGTAAGACTCTGGAGAAGAAGGTGACCAATTCCCCATCATCTGTCACAGCCACAGCTCAAGTAAGAAGCTATCCCTGGTGGTTTTTTTTTTGATACAATCACATGGCCTCAGAGAAATCATAATTGTTATTACCGTCACTCAGACTTGTGTTGTACTTTTCAGATTGCAAGGCCCTTTCCTCATAAGTAAGCTATGAAGTAGGTAATATAAGTATTATCATTCCCGCTTTGTGGAGGATGGGAGTTGAGACTTGTACTGGAATCTCAAATTTGTCACTTATTAGCTGCTTGATCTTGGCCCTGCAGCTTCCCCTCTCTCAGCCTCAGTTTCCTTATCTGTAAAATAAAAGGGTTGTTGCAGATTTCCTTTAAAATATTTTCAGCACTGAATGAATTTGGAGATGTATTGTCTTCCTCCCTACCCCCAGCATCTGTGGATGTCTTGTCTTACAATGCCAAAGGTTTAAATATCATTCTGTAAAATCTGTAAAATCAAAGCAACTAATGTGTGTTGGGAGGTGAAATTACCTTTTCTTTCCCTTTTTAACTTAGATTACAGAGCTCTTGGTTGATGAATCTAGTTTTACTGGAGAAGCTGAGCCTTGCATCAAAACAGATGGCCCCTTGTCAGGGGGAGGGGACCTGACGTCTCTGAGCAATATTGTGTTCATGGGAACCCTAGTCCAGTATGGAAAAGGGAGAGTAAGTCCCCTTCTGTCTACTTGACACATTTTGATCCATCTCTCCTAAAAACTGTCCATAGTCACTGTTTTTATTTCCTTAATACAGGGAGTAGTGATTGGAACTGGAGAAAAATCTCAGTTTGGAGAAGTGTTCAAAATGATGCAAGCTGAAGAGGTGAGAAGAGGGTAGGGATGTGTCATCTGATGTTCTGTTGAAGGACTGGTCTGAAGGTGAAATGAGCTGCCTCAGAAGATGATGAGTTCCCAATCACTGAGGGCCTTTAGGGAGGGAAGAAAACAAGTGTTTATTAAGTACCTGCTGTGTGCCAGGGACTGTACTTTACAGATATTATCATTTGATCCTCACAACAACCCTGGCAGGTAGATGCTATTATAAGCCTCATTTTACAGTTGAAGAAATTGAGGCAGAGAGAGGTTAAGTGATTCGTCCAAGGTTCCATAGTGAGCAAGTATCTGAGGCTACATGGGAACCCAGGTCATCCTGACTCTAGGCCCAGTGCTTTATCCAACATGCACCCAACTGCCCAGGTACCTTTGGGTGAAGGGCGAGTAACCACAGAGCAGAAATGTTGCAGAGAAATTTCCTACCCAAGGACTATTGGGACTAGGCAGCCTCTGAGCCCTTCCACATCTGAGAATCAGTAATTCTACCTGGTCTTGTTTAGCTTTAGAGAAGAGACTTTGGGGACACAGCTGTTTTCTTCTAGTAAAGGAGTAGCATGGAGAAGAAGGAGCAGACTTACCATGCGTGGTTCCAGAGAGCCAGGCAGCAGGACTAGGACAAAAGTGGAGATATGGAGACAACATAAAGATTGTCCATAATTAGCCAAAATTGCCCAAATTGTCCAAAGCGGAGATATGGAGACATTGTGGAGATTGTCCAGAATTGTCCAAAGTGGAGATATGGAGACAATATGGAGATTGTCCAAAATTGTCCAAAGTTTCCAAAGTAGAGATATGGAGACAATATGGAGATTGTCCAAAATTGTCCGAATTACCCAAAGCAGAGATATGGAGACAATGTGGAGGTTGTCCAGAATTGTCCAAATTACCCAAAGCAGAAATATGGAGACAATATGGAGATTGTCTAGATTGTCCAGAGGAGATATGGAGACAATATGGAGATTGTCCATAATTGTCCATAGTTTCCAAAGTGGAGACATGGAGACAATGTGGAGATTGTCTAGATTGTCCAGAGGAGATATGAAGACAATGTGGAGATTCTCTAGACTGTCCAAAGTGGAGATATGGAGACAATATAGAGATTGTCTAGATTGTCCAGAGGAGATATGAAGACAATGTGGAGATTGTCTAGATTGTCCAAAGTGGAGATATGGAGACAATATAGAGATTGTCCATAATTGTCCAAATGGTCCAAAGTGGAAACATGGAGATAATATGGAGATTGTCCAAAATTATCCAAAGTTTCCAAAGTGGAGATATGGAGTCACTGTGGAGATTGTCTAGATTGTCCAGAAGAGATATAGAGACAATATGGAGATTGTCCCAAATTGTCCAAATTACCCAAAGCAGAGATATGAAGAGAATGTGGAGATTGTCTAGATTGTCCAAAGTGGAGATATGGAGACAATATGGAGGTTGTCCAAAGGATGTATGAAGACAATATGGGGACTGTCCAAACTATCCAAAGTGGAGAGATGGAGACAATATTGAGATTATCCAAAATATGGTGACAAAGTGAAGTTCTATGAGGATTAATTTTCTAACTCTTAAAACAGTCCAGCTGCCTTAGGAGATACTGAGGTCCCCTTTACCGAAGAGGTTTAACTCAAGGCTGGATGACAATTTCAGTCAATCATCAAGCATGTATTAAGTAATTACTGCATGCCTGGTATGGCATGGGACTGCTCAGATACTGAGGATACAAATCAAAAGTGACACAGTCCCTGCCTGCCCTTAAGGAAGTTAGATTCTACTGGGAAGAGATATCATATTCACAGGTAAGCATAAAGAAAAATCAGATGTAGACAAGATAAATATACTCATCTTCCTGCTACTGAAACCTTAGACTCTCCTCTGAGAGGCTAGGCTCTAGTAGATGAGCTTTCAATTTATTCCCAATCAGACCTCAATGCTGCTTCCCAGTATCACCCTCTCTCAAGGTCCCCTTTATTCGTACTATTCCCCCATTAGAATATAAGCTTCTTGAGGGCAGGGATTACCTTCCTTTATATATTTGTATCATCAGTACTTAGCATAGCATCTAGCTCATAAGAAGCACTTAATCTATGCTCTGTCTACTTAGGGTGGTTGTGGCATGAGAAGAAAGAAAGTGTCAGGGGCAAGGATGTTTAGGTGAATCAGTAAGAGTTGGCAACTTACTGGATCTGTGAGATGGGGAGAGAATAAGGAGCTGAGGATGATTTTAAGGTTGCAAACTTGGGTGGGTAGAAGAATGATGGTGCCCTCAACACAAGGAAGGAAGTTAGGAGGGTGGGCAGGTTGCTGAGGAATTGTGAATTCACTTGTAAAATTGTACAGTTCTAAGATTCTTTGCAAAGTCCTATTGCTGGTGTTACATGAAGCTGACGACTCTTTTTTTACCCCATCAGACTCCCAAAACTCCCTTACAGAAAAGCATGGACAAACTGGGCAAACAGCTCACACTCTTCTCATTTGGCATAATTGGTGAGTTAATGACCGTTCACATTCTAACTTTATTGGTTGGGGAGATGGCCTAAAAACCCCTTAACAAGCCTTCCGACTCAAAGGATGCTTCGTTGCAATGGGGAAAATAGACCCTTTCTCTTCATGGCATCTCTTTGACCTTTGTCTTCAAGTCTAACCAGAGATTCAGAATGAAGGTCTGTTTCTCAGTCATGTTGTAAACTACGGCTGGTACTCCAAGGACTGAAGGTGGGCAGAGAATGAGTGGCTGTAGCAAACTGACCCCTCATCTTATGGAGGGGTCTTATGAGACTCTGATGGGGGATGGGATTTGTCTGAGGTCGCTAAATGAATGAATTGTAGCTCTGGAGCTAGAGCACTGATCTCCTGGCCCTCATCAATCAATCAGTAATCCATAAGCCATTATTAATCACCTGCTGTGTGCCAGGCAGGATGCTAGGTGCTGGGGTCCTTGTCTTGCCAGCAAGAAGCTGTCCAGCATTTCTTTGCTCTGGCAGCACTGGACGTCCTTTTCTAGCACCGTCAGCTGTTTACTCCAAGTGAATTTTAGGCATAGCTAAAGCTTTGAAAGCCTGGCACATGGTAGATGCTTAATAAATATTTATTGACTGACCAACTGATCTTTAAGGTTTAGAAAGCATTTTCTTTACAAGAGTACTGTCAGGTATGGTCATAAATTCAGAGCTGGGAGGGGCCCTAGAGACCATTTAGTCCAAGTACCTCATCTTACAGATAAAAAAACTTGATACCCAGACCGGGGAAAGGAACCACTTGTTGGAGACTGCATTGCTAATTAGTGACCTAGTGGTGACTTCAAGCCATCCAGCCTTCTTCCCACTGTACCATTCCCTAGAAAATAATACTTATTGGCCCCTAAGCCTTCCTGATAGGGTATAGATTGAACTGGTTGACTTTCATCTCAGTGTAACCAAATGCGTTTTCACAAGATTTTCACCACTCTCATTCACATGGTTCTCATGCCATAAGGAGGGTGAGTCGGCATATCCGAAGTCTGAGTCATACCCAGGTGATACCTTGCTACTGGATCTCCAGCTAGAGACCATGCTTTATGCAGCCTCTGAGGTCCCTGCCAGCCGTGGGGCAAATGATTCCATGCCTGGAAAAGGCTGAAAAAAATACTGGTTGCAAAATTCGACTTTGATGCCAATGAGGCTATTACTGAAATATTTAATAAGGTATTATTAGTATTCATCCATTAATGTTTCACGCTGATGGCTCATTCTTATGCAGAAGTGAGCCCGGTTGCCCAAAGTATAGCATGAGCTCTGGCTCATCCTCTTAAATTAAGGCTGCCCTTATCAGCAGAGGGTTTGGCCAGAAAATGGTAAAATTAGTCACATAAACTCATGAAGCTAACTGCTGAGGCATGGAAGGAGTCACAGTCTTCGATGATGAAGGAGAGCACCCATGCTGATGGGTCCATGAGGTACTGAAGGGTAAATATTAGATAATATTATAGTATTAGGCCCAGAGAAGGTAATACTTGCCCATGGTCACATAGCTAGTGAGTATCACAGAGGGGATTGGAACCCAGGTCTTCTGGACCTAAGTCCAGCACTGCACTACACTGCCTTTTTCTAAAACACTATATAAATATTTGGTATTATTATGATAAATAATGAGTGCTTACAGGTGCTAATTATAGTGCCAATAATAGAAAACTTTGAATTAATTATAGAGAAGACTCTATTCCAGTTCCAGTTCAATGCACTAAGTTATTTTCCCCCCCATGGTACTATTTCATAATTCTTCTTCTACTTCTCCAAAAAGGAGGAGGAGGAGTGTGTTCCCCACCCTTGAACATCATATCACTTGAAAACATGACTTTGTCAGTGATGGTAGTCCTTCCACTGGTACACATCCCAAGTCCCCCATACCTCACTGAATAATGTTATAAGCTGCTGTCACCACAGACTTCCATCATCTGGTACCCAGCCCTCTGGTGATGAGCCTGCCTTGAAGCTTTCCCACAAAGATGGCAGCTTATTATAATTGTTTTATGGACAGCCAATGGCCCCCTAGTTGAGAGAATGTGGGCTGTGTCTTCAACATGGGAGATGGAGAGGACAATATGTTACTGAGCACTTCCATGTGGGGTGTGTGTGTGTGTGTGTGTCTGTCCTCAAGGAAGTGCATTTTTAAAAATTGCTATAGCTTTTAGAGCTTTTATTAAATAATCTCCTCTGTTTCTCTGCCAGGTTTAATCATGCTAATTGGCTGGCTTCAAGGGAAACAAATTCTCAGTATGTTCACTATCGGGGTGAGGTAGGTAAGAGGCTGACCCTGGGTGGCCTGTTTGTACTCAAAGAACAGTCCAGAAAGCCTGAAGACCTAGTAGGTGTTGGGTTCATCTTTCTAGTCCTGCTCCTCCTGTAGGAAGAGACCATTCCTGGGGGCTTCCTCTTCCCACGCTGCCCTTCATGTGACTCCTTCCTGAAGTGCCATTCAGTTCAATAAACAGTTATTAAGCGCTAACCACTGCAGTGCCAGGGAGAAAAGGAACCAAAATAATATGCCACCGAAGGCTCAAGGAGTCACTAGTTAACATTAGAGATGGAAGAAAGCATAAAGGGAGAAGGGGAAAGGAGAAAGGAATAAACATTTATTAAGTGCCTACTATATGCCAGGCACTGTGCTAATTAAGCACCTTACAAACATTATGTTGGGTGATCCTTACAATAACCCTGGGAAGATAGGTGCTGTTATGATTTACATTTAACAGTTGAGGAAACGGAGGCAGACTGAGAAAAGTGACTTGCCCAGGGTGACACAGCTAGTAAGTTTCTGAGGCCGAATTGAATTCAGGTCTTCCCGATTCCAGGGGTGTTCTACACACTGAGCTACCTGGTTGCCCAGAATAGCTAAATAAAGATCATTTAGTTCAAGCCTTTGGTTATACAGAAAAGCAAACTGAAGCTCAGATCCAGGAATTGACCTGCCCCAGATAAGACAGCTCAGTGGCCAACTAGGGACAAAAACAGAGACTGAGGCATGAGGGGAAGAGAAGGAAGAAGAACCCGAGCACCCAGATCTCCCACGCTAGAGAACTCTCTCGTATGCCCTCCATCTTCTTCTTCCTCTGCTTTGGACCTTCCATTTCACCAAAACCAAAATGAATCAAAGAATGAAAATCCATATATATATGCAGAGCATCATGGATACAAATGCAAAAGCAAAGAGAGTCCCTGTTGTCCGTGAGCTCACATTCTAACACACATAGGGAAATGGTGGCCAGGTTGTTGGTCCAGACGGTCATAGGGATGCTGAGTGGGGTCATGTGGTAATGGGTTGGTAAACTCATTCTAGAAGCAAATGATAGAGTTAATTTGATCCTGGTTTTAGAGCTGTTGGGGAGGTAGGGAAGGTATGAGAACAGAACACACAGGCAAGGTGGTCGGGGAAGCAGGGAGTGTTGTTGAAGGGAGGCCCTCTGAAAATAGTGAGGCAGAGGCAACAGTCACTGATCAGGACAGAGAAGATTCCCAACATCACCGTATCATGACTTGCCATGGTCAAAGCACAGTCCTTGACATGGTGGTCGGTCTTATCCTAACCAGAGAGGTTGGTCTCCGTATCCCAGAACCAGTGTATCTCAGCACTCCGATAGAATTTGCCAAGGTTTTGCTTCATTGCTGAAGCCTTCAGAGAGCTGATGGAAGAACACTGGACTTGGAATCAGGGAGTCTAGGTCTGATGGTGGGTGACCTTGGGCATGTCATTTCTGCTCATCTGAAAAATAAGGGGGGCTAGACGAGGATGATAGAGATAGAAGGTACGTAATTGGCCATCTAAGTCTGACCCCCTCATTTTTCAGATGCACAAATGGAGGCCAAAGGAAATCAAGGGATTTATTTATTAAAGGTCCCACAGGGCAGACGCCAGCTTTGAACCCAAGTCCTCCGATTTCTGATGTTCGGTACCACACTGTCCCTTAGGGGACCGCAGGTCTCTTCCAGATCCAGAGGTCCTAAGTAAATAACTTTTAAAGCTTTCTAATTTCATTGGTGCGGTCGATCCCTTAGTAGACAATTTCATGGGTTGCTATGCCTCCGCAAGTCATCACCTGGTAGCCAACCTTCTGGTGGTAAAAAGTAGATAATACCGAAGGAACTAAGACCACACTGCAAAGGATTTCAGCAGCTCATCTGCCAGGTCTTAGGAAAAAGGAAAGAAAGCAGCTGTCTTCTCCCCGTTGTAGGGGCCTGGGGGAATGAACTAGGATGTCAGGGGAGTGGGGGAGCAAGAGGAGGGAAAATGCAGGGGGTCTCTTGGGTGTTGGTCAGGAAGTGTTTGTTGTGCCAAAACATAATATGGCAATTAAAAGGGCTTTGTTTGACTTTTTCTTTTTGTAAGACAGTGCTCCTGGGATATTGATAAATGACATGTGACTGCACCATCTCAGAAAAGATGACCGCTTTTTGTGTGTAAGAGAGTAATAGTCACAGCAATCTTTCAGAAGCAAATAAGTAGTCAAGAAATCCGACTCCATTCATTTTATTATTTAATATTATAATGGCATTTCTATAGCACTTACTATGTGGCAGGCGCCATGTTAAGTGCTTTACAAGCATTATCTTTTTTGTTCCTTATAGGTAGGTGCTATAATTATCCCCATTTTTCAGCTGAGGAAACTGAGGCAGAGATAGGTCAAGTGACATGCCCAGAGTCACACAGGTAGGAAGTATCTGAGGCTGGACTTCAACTCAGATCCTTCTGACATGGTCTGAGGCTCTATCCTCTGCTCCACCAGGCTGCATCCCTAGAGAACTGGTTGGAAACCTAGAGCTCAGGTGAGAAGCTGTTTCAACAATTTGTCTAGCAGCTGCTGTGGGGGCGAAAAACCAACACAAGCCCAACAACAAGAATGCTGCAAGCCCAAGTTCTTTTGATCTGCTTTACTAAGGAAAGCAACATTAAGGGGTTAACAATCTTACTTTAATCCAGCATACAAATATCATTCACTTAGTTCAGGAGAAAAAGCCGGCACCCTGAACTTCAGAGCAAAAACAAACAAAATACAAACATCCACAGACAGACCTTGTCTGATTCAAATCTCAACGCATAGTTACCAGGGTTTAACAAAGTCCAAACATCCAGGTTTACAAACTGGAGGGCTCTTAGCTATAGCTACCTGGAGTCTCCACATCAGCACACTGCCAAGAGGGAGAACCCTAAGCAAACAGCTCTGTTCTGTCTTTTTATACACTCTTTAGCGGTCATCAAACATTTGACCAACCAGAACTCAGGCTCCTACTTTTGGCTCTGGTCTTAGCAACTCCCCTTAGGACCCTGAGGACTTCACACCCACACAGGCTTAGCACGTAGTAGAAAGAGGTTTGGGCCTGGGGTTTAGCATCTAGTAAGACTCAACCAAACACACCCAACTCAATTGATATTACAGAAGCCTAGCCTGGAGACAAAAAGCTGAGGATCTTCCGCTTTAGGTAGATAATAGCTGACTGCTGTGTGAGTGGGTGAAGTCCCTGAGAGAGAGGGAAAAGGACAGAATGACAGAAAGGGAAATGGAAGGGAATTCCCACTACTGGAGGGAGAGAGGACAAAGAGCAACCTCTCAAGAAGACACTGGAATGTTTTTTTTTCTTTTAGTCATTAGTTTTCTGATTAGAGAGACAGACAGAGAGAGTGATAGAGACAGAGACAGAGAAGGAGAGAGGGAGAGAGAGAAGTAAACAAAGTCCTGTTCTTTAACATGCTCAATTCATCAAGAATCGATTAAGCACCTACTGTGTGTCAGGCTTATTAAGCACCTACTGTGTGTCAGGTTTATTAAGTACTTACTGTGTGTCAGGGGATGCAAAGACAAAAATGACAGGCCTGCCTTCAAGGAGCCTCTGTTCTAATCACTGACTAGTGGCTTTCAAGGGAGCTCAGGAGCGGTTTTTGCTTTGTTTTCACTGCTACGTCCTAGTATACCGTATTAATATATCCTTTCCACCCGATTAAAAAAAAAAGGAAAAACCTTGTTAATCTTCTGCAAATGTTAGCTTTAGCAATCTTATCAGCCTTTGTTAGAGAACCAAAAAATAATTGATCTTGCCATAGAAATGCAGGGCCAGGCCCCATGATCAAATACAGTCGTACAGTAATCCGTAATAAACTGTTTATATTGCATGTAGTTAAATGTCCTATTGTCTCCCGAGGTAAAGGATCGCCATTCCCACGGCATTGGGCAATGCTGAGTATAAAGGACTTTGGATGAGCCTCTTCTTTCAGATAATATTTCATTTAAACTCCTCCCCCTCCACCCCTCAAGACAAATAACTCTGAGGCAGCCTGGGAGTGGATAACAGCAGGTCTCTGTCACCTGTTTAACTCGGGGCAAATTTCCTCCTCTCTAAGAGATCGTGTCTGAGCTCGTTCCTGCCTCCACAGTTTCATGACCTATTCTCATCTAGGGCCACCTTTTCCCTATTTTTCAGAGCCTTTTAGTTCAGAAACATTGTGTGAGTGCTGACTATGTGCAAGATGCCCTACTAAATGCTGATGTTTCAGAGTCAAAACCAAAACAGTCTCTGTCCTCAATGATAATAATGCTAGCATTTATATAGCTCTTTGAGCCAGCCAAAGTGCTTCATAAATATCTCGTTTGATCCTCGCCACTACCCTGGGAGGGATGTGCTCTCATTATCCCCATTGTATAGTTGGGGAAACTGAGGCAGACTGAGGTTAAGTGACTTGCCCAGTGAGCTGAAGCTGGAGTTGGACTCAGGTCTTAGTGACTCCAGTGCTCTCTCTATCCACTAATCCACCTGGCTGCCCTCAGGGTATTCATGTTCTACTAAAGGGACACATGGACATAGCTCAGTAAATAGAAAGTAATTTCAGGAGGGAGAGAAAATGAGGATCCCGAAGAGAGAGGGAAGATTAGGAAAAAAAATAGTTCATTTCAGCCTTGAAGGAGGCTTGGAATCCTGGGAGAGGTGGCTTTCCAGGTGTAGGGGAAAGGTCTATGCAAAAGCCTAGAGAGGGGAGATAGCATGTCAAGTTTGAGGGAGATTCTCTATATTTAAACATAATAATAAGTAATTATGCTAAAGTTCTTTCTTTGAACTGACCTCGTTCATTTTTATGTATTTTTAAGCACCTGTCACCGTCAACCAGTCTTCAGTGACTGTAGCTTTATGTCCAGCCCCACCAAAAAAAACCCCTTTACTTCCTGTGGGAAACAAGCCAATTTTTGCACAAAAATAAAGTTTTTTGTGCTCCCTTGAAGCTCCCATGGCTCTAAATAGATTTTTTTTTTAAGGATCACATTAACTTGACTGATTTCACTGAATTTAAGAGTTGGTTAGTTTATATATCTTGTTGATTAATTTACACATATGTGTATATATGTACATATCTATATGCACACACATGTGTATAGAGACTGTTAAAGAGTGGGAGAAAATTTATTAGCAGCATATTCTATTTAGTAACCGTATGGTTTTTTTAATCAAGAAATCGATAATGTTTCCCATGATACACAGGGCAGTTGAACTTAAAACATTAAACATTTATTCTGACCTTTATCTCTAATCATTAGACAATGATCACATGTTAGCTAGGTGCTGGCATCGCTTGATGACTGTGAAACACAGTACAAAGTGCAGCTACTGTGCACACACTAGCAGCTAGGGGGCGTAGTGGATAGAGGACTGAGAAGACCTGAATTTGAATTTGGTCTCAAATGCTTATTAGCTGTGTGACCATGGGCAAGTCACTTAACTTCTGTTTGCCTCAGTTTCTTCATCTGTAAAAGTGAAATAATGACAGCCCCTACCTCCCAGGGATGTTGTGAGGATCAAATGTGATAATAGTCATAAATTTAAAAATATTTTCATAACTGTATTTCAGTGTAATTAGTTTTATTCATAATCCCATGTATTTTATTTTATGCATGTAAAAATCATGATTCTATGAAGGGGTCCGTGGGCTTATCCAGATGGCCAAAGGGGCCAAAAAAAGGTTTAAGAATGCCTGCCCTATAGTGTGGTTTGAATTGTTATGTCTGAAAAATTCATCTGTCTTCCAGTTTCTGCATCTGTAAAATGATGGTGCTGGACTAGATGACTTCTAAGATCTTCTGGCTTTCCTATTAGAATGTTACTTCCCCTAATGAGAACGTAAGCTCCTTGAGCCCAGGGACTTTCTGGTTTCCTTGTGTTTTTATTCATAATGCTAATCACGATGCCTGGCACATAGTAAGTACTTAACTAATTAATATTCTCCCTACTTCCCTCTGTCCCTCCCCTCACCTCCCTGCCTCTCCTCTTCCCTCCTTTCTCCTCCTCTCCTTTCTCCCCTCTCCTCCCTTCTCCTCCTCCTCCTCTTTTTCCTCTTCCCCTCCCTCCTCCTTCTTCTTCTCCTCTCCCTCCTTCTCCTCCTCCTCTCCCTCCTTCTTCTCCTCCTCCCCTCCTCCTCTTTCTCCTTCTCTTTCCCTTTCTCTCACTTTCTCCCCTCTCTCATCTTCCTCCCCTTTCTCCCTCTTCCTCCTTCTCTCCTTCAGACATTTCTATAGGTATAAATACAGATATGCAGAAAGATACATACATACACACATACATATCTATATCTATCTATATAATTTTTCTGAATTGAGCCAGGCTGCTCCTCGGATTGCAATCCCATGCCTTTCCGCCCTTTTGGGCTCTGCCAGAATTGGCCTTTCCTATGTACTGGCCTAGACTTCAAGAGCTGGCAGTCACTTCCACCCCATGATGAAGCATCAGAGCAGGACATTAGGGAAGGAGAATGAGCACCACCAGAATAAAGGGCTAGCCTCTGAGTCAGGAAGACCTGGGTTCAAATCCTGCTCCTGACACATACACTTGACCTTGAGCAAGACATTTTAACCCTTTAGTGCCAGCAGCTCACTAAGACTATAAGGTTAATCTTAGCCTTAGTCTTACCTAGACAAGCTGCCATTCTACAGCAGTGAGATGAGTTTTTACTCCAAGATCATGAGATCATAGGCCAAGAGTTAGAAGGAGCCTAGGTGGCCATCTTGTGAAGTCCAACCTTCTCATTTTAGAGATAAGGAAACAGTGGCCCAAGGATGTTGTAACTTCCCCGTGGTCACACAGGGATAAGCATCAGTGGCAGGAAGACCTGAAATTTGCCACGCAGATAAAATCAGAGTCCAACAAAATCTAAGAGAAAAACAACACATTCACATTTATATGACCCTAGGGTTTACAAAGGGGTTTATGACCTTGTAAGAGAGATAATATAAATATTATTCCCACAGATAGGGAAACTGAGGCCATGAGAAGTCAGGTGACTTGTCCAAGGTCACATTGCTCTTAAGTATAGAAGCAGATGTGAGGGAGAGTGCAGAACAACAACGGGCTCTTAAGGTTTGATGAATACAACACAGAAGGGAGGCCAAGGTATGGGAAATGGAGGCCAAGGGCGCCCAAAGCAAACGTCATCATCTTCCTGATTCTGGGGGTCCTAGATATGATGAGCAGAGTCCACGATACACAATGACTAAAAGGTGACCCCAATTTACCATTCCAATCCAGCCTGGCTGTGGCCGCCATCCCGGAGGGTCTGCCCATTGTTGTCATGGTGACTTTGGTCCTGGGTGTCCTGAGGATGGCCAAGAAGCGAGTCATTGTGAAGAAGCTGCCCATCGTGGAGACCCTAGGTAAGGTCTCTGCCCACATCAAAGTTAACATAAACTGTGGTGTAATATGGATTAATTCTCTGAAATGTTGACCCCTGGACTGCTGATTCTCCTCAAAATGACAAATAGCATCAGCCACTTATTTCCCTCTTAACGAGTAGTTTGGCTGTGAGTATGAGTTTTGTAGAGTTTACTGGACGCTTTGGTATTGTATGGATGCCCTTAGGGCACCATTGTCCTGAGGCTTGTTGAATTATCTACTCTGTAAATTCTGATGAGCAATTTTCTCCCACCAGGTTGCTGCAATGTCATCTGTTCAGATAAGACAGGGACCCTGACTGCCAATGAAATGACAGTAACTCAGCTGGTAACATCTGATGGCCTCCGGGCAGAGGTAAGCCTAACACCAATTTATAAGCTGTGGGACAAAGATAACCCTGCCCATTGCTGTGAGAAGGACTTGAGAAGAGGAAGCATGGGAGAGTGAGAAAAGAGCTGGATCTTGAGTCAGAAGGTCTAGGTTGGGTCCTTGTCTCTTCCGTGACCTTGGACAAATCACTTGACCTCTGAATCTTAGTTTTCCCATTTGTAAAATAAGGATGGTATTCATAACGCACAGGGAAGGACATTTTGAGTATCAAAATGGAATAACATCTATGAAATTGCTTTTACTGTAACGAACTACAGAAAATACATCTCCCAACCCATTCTCGGAGTACCAAGTCGAGTCCCCAGAGTGAAGCTGGTTCCTCCTCCCCTCAGGGCTCTAGATACAACTCTGAGGGGTCGAGAGGTATGTGTGGTTTCTAGTAGTATTGATCATGAGCCCCTATCTAGTGTGTGGTCTTGCCTGCAAAGGCAGTTAAGTGACTCAGTGGATGCAATGCCAGGCCCGGAGTCAAGAAGACATGAGTTCAAATATAACCTCATACACTTACTAGCTCTGTGACCACCTAACCTGACTGCCTCAGTTTCCTCATCTGTAAAATGGAGGTAAAATAGCACTTACTTCCCAAGGTTGTTGTGAGGCTCAAATGAGATATTTGTAAAGTGCTAAGCACAGGGCCTGGCTGTGCTAAAAATAAATAGTAGGTGCTTAATAAATGCTTGTTCCTTTCCTTTGTTACCTCTTTCAACCCCACTACACATATGCATCATTCTCTGGTAAATATCTCCCCAATATCATTGAATCAATTAACATAAATTCAGCTTTTACAAAGGGATATTTGCTGAGAAGTTATAGCAGGAAATGAAATATAATCCCTTGCTAAACTAAAAGTAAATTCTACCACCTGGGAAAAGTGGGCTCAAGCTTATAGGGGTTGCTGCCACACATCGCCTGCGCCAAGTTCAGTTCTGGATGGGGCATGGCCAATGGGTGGGTGGTTTACTTGTTTGCAGGAAATTGTGTCTTAGCTACCAGGTCAGTTCACTGCTGGGCTCAACTGCTGGGCTCAGCCAAGCGGGTCACTGCTCAGGACTGGCTCCTCACTGGATTCAGCTACTACTGTTACCAGTTCAGCTTGCTTAGGGGACTTCTGAAGGTTTCTTCTAACCTGTTGAAGCTCACAAGTTTGTAACCTGGTCCATTCTATCTCCAAAACTCATTCACCTAAGATTAGGAAAGAATAAATACAATATAAACAGAACAAGTAAGGTCAGTACCATGTGGTCATGGCCACATGACAGTTGGCTAGAGAGGAAATGTAGCCCTTGCCAGCAGGGGAGGAAGGGGCTGGGGGAGATACACACACACACGTAGAGAGAGAGAGGGAGAGAGAGAGATCATATATCTTTTTGGGGGGAATAGGCATTAGGTGACTTGCCCAGGATCACACAGCTAATCTCAGGTTGGATTTGAACTCAGGTTCTCCTGACTCTGTGGCCAGTGCACCATCCACTGCACCACCTAGCTGCCCCAAAATTGTATATCTTTAGGCCTTTTGTACTGCACACTCAGTTCCAGGTTAATAGCAAGTCAAATGGGAATTTTGTTACCCCCCAGGAAGCCAACCAGTAACAGACTACCTAAACTAACTCTGAAGTGAATTCCTAGAAGGAGGTTCACCAAGCCTCCACATTGATTGGCAGCAGGCAGGTAATATTATATATCCTATTAGGACTGAAACCTTGTGGGCTAGTCGCCCTGTAAAAACAAACATTTGTTAAGCCTGCTGTGAGAAGAATTCCATGCCGGGTAGTTTAGTTTAGATGATACAGAGATCTCCATCTAGGAGAGGGATATGATACAATTCTAGATAACTCTAATATATATCATATCATATCATATATCATAATATTTTATTTATAATAATTATATTATATCATATCATATATTAATATCATATTATACATAATAATATATGATGAGCACATTATAGAGTTCCAAGACAAAGTGCTGTTTTTGTCTGTCTGTTTTTATTTTGTCCAGATGCATGATTTCCGTTGTAGATCCCCAACTATTCTGGAACTTAGAGTCCTAAAAAGTTGCATGGGCATGGAGAGGTTAGGATCTCGCCCAGGGTCCCACAGTTAGGATGTGTCGGAGGCCAGGTTTGCATCCATCTTTCTGAAAATCTAGTTCTCTGTTATGCCATATTGCCTCTTGCTTATTATTAATGATGAATAAATAAAAATGAGTTTTAAAAATGTCTGCTTCAATTGGAAGAAATGCAGGGAGTAAGAATTCAGGAGACTGTGTATAAAGTCGGGACACAGCTAAGAAAGCCTCCTTGTGTTACCATCAGTTATCACCATGTCTCCCCTGTTTTGAAAATCCAGGACTCAAAGAAATGGTATAAAGCCCCAGATGTTGCTAGCTGAGTACGTGAGCTAAATCTGTCGTGTATGATTCATTCTCTCTCTTAGGTAAGCGGCGTCGGGTATAATGGAACTGGCACTGTGTGTCTTTTACCATCGAATGAAGTCATAAAGGAATTTTCTAACGTCTCAGTGGGAAAATTAGTAGAGGTAAGCATGAAAGGAGAGTGGAGGGGAACGCTCTGTTTGAAGCTGGGAGATAGGATGTCATAGTGGGAACAGCACTGGCCTCAGGGTCAGAAGAGCTGCCTTCATATTCCAACTCTACCGCTTTGTAGTTGGGAGACTACAGGCAAGTCAGTCCCTCTCTCTGAGGCAGCTGAGGGTCGGGCAACGGGTAGAGCACCTGGCTTTAAGTCAGGAAGTCCTGAGTTCAAATCAGATGCTTACTAGCTATGTGACCCTGAGCAAGTCACTTAACCTCTACTTGCCTCAGTTTTCTCAACTTTAAAATGGGGTTAATAACAGCACCTCCCTCCCAGGGTTGTTGTGAGAATCAAATGAGAAGATATTTGTTAAAAAGCACTTGATATGGTTCCTGGCACGTGATAGTCACTATATAATTACTTATTCCCTTCCCTTCCTTTCTCCAACGTTTACTTTCAAGCTCATAAAATGGAGTTAATAGTATTTGTACTGCCTACCCTGTAGGGTGGTTGCGTAGAAGGCATTTTGTAAACATACTGCCTGTGTAACCTTGATCAAATCATTTAGCCAGTCTGAGCTTTCCTCATCTGCAAATGAGAACTTTGGACTAGATTATTATCATAATAACCACAATCGACACCTAGTGCTTTAAAGTTTGTAATATGCTTTATACTGATTAATCTCACTCGATCCTTACAACAATGACATGAAATAGATGATGCAGGTATTGTTATCTTCATTTTATAGATGAATAAACAGAGGGTTAAATGACTTGACCAGCGTCATGTAGTTAGGAAGTGCCAGAGACCATGTCTTCCCTCCTCCCAAGTCCAGCTCTCTGGCCACTACAGCACAGTGAGTCCTAAGCTCCCTTCCAGGTGGATATCCTATGATTTGATGAACCACTAAGTACTAGAGAAATATTCTATCAGTGAAAGTAATGGCGGAGACAGAAGGCTTTTGTCTACAATAGAGTATGTGGCATTGCTTGCTATAATGAAAAAAAGCCTGAGTCAATAGAAAAAAACAATACTTTATTCCTTACAAATAGTGAGAAGGAATGGGAAGTTCCTAATGAAAGATTCTACAATAAAGTGCCTAAGTACAACCCATATGTTATCTTTAAGATCATACAATTTGACATTTAATTGTTTCCTCTGTGTGTTCAAACAACCAATATTTATTAAGTAATTATTGTTTGCCAAGCACTGCGGTATAGTGCCAGGGAACTTATACATGCAAGATATCAAGGCAGAAATGGAAAGTCTCTGCCCTCAACACTTACACATGTAAATATATATAAAGTATACCCAAGGTAATTTGGAGGCACTGGTACCTACGAGGAATCTGGAAAGTCCTTATGTTGGAGGGGGCCTTTGAGCTGAATTCTGAAATAAGGATTCTAAGGGGTAGAAATATGGAGGAGAGGCAGTGCAGGCATGAGAGGGAGCCTGTGGAAAGGCATGGAGCTGGCAGATGCATGATGGAATGGACAGTGTCCAAAACCATACAGGCACCATTTTGGCTGGACTCTAGGATACTATAGAATAGTGAAGGTAAGTAATGCATCCTAAGCCTAGAAGCAGATTGAAAGGGGATTTAAAAGCCAGAAGTGGTTTACGTGATCCTAGAGCCACTGGACCTTAGTGAGAAGACGAGAGATGTGGTCTTACATGGGCTTTAGTAATATCACTTTGGAGTCCCTGTGGATACAAGACTAGAGAAGGGAGAGACTTGAAGAGGGGATACCAATTGGAAGAATGTAACAGGAGTCTAGGTGAGAGATGATGAAAGCCTCAGCTAGGGTGGTAGCAGTATAAATGTAGAGAAGCAGAGCAGATGGGTTCAGGAGATATCATGGAAGAATGAACAAGAGTTGGTAACTGATTGGATATGTTCAGTGAGAGTGAGACGTCAAAGATCACTCCAGGGTTTCAAAGCTGAGTAATTAAAAAGATGGTGGTGTACTCAACAGAAATAGGGAAATTGGAAAAAGTGGGGTGGACTTGGGGGTAAATGTAGAATTTCAGGTGGCTGTCAGATATTCAAGGTGGAGCCTCCAGCAAGCAGCTGGTGATACAGGACCGGCACTGAGAAGAGACCAGAGCTAGCTATAGTGATCTGGGAGTCTTCTTTGTGGAGCTGATAATTAAGTTGAGGGGAAATGATGAGATCCCTCGATGTAGAGGGAAGAGAAGAGAGCCAAAGGCAGAGCATTGCGCCGGGGGGGGGGTATACCCACCTTTAAGGGGCAGCGTATTGTTGATGATCCATTGAAGGAGACCGAGAAGGAGCAATCTTCTAGTTAGGAGTGAGCAGTGTCATGAAAACACAGAGGTGAGTATCCACGAGCAGAGGGCTCTCAAAAGTGTGAAATGCTGAAGAGACATCTAGAATGATTAAAATTGAGAAAACAGCATCAGTTTTGGCAATTAAGAGATGACTAGAGATTTGGAATGAGTCATCTCAGTTGAGTACTGAAGTTGAAAGCCACATCACAAGGGACTGAAAAGTGAAAGATGAATTGGAAATAGTAAGTGTAGACAGTTTTTTAATGGGTTTGACTATGAAAAGAAAGAAAGATGAATGATAATTTTTTAAGTGTAGGAGAAACCTGGAAGTGTTTGGACAAAGAAGGAAAAGAACCATTGTAGATAGAAATTAGACACAACCAGTGGGGCGGAGCCAAGATGGCAGCTGGAAAGCAGGGACTAGCATGAGCTCCCCGCCAAGTCCCTCCAAAAACCTATAAAAAATGGCTCCGAACCAATTCTAGAACTGCAGAACCCACAAAATAGCATAGGGAAGCA
>CM053625.1:349997779-350043824 GCA_028646595.1 Phalanger gymnotis | reverse complement strand
CTCAAGCCTCTGTTTAAGGAGAACACTGAGACCAGCCATGTCTTCATTTCTCATCCAGCTACACTCCTTTGGAATTCTCCATTGGAATTCTCCATCATGCTTCTGAAGCAAATACCTTCCCTCTCCTCCCCACTCCACCTGCTTTTCAGCTTCCTTTTGTATGCTGTCTTCCTCTATTAGATTGTAAGCTCTTTGAGGGCAAGGATTGTCTTTCTTTTCTGTATTTGTATCCCCAGTGTCTGGCACATAGTAGGCGATTTCTTGATCAGTTGGGTTTGAGAAAAGAGAGAAAATTGTAGGGGCAGTCTGCTGGAAGAGATGGAAGTAGAAGGGATCAAGGGTATGAGTAGAGGGAGGGTTGGTCAGCCAAGGCAGTATTACAGTGACACACATATAGAATATAGACATTGGAGTCTGGGGACGTGGCTTTGAATCCTGGCTCTTACATTAATTAGCTATGTGACTCCTGGACAAGACACTTGGCATCTCTGAGCCCAGCTCCTCATTTCTAAAATTGGGATAATAATGCTCATATCTCATGGGGTTGTTGTGAAGAGAGCACCTTATACTAAAAGGCTGGTAAAATGCAAATTGCTCTTAGTCTAATTCCATTAGATGAAGTATCAACTCCCTGAGGGCAGGGCAGATCTTAGGAATTCTGGGCATTCGTTCAGCATTTGTTCTTGGATTGTTGGGGTTTTTTTGAGGGGAAGAGGAGTAGATCTGCATTTCTTTAACACCAAAATGTCCTAGTAAAAAAACTCTCTCCATCAACACTGATTGGGAAACTGCAATTTAGTCTTAGAGACTTGTCTGAGCCACTGAGCTTTTAGGCGACTTACCCAGTCCCTGAGGCAGTACATGTAGGAGGCAGGGCTTGAATCCTGGCCTTTCTGATGCTCAGACCCCCTTTATTCACCCACATTAGCATTTAAGTGATATTAGGGAAGAAAAATCCCAGTCTCAGAAGTTATAGCAGAGTGTCATATACCTGTGTTTTCCATGCCTGTGCCTGAGCTCTATATCCTGGCCAAAAATGATCCAGGGTGATTCTTGGCTTTCAGGCTGGCTGCGTAGCAAACAATGCTGTGATCAGAAAGAATACTGTGATGGGCCAACCAACAGAGGGAGCCTTGATTGCCCTTGCAATGAAGGTAGGAGGACTTCGGTTTCTTTGCATTTGACATTTGTTTGCCTAAAGGTTGGGTTGTTTGGGCTATTTACATATAGAATGAAATGCTTATTTTCTAAGAGAAAATGGCCCTGAACTAATATAGCATGGATGTGGATTGACTTGAAGATGACTGTTTTGTGGGTGGCCATTTTCCAGAAATCTCTGGATGAAGAAGCTGGAACAGGTAATGTCTTCTAGCACCACCCTAACCTATAGTGCACCTAATTCTGGTCCGGGCCACTTCTTTAACTCTGTTGTGAGGTAGCAATGGAGGGGAGACCAAATTCAAATGAGGCAATGTCTGGAGTGCTAGGCTTGGTGTTAGGAGGGCCTAAGCTTGGAAGCCACCTCAGATATTTACTAACTTGTGTCCCTTCACAACCCATTGAACTTCTGTGCCTCAGTTTCCTTATCTATATAAAACAGAGATAATAATAGTCTTCCTAGGGCAATTGTAAGAATCGAATTAGATAATGCATGCAAAATGTTTTGCATAACATTTAAAAATTAGTATTCGAATATCAGTTACTAACGTCATCACTGGCATCTCATATTTTTTCAGTGGGGTTAAGATAGAAATGGTCTGCGGACAAGTCATTATCCTCCAATTTTTAAAATATGTTCTACTAATTATTGCAAAATGGCTGCTTCTTGTAGTTAAATGAGAACTAATATGTAAGGTTGCTGCTGTTTGTCCTTCTTTCTCGAAGATCACTGTGAAATCAGGGAGGTGATGCCATGACATGGGAGTGAATTGGATTTAAGTGAGGGAGGGCTGTGCAAAGTCATCAGCCTTACTTTCACCTCCAGAGCCATCTGGGTCCAGTGGCCAGATATGGATCAGGACAACTGGAGATGGCTCAGGATGCAGTGCGGGACCTTGGCCTTTTCAAGCTAAGGTCTTTAACAGGTCTCAGTTTGACTAAGGCAGTGTATCAGTAAGGCAATAATAATCCGAATTGCCACTACAGGCAGTGTCCATTAGTGATTAAGGCTTAAAAAATGAGGCAAAGAATGGCCAGATATATAAGGTCATCATCTGGAGACTCTAAGGGTATCCTTGGAATAACTACTATATAATATTGGACTTAAACTGTCTCCCTGAAAAATGCCACTTTTCATATTGATTATTCTTTCAAATATTATCGTGTTGGTGGTATATTGTAAATGGAGAAATTTTCTATGCAATCACCAAATACTTTAGCATTCTCACTCTATTTAGGCCAATGTTACATATGTTGTAGTACATGAATAAGCTAGGAATCAAAGGCTTTGTAATGATCATTGAAGGCAACATAAATATGGTAGCACTTTGGGGAATTTTGTTCGATAATTACTAAATGAATAGCAAGTTATACTATACACCCCTGGGAATTTGGGGCACATTTTTGTTATTGCTGTTCTTCAAGCAATATATTGGGGTTTTAGTTTGTAGAGTTTTCTTTTTAGTGATACAAGCTATGAATGCTTTGTATAAAGTACATAAACATGTCATTGGCCTATATTTGCAAGAGTGATTGAAGTTCTAATCATTTAATAGGTAAGTGGTGCCTTCTGTTAAGGAAGGTGAGATGAGGCTTCCATCTGAGAAGATGCTGGCTAAATGCTTTCTTAGTGATTCATGTGCCTGTGAATCACTTGAGTCAATATGAGCCTTTTGCTATCCAGTTTGGTAGAGAAGCTAGAGTTTCATGTCATCCTTCAGGGATTCCCCTCTTTCTCTGATTTCTTTACTTCTCTATTCTTTATTGGAAAGTTTTCAATTAATGTTGAATAATGTTTGGTCTTTATGCTGCTTTGTATCTCCTTAACTTCTTGACTTTTGAATTCAGCTGCTGATTAAATTCTGTAGGAGAATGCATTCCTTAGTGATGGTTATAACAACTATCAGCTTTTGGAAATGATTTTGTTTTGGCACAATTAATCTGTTAGTTGTATCCATGCCATCATATGCAAAAGGGTTTTGTCATCTGTTTCATGATTAGTGTAATTTCTGGAGTTTGCATTAAGTAAAGACTTCCCAACTCCAGTCTTTCCCTTTTCCCTTTTTCATATTTTAGCAGACCCTCAGTTTATTCATTTCATCTAATCTAGCTGTAGGAATGAAGCTGGTTTTTATTGTTGCCCTGTACTGGTCAGCAATATATTAAGTGATTTGGAGCTAAGGATGCCACTGGCAAAAAGCAGTATAAAGTCCTTGTCCCACTCCCCTCCCCCATGATATGGACAACAGGTTGGGCTTTGAAAGGATCATGTGTATTATCATCCTCCCCTCGTGTTCCCCCTTCCCCGATAGAATCTAGATAGAAATAGTCCCAAACAAGTTACTATTATGTTACTCCTTTATGTTCCCTGCTCTGTGGACTGTTGCACAGGTTGATAAAATAGTTCCCTTTTTGTAGTTGAATAAAAGTATTAGGATCTTAGCTCAACTCTGTAGGCTCAATAGCAGCATCCTCAGCATAATTCCAGTAGCAAGCAAGTAAACAGGGATGGGATATACCTCTTCCCATTTCCATATGATTTCGAGCTCCTAGCTCAGCCCTCTATTTTTGAAAGCTTTTTGCCCCATGTACCTTGAGGATTGTATTTTGGATGATGGCATCTATTTAAAATTTTATTAGGTTTTTTGAATCAATGTTTTGTCTGAGTGATTGTGCAAGACAACTAGGATAATGTTCTAATTTCCATATGGTTACAGGTTGAGGTCTGTATAGTATGGGTACTTGCTGTCTGTCAGTCCATGAAAGATAACAAGTTTCTGATGTATGCTTCTGGGCTTTGAGTCACAGCAGTCTAGATATTCAGTATGTTCTAAACCTTTATAGCCTAGTGGTTACTAAGTCTTAAAGATAACCCTTCTGTAGTTTTTAGTAGCGATGATCTAGTCCTTAATTGTTATTGTAAATCTGTTTTTAACAAATATGTATGACTCTGCCATTCACCCAACACTTAGTCCAAAATTATTTCAGTAAAATTTTCACCTGCTCAAAGAACATCCATCAATCCTTTCCCTCCTTTTTGGCATCTGGAAGCATTCGTCTTCTAAAGTTACTTTGGGTTGATGGGCTCTATATATCTGATTTATCTTTATTTCATAATATTGTATGGGTTTTTTTTTTGTTATGGTACTTTTCCAGTCTCTTATGATCCATTTTATAATTCCAGAAGTGTTCATTAAGACTGGCATTCCAAATTGTTTTAAGCCTGTTCTTCCCATTCACTTTGGATTTCAGAATGTAAGAATGTTTAATATATTTGTCAATGGCCTTCTCCCTGATATATTAATGCTAATGTGTCTTGCTTGGAAGTGATCAAATGATTTGTAGTATTGCTTTCATCCATTGGTTCCATGGGTTATTATTAGTAGTAGAAGTAATGATTATGCCTGAGAACAATGAGAGATGAGAAAAGGAAATAGGAGAATGGGAGAAAGGACAAGTGGGTGATGGAGGGGAAAGAATGAAGGCTAAAGAAGGAAAGAGAAGAGAGTGTAAGGGAAAGAGGGGAGAGAGGGAATGAAGAAGAAAGAGAATTAAAAGGTGCTTACTGTGGAGAATACTTCTCCCTTGCCTAGCCTACCAGATTTATCTCTCTATTGCCTTATGGCAGTTAAGTTTAGAATCAATCATCTTTCCAATACATACTTTAGGGAGCAAGAAAATGTTGGTGGGAGGCCTTATGTTACTTCCCCACTCCACCCCCAGTGAAATTAGAAGAGCCAATTTCTACAAGCTACTTGTAACTTATTCAATCCCTTTCAAACATTTCAAAACACTGTTTTAGAAATCCACACTGCCCAAATTGGGGAAATTCAGGCATTCACTTGTTCAGCAAGCACTGAAGTACGTACTGTACTAGAAACCTTGTCAGGGTTGGGGGTGCAACTATGAAGAAAATCTAGTAGTATCTGCCCTCACACAGAGCCTGGATTAGAACTCCTACCTTCCAGGTCAACTCATCAACTTTTGGTCCCATATGGAAAAAGTGTGCTTCTGTAGAAAACAGAGGTGTTCATAAAAATCATGAACACCATCCTAGGATATTAGGGTTTGGAGACTTACGGGGCCTGAGAGAGCCTCTTCTGCAACTCCCTTATTTTACAAATGAGGAAATTGAGGCTCAGAAGAGAAGTGACTGGCATAAGGTCACATAGCTAGTAAGTAGAAAAGCCAAGATTTTAACCCAGATCCTCTTCATTCCAAATTTGACCAGTCCCAATAAGTTTTTTTAAGAGGCTTAATTCAGGCATTTAGAATAGAATCTAATCTAGTACCTGTCACACACAACTTCGGGAAATTGCTGAATCTTGAAGATTCCAAAAGCCTCCTTGCCTTTTTTCTACCTCACTTTCCAAAAGCCACACTTAATCCCTAGTATTTATTGTGGTCAGCCTTTTAAAAACTGCCAGTTATTAGCAAGTCCATGAGGCTCTGCCATTAGGAAAAGATTACAAAATCTAGGAGAGGGGACCATAGAATAATAAAACTACTGCTTTGGACCAAGTCTTTTTTTTCCCCAAAAAAGCATCTTTTCTAAGACCCAGAATCACTTAAATAGTTATGTACTTTGAAAAGAAAGAAAACGGCCTCTCTGTCTCCAGGAACCAAATGCTTTGACTTCTCATCCATGTCAGATGATCTGAATAATGAATAATTCAACTTTTTAGAGTTTTGCCTCCAGATTAGTGTGTGATGATTCATTTATTTTTTCCAACATCCACATTTTTTTTCATTATTTTAGATGGATTTGAATGACATAAAAGATTCCTACATCAGAAAAAAAGAGATCCCGTTTAGCTCAGAACAGAAGTGGATGGCAGTAAAATGCAGCCTTAAAAATGAGGTAAAGTTTCTGTTTTCTTAAAATTATGAAAAGAAATAGGAATGAACATGAAGTTTCTAGGACATTTCTCTGTTAGCTACTCCAGAGGAGAAAGCTGATTATGAGGATTTGACATTGTTCAAAATCATTCCCTTTTAGTATTTGAATTGGTGGGGATGGGTCCTTACAGTCATGGAGCTTACTGTCTAAAGGGAGGGGAGGTCTTCTGTGAGTCTTCATTTGAGTTTTATAATAGCCATCATGCCTACATGCTCAGAATGACAGAATCTGAAAGTTGATAGGGACTTCAGAGCCACTGAAGTCCCACCTAAACTCTAGTATACTTGACCAGTGGTCCTCAGAGCCATTGAGTTTGACCTCCACCTAAACTCTAGCATACTTGACCAGTGGTCATCCTCAGAGCCACTGAGTCCGACCTCCACCTAAACTCCAACATACTTGACCAGTGGTAATCCTTAGAGCCATTGAGTCCAACCTCCACCTAAACTCTGCGTACTTGACCAGTGGTCATCCTCAGAGCCATTGAGTCCAACCTCCACCTAAACTCTGCGTACTTGACCAGTGGTCATCCAGACTCTGCTCCAAGACCTCCAGCAAGGAGGAACCCCCACCTTCCAAGGCAGCTCATTCCAACTTAGGAGAGCTCCAGTTATTGGCAAGTTTTTCCTGACATTAAAGCTTAAGTTTGCCTAATTTGCAATTTCTACTCTTTCCATATGACAGCCCTTCAAATACTTGGAGAGATTTAGCATCTCCCCTGAGTCTTCTTTCCTCCAGGCTAAACCTGCCCAGTTCTTCCAATCAATCCTCATATGTCATGGCCATTCATTGTCCTGGAAGGCAACTCTCCAGTTTATCAATGTCCATTTTAAAATCATGGTGCCCAGAACCAAACACAAAACTTCAGATGAGGTCTGATAAGGGCAGAATCCAGTGGGACTATCACCTTCGAGATCCTGAAAGCTGTGCCCTTCTTAACGGGGCCTGTGATTATGTTAGTTATTTTTTTTTTGGCTACAACATCATATCCTTGGCCCACATGGTGCTTACAATCCTTTAAAATCCCCTGATACTTTTCGGAACTACTGTCTATCCATGCTTCCCCCAGATTATACTTTTGCAGTTGATTTTTTTGTACCCAAGTGCAAGACTTGATATGTATCCCCAACAGAAATTCATCTTATAGATTGAGTCCAGCCAGTGCTTTAGCCTGTCAAGATCCTTTAGGATCCAGACACTGTCATCGATTGTGTCGCATGTCCTTCCAAAGTTTGTACATCTATGAATTTGATGAGCACGTCACCTGTGCCTTTATCTAAGTCATTGATAAAAATTTTAAGCAACCCAAGGCCAAGAATGGATCCATGGACCCTCCACTGGAGACTTCCTGCCATATTGACATTCAACCATTAACAAACCCTCTTGTTGTGTTGTTCAGTCATTTTTCAGTCATGTCCCAACTCTTTGTGACCTTATTTGAGATTTTCTTGGCCGAGATCCTGGAGTGGTTTGTCATTTCCTTCTCCAGCTCATTAGACAGATGAGAAAACTGAGACAAACTGGATTAAGTGACTTGCCCAGAGTCACACAGCTAGTAAGTGTCTGAGACCAGATTTGAACTCATGAAGATGAGTCTTCCTGACTCCAGGCTCTGCACTCTATCCATCTCACCACCTAGCTACCCCAAACAAATCCTCTTAGAGCCTGGCCATTCTCCCAGTACTGAATCCATCTAAGTGTATGATTGTCCATCTAATCCACATCTCTCCACGTTCTTCACAAAAATAGTAGTAGACAATTTACCCAATGCTATGCTAAAATCCAGACAAATTATGTCAACAGTATTCTTTCCATCTACAAGATTATCAACCATATTTTAAAAGGAAGAAATAAGAGTTGATCTGGCATGACCAGATTGGGACGAAACTTTGTTCCCTCTTTGGAATCACTGCTTCTATTTCTGGATATTCACTAACCATCCCTTGCTATAATTTTCCCTAGGAATTCAAAGTTAAGCTCATGACCTATGATCTGCAGACTCTTTCTCTTTTTTTAAGACTAGAACCCTTGCCTTTCTCCAGGTGGGTGGTGACCACCCTGTTTTCCATGCCCTTCCAGATATTTCTGATAGTGGCTCAGCAGTCCCATTTGCTGGTCCTTTCAATACTGTAGCTCATCTGGGCCAGGAGACTGGGATTCATCAAGGGCAGCTCTTCCTTCTCTCTGTTGTCAGTTATTGTCCCATCTACTCCGAACAGAGATCCCATCCTTTCTTCCATCATTTTCTCCATTTTTTTAAAGCCCTCTTTGTCTCTAGCTTTTTTTTTTTTGGCCTCAGCTTTTGCACTCTTGACACTGTTTTCACAGGACTGTGCCACACTGGAATATTCATCCTCCTTACTTACGCTAGCTTCTCTGTGCATTTCTTTCAAAATCTAATGCTATATTCCCTGTGTAATTTTGTCTCTTCACAAAATTCCCATTTTTCTTCTTCATTGGAGTTATTTCCCTTTGTGTCTTCATTGTTCTTGAGCATCTCCCACTCCTATGGGGCCTGACCGCCCCTATAGAATTTTAGTCCATGGGATTCCATGCTTCTCCTCTGAACCTTTCAATCTGCTTTCCCCAAACCTAGGGTACATGTCAAACTATGCTTAGATTTCCTCTCCTTTATCACAGACTTTAGATGGGAAGGCTTTGCTTGTTTCCACCCCAGAAACTAGTCCTTCTCTGTTAGTGCAAATGAGATTCAGTAAAGAATTTCCCCTTGGTGGCTCCTCTACCCTTTGAAGGAGGAAATTATCATTAAAGCAAATCAAAAAATGATTAGCTACTCTCTGGTGAGGAGAAAACTCTAGCACCTCTCTCTCAATTATGCAGTTGTCTGGATAATTGAAATCCCCCAACACTACCATATCATGCTTCTGTTCCAAGCTAGTGATTGTTTCCCAAACTCATCTATTTCCTCTTTCTGTTCAGGTAGCTTCAATGACAAAATCACTTCTGGTTTTCCTCCCACTGATATTCACCTGAACGCCCTCCTCCACACTCTCCTCCTACTCACAGTAGCTCGTGGCAATTCTCAGTTTCCATGATTCATTGCTTTGAGCAAATATTATCCTTGATTAATGGCTGAAAAATGAAAAGTTCTGCCCTCCAAATTAGTATGAGCTTCAGTGGTTGATTTATATGATACCCTATGCCTGTATGCCCTAGAAAATACAAACCGTTTAGCTTAGTATTCAAGGACTGCCAAAATCTGGCCCCAGACCAGTTTTCCAATCTCAGTTCACCCAATTCCTCTTCATGTATACTTTGCTTCAGCCAGACTGGGCTACTATTTGTTTCCCATCTTATCTGTGCATTGATGCAAGTCATCTCCCACATCTGAAATGTGCTTTCTCCTTTTCTCTGCCTGTTACAGTCCTTCTCTTCCTTCGCAACTTAGCTCAGATACTACCTTCTATACACAGACTTGCCTTGACTCCCCACCTACTCCTGTCAAAAGTGATCTATTCATTCATTCATGAAGCCTTAGAAGAGCACCCGTTCTCAAGAGGCTTCCAGTCTACTGTAGGGAAATAAGGTGTATTAGAAAAGTACATATAAAATATATACATAATGCCACAAAGTAAATTCCAAAGAGAGGTGGAGAGAAGGCATTAACCACAGGGACATCATGAGGTCCTATAGCAAGGGGCACCTACGCTAAGAGACACTCACAACAAGGCATCAGGGTATGGAAATACAGCACAGGAGACGTCAAGGCAGTCAGATTGATAAGAGAAAAAACCAGGAGAGAAGGTTAAAAAAAATCTTACGGAGAAGCAATTCTTCAAGACAAGAGGAAGGTGGACAGTTTCAAGAGCTTCAGAGAGTTTAAGTATGATGAGGAGTGAGAAATGGCCATTGGATTTAGCAGTTGAGAGGGGCAAATTTCAGTTAAGTGGTAGGAATTAAGGTTATATAACCAGTGTGGGAATTCAATTCAGCTGAGGGCAGTAGGGCTGGATCTCTTGCCCCTATCACATTCTACCTTGTATCGTAATTACATGTTACATCTTATACCTAATTACATCTTATCTTCCCTAGTGCATCTTGAGGGCAGCCTGTCACTTTTCATCCTTCTATCTCATACCTTGCAAATAGTGGGAAATGAATCAGTGTTTATTGAATTGCATTGAATTGTCATATTGAACCCCAGGCCTGAAATTCATCCAGGATTCTAAATCCCACTCACTGTACATTCTCATTATAGTAGCAATAACATGGTGTTTTAACCATGTTGAACTACCTGGTGTCGTATAAAGGACCAAACCAACAGTGAGGCAGTCCAATAACTAACAGTGTGTAAGATAATGGAAAAAATGCCACTGTGGCATCACAGGATTCAGAGATAGACGAGACATTATGTAATATCAGAGATGAGCGAGCTCTTAGAATATACAATGTGACAGGCAGGAAGATCTTTAGAAAGCAGACTGTTCTTCTGGAAGGGATGTCAGAGTCTGGCAATCTAATCCCAAAACCTCATTTTATAGAGGAAAGTGATGCCTGGTGGGACATGTCCAAGGTCATGCACTTATTAAGTAGCAGAAGCTGTGTGGGAGAGGCTTTAAACGAAGGTCCCCCGAGTCCAAATCCCATGTTCTCTATACTATGCCATACTAACTTCTAGTTTCTAGATTCTGCCTTTAAAAAAAATCTCACCGATAGTGACTTGGCACTTGATGAGATGGCATATGAAATCATGTGGTCTATATGAGTAAAATGTCTGGGGAGCCCCAACATCTAAAAACAGATGGGCAATTGGAGGTTAGCTGGAGCTCCTTGGAAAGGTTCCAGTCCCACTTCTGACACTAACTCAGTGCGTGGCTGTATGAGTCACTTTCCTCTCTGGGATTCAGTTTCCTCTTCTGTAAAGTGATAGAGTAGAATGACATGATTTCTAAGGTCCTTTCTAACACGATTCAGTCATGAGTCTTAACCTCTTATATCCCAAAGTTATCCTAATAGAAAAGGATTAAAAAAGTCTACTATTAGAAGTCAGATCTTCCCTTAAAAATACATATACAAATATATATACATACAAACATATATACATATGTGTGTGTATACACACACATGCACACACACACACTTATTTTCTGCCTCCACTTCATTTCAGGCCTGCCTGTCTTTGGAGTTTATGAACATTTTAAGCAAAAGCATCCTCCTCTCTGAGGATGTCCTCATGTCATCTGAGATTTCATGACTCCTGGTTGTCAGGCAGATGCCCTATCTGTGGTTATATTTATATGAGTGACTTTTTGTTTTTAAATAAGCAAAAACAACCTGCCAGGAGAATATAGAGCACAAGACAAGGCCCTTTTAGAGGTCAAGATTTTCATATGAGTGATTATATTTTTACCAACAGGACAGATAGATATAAAGACAATCTGAAGCCTTTCACTTGTCAGGGAGGTCATAGTGACAGATCACATCTCTCAGACTGACAGATCATCTTTAAAAGGGCTTCATTAAGAAATATGCTTTTTAAAAAATATACTTTATTTTTTAAAATATAGTTTTTATAAAATATGTTTTATTTCATTTGGGGGTAATTCAGTAAAGCCAGATCTTCTGAGTTCTTCTTCGACCTCATTTAACAGGGCACTTCAGTCTTCTGCTCTGGGGGGTATCCTTCAATGCTTCCCTCTCTTATTTTGGTGTAACCAAACACCTCAGGTGGCTTCTTTTTTCCCTTTCACCATGCCCACCTCACCATCTCTACTGTACAACCTTGAGAAGGTCACAACCTTTTTGATCTTTGGTTTCTTCATCTGTAAAATGGGACTAATACTATACTTATCCCACAACACTGTCGTGGGCACATTGTTTTGTAAACTATAAAAGGTTACTGAAAGATGGACTGTTATCTTCTTATGCTTATGTAACCCTGTATAATTATATTAATAATGCTTCAGGACTTTATGGGTTCAGTATTTCCATAGGGTAGCACTCCTTATATCACTCCATGTCTTACCTGACTGCCTCTGCAGTTCTAATGAGCCCCTCTGCATTTAGCTTGGCTGGTCCTAGGATAATGGATGTATTGCAGAGCCTGGACTTGAAGCCACTGTGGCTTAGAGGAGGGCCTTCCATCATCTCTGTTCTCTCACAAGAGCCTGGGGTCTCTTCTACACCATGGCAGGGTATCAGAATAGGAATTTAGCGCAGGAACAAGACAGACCCATTGGCAACAAATTAGAATTTTGCAACCAGTGTTTTTCAGTCTTCTTCAGTCACTGAACAGAATTCCATTGATACAGCAGAGACCTTAGTGACCACTCACAGCCCACTGTCTGTATGGAGATCCACCCACATAACAGCACTTTGATGTCACTCAATCCTCAGTGGCACTGGCGAGTCATGATGGCGTGAAGACTGCAGGGTCTGGATTGGTGAACATTTTGAAAAATCACATATGGGTACTCTAAGATTAAATTCATCAGTTTTTAACTTACTGAGAAGGCTAACACCTGACAAATGCTATCCTGCACATGGAACAATCTCAGGTGGTGGGAAGAATTCCAAACTAAGAGTCTGGAGGTCTGGTCTGAGTAGTGGTCATGATTCCACCACTGTGTGTCCCAGGAAGAAAGAGGACTCAGCTTCCTCATCTGTAAGATGAGAGGGTTGGAATTAGGCAGTCTCCAAAATCTCTTCCAGCTCTAATATTCTGTTTTTATTTATCCAGTAAGAAAACTACCAATAACCCCTGAAGGTTAGCCAGTATCAGATCGTTATCCATAGCAATGATTAATTATGTAGGGTCACTAAGGCCCCTGAGAACTCAGTCGCAGAATTCTACACCATCTTCTCATCCCTCTGCACCCACTACAGGGGTTCAATAGGAGCCGTTCCATCGCATGTTTCCTACTGTGGGAGCCTGTCTTCCCTCCCACCAGAGTCTCTGAGCAGAGTAACCTCCTCCTCCTTCAGGGAGGAGGGTGGGGGAAAGATTCTGCCACTACAGATATGGTAACAGAAAAGAGTTGGGGGCCCAGGGTTCTAGTCCCAGCTCTGCTTCTAATTCTGGGGGACTCTGGGCGAATCACTACCCTTGCTGGGCCTCAGTTCTGTCATCTGTAAAATGGGGTTGATGTGGTCCCGTTCCTATTCTAAAATTCTCGATCCTATCTGGTCAGGACGAGTGAGTCTTAAAATAGTGAGACTCCTGTTGCTTGTTTTTGTTTTATTTTAATTTGTAGATAGGCGCTGTTAAGCTGCTGAAAGAATTGGTTTGGGGGCTGTTGGGGTTTTTTCTTTCCCCAAGGAGCAGGAAGAAGTTTACTTCATGAAGGGGGCCTTTGAAGAAGTGATTCGCTACTGCACCATGTATAACAATGGGGGGATCCCCCTCCAGTTGACTCCCCAGCAGAAATCCTTCTGCCTGCAGGAAGAGAAGAGGATGGGCTCCCTCGGTCTGCGGGGTCAGTCGCATGTGGCTTCGAAGTTCTCATTCTGCTCACCTCTGCTGCGCCGGCTTTCTGGCAGGCCGTGAACACTCAGCTCATAGACTAGATGCATTCTGCAGAGCAGACTGGTATCCTGTCTGGGGTGAAGGGGGGAAAAGAAAGTTAACACACAGCCTTAAAAAAAAGAGAATCCTTCCCAACCCATCCCCTTACTGTGGTTTAGCTCTGCATACTCTAGGTAATTTATAAAGAGGGCTTCCAAGTACAATGGCCATTGTACCTATGGTAGTATGTCCTACTTGGTCAGATTGGAAATTCATGTTATTTTTACTAATTATAATCTTAGCCTACGGCACTTTCATGTCTAGGAAGCACGTTACACACACTGCCTCCCCAGAGCCCTGTGAGGCTGGGAGTACAAGCATTATTTCCCCCACTTCGCAGATGAGGAAACTGAGGGCCAAAAGTTAAATGATTTGTTCCAGGTTACACAACTATTAAGCAGCAGGTCTAGGATTCAGGCTTGGGTGTTGTGGCTCTTAAATAAATTGCTCTTTCTGCCTCACTAAGAGTACCCGCCCCCCCGCCCTGACCAGTATGTGGTATAGCGCAAACGTTGGGTTTGGATCCAAAGGGTCTGCATTCAAATCTCATCTGGCCTGCTAGCTTCCAATAGAACTAGGTGGCAGCAGGTATGGTGATGAGCTTCAAACGAGTAGATCTGAGATTTAAACCTGCAGTAGACACTTCCTCTCTCAATTTCTCTCTCTCTTTCTCTCTCTCCTTTCTTTCTCTCTCCTCTCTTTGTCTCTCTCTCTCTCTCTGTCCCTTCTCTCTCTCTCTCTCTCCCCCTTCTCTCTCTCTCTGTCTCTCTCCCTCCCTCCTTCACTCCCTTTCTCCCTCCCTCACTTCCCTTTCTCCCTCCCTCCCTCACTCCCTCTCCCCTCCCTGCCCCGTGTCACTCTGGGCCCATCCCACCCTCACTGTCAATATTTATGTAGTACTTTAAGATGTTGTCTACTCTCTCACAGCAGTCAAGTCCTGAGAGATAGGGACTCATCCTCATTTTTATAGATGAGGAAACTGTGCCAGATAAAGGTCAAGTAACTTGCCCAAAGTCCCACAGATAAGTATGTGCCTAAGGCAGGATGTGAAATTATACCATGGTCAATGCTCCATCTAGGAAATCAACTTCTCTAAGCCTCAGTTTCCCCAACTGTAAAATAGAAATAATAGTGCTCACTTCCCATGATGGTTGTGAGAGTGGAGTGAGAAAACACACAGAATGCACTTTGCAAACCTTTCAAACTTTGTTTTCTAAAGGCCAGCAATTACTATTATTAATTATCTGTGACTTTGGATGTCAGCTCCCCACTCTGTAAAATGAAGGGATTGGACTAGATGGTATCTGAAACCTTTCTCAGCTCTAAATTCTCTTGACAGTTTCATCACAAAATCCCAATTTGCTGGCTGCCCTGCCTGCCCACCAGGCTGCCCATCATGGCTTCATCAGGAGAAGCAGCAGCTTTTTTCCCTCTGTCAAGGATTCTCTTGCCTTGACCCGTTCCAGTTTCCTGCACCAAGGGCAAGTGGTTTTGCCTACATGCTGAGTATATCACAGCTCACATATTCTGCTCAGCTATTATTGCCTATGTTGGGTTTTTTTTAACTGAAATCATTCTATCACAACCACAAAGAGCTGTGCTTTGTATCTGTATCCCTAGCACCAGTATGCCTAGTACAGAGTAGGCACTTAATAAATACTTGTTGGTTGGCATATAGAATGCTAGCTATACTTTTGTTGACATATTGATTGCTTAAGAAGATAGTTAATATTAGACTAAAGGCATTTGGCATAGTACCTAACAATGAAGCATAATTTGTTTGATTTCTTGACTGTGATATGCCAAGGATTTAAAAATCTTATAGCTACACCTTGTGCATACATTTTATCTCCTGCATGTGACTAAGATTCTTGAAGGCAGGGGCCTTACTTCTGTCCTCCCATAACACATAGCACGTCATTCATTTCTAAGCACATAGCAGGCACTCAATTATCAAGCTGAACCCCAAACGTCCTAAGTAGCTAGATTTTCATGACCATCATATATTCCTCCACACTGAGTCTATGTCATGTAACAATTTCCCAAATGAATCAATAATGCTTCATCCCTATGACTGACCCCCATCACAGCTGCACATCCCCATCCTAGAGCTGGAAGACAATGGGATTAATCCAACCAATCGGCAGAGTTATGAAGGCTAAGTGTAAAGGCCTTAATGGACAGGCCACGAAGGCTCCAGGCCGTGGATTCTTCAACATCCAAAAGCATATAGAGTCGGATGCCATATAATAATGTAGCTACTAGCACTGGCCTTGCCCTGAATACCTTGATCTGAGTCTCTGCTGTAACTCTAGCCAAGTCACTGGGCATCAATTTTTTCATCTGTAAAGGGGGAGCAATGATGTTTGTGCTGCCTAACTCACAGGGTTGTTGTCAGGAAAGCATTTCATAATCACAGAGGTGCTCAAGAAATACACATATACATACATAAATAATATGCATAACACATGGGTATTAATTCAGAGCTGCCTTCAACAATCACTTATTAAGCACTTGTATACAGAACACCGCTATTATATCCAGCATGGCATTTACATCTAAAGAAACTGAGGCCCAGAGAGGTTAAAGGTCAGTCAGGTAACTAAGTAATAGAGCCTACATTCAAACTCAAGTCCTTTATTTCAAATTTAATGGTTTTTTGAGCATTAAAATGGAGTGCAGAGGATAAACCTGAGCTCCATCTTTCTTTACATGATCTGTTATATATACAACATATTCATTCAGTAAATATTTAAGTACACACAGTATGCAGAGCATTGTGCCTAGACCAGGAGTGGGGGCTGGAGAGGGCACATACAAAAATAGAGAGAACCCAGCCCTTGCCCTCCCAGAACTTACAGTCAAAAACAACCTAAGGTATCAGTGTTTCCTTAATGTTACAGAAATTCACTGTCAATTGTCCTTTTTCTCCCTTTTTTCTCGTATTAGTGTTGGCTCTTGCTTCAGGCCCAGAGCTAGGCAAGCTCACATTCTTAGGCCTCGTTGGAATAATCGATCCTCCAAGAGCAGGAGTAAAAGAAGCCGTACGAGTCCTTACTGAGTCAGGCGTGTCGGTAAAAATGATAACGGGGGATGCCCTGGAAACTGCTCTGGCTATAGGTAACAAACCAGTGGTGTTGGGCTTCTCCTTCTGAAGAACACATAGTGCCATCTTAGCAAGAAAACAAATCCCTTCTTATTAGCCTTGAAAAATGTTGCTTTGGGTGCCTGAGACACTCCTGAATGCATTCAGGAGAGCAACCCCACCTGTCACACCAGCCCCACAGTGATCTGCTGTAATAGAAGATGCTCTGGGGGTGACCATATCAAGCAAATTCACTCTTCTGGGATACTGAGAAAATGGCCAGCTTTCAGGAACCTTCAAAGAGTTTGTATCTTCATCATGGGAATGGTCCACCCCAGGGGTTTTCATGGACTCATAAATCAGAAGGAACCTTTGAGGTTAAGTGCTTATCTTAAGGCGCCAGTCTCTTCTCCAACATAATTTCTGTGGCTTAGGGTAAAAATCAGTTTTATTGATTGGTTTGAGCCACACTGTAAACCCCTATAATTTAAGCACCTTGCTATTTTGTAGATTCAATCATGCTACAAGTGAAATTGTATCCTCAGGTCTATGCAATGCTACATAGTATAGCTCTTACTATGACCCAAAATGCATTTCATCTTCCTTGTCTACCCTCAGCGGCACTACAAATAGGGACATGTTACCTACATTTCATATCCTTCTCAGTCACATGTGCCTTTCCTCTGAGATCTTGAAGATTCTGGGAGATTTGGTCCAGACCCACAATCTTGTACTGTATCTACGTTCTCAAATGTAAGCAGGCAACATTATTCCCTAGCCTCCAAAAATAAGCCCAAACAGATCGTGAATCTCCAAAATAATTACCATATGGGGAATGAAAATGTCCTTACTTTTCTTCAGAATGAAAAAATAAATAACAAAGATAACAAACTTGTCTAGTTTCAGAAACCCTGTGGCAAGGTACTGAATATTTTCCGACTTCCGTCAAAGTGTTTTGTCCTTCCAACCAGTGAGGCCTCTGCTAAAATGAGAGGACTAGGATTAGGATTAGGCCTATTCGAGGCCTAATATCCTGTGATTCTGTGACTTTCTGGAGGATCACATTCGGGTCACTGGGGTCATGAGTAATAACTGAATGCCTCATGTCCTTTCCAAAAGAGATTTTTAACATAAATGTCTATTATGTGTGACTCCATAGGTTGTTATTCTTGGTGGTGGTTGTTTTCATTCTGTCTTCCATCAACAGCCTATTAATAAGCTGGGCTTTATTTCAGAAATTTTACACTGGATGTAGACAATGGTGGGATTCAAATAAATTAACAACCAGTTCTCCACGGAACCGAACCAAAGTGCCACTGCTACTGACATAGCAGGCACAGGCCCTGCCCTCACTAATAACCCTTTCGCTGAACTCAACCTACAGTTAGGTACTAGTTCTGCCAAACCAGTGCAAACTGGCTGAATCCCACCACTGCATGTAGAGACTGAAGAAGGAGGGAGAAGCTAGGGAAAAGCAGAAGGAAAGACTCCCAAACGCTTGATGGGGCCAGAGTTTGGAAATCATATCATTTACACAGGCTTTTGTTTAAAGGCAGAAACATTGGCCTGTGCAATGGGAAATTAAAAGCCATGTCAGGAGAAGAAGTAGAGAACATGGAGAAGCCCGAGCTCTCAGCCAAAGTCAGAAAGGTAACAATGCTTTTTCTGTGGATGTGTATATGAGGGTGGGGGGCTGGAAGGAAGGAGCAGAGGGGGAAGCCGCCTGCAGTTGGGACTTGTTTTTAGAATTATGCATCTCTCTTTCTCCTCCTTTGTTATTTAGGTGTCAATATTTTTCAGGACAAGCCCAAAGCACAAACTCAAAATAATAAAGGTATGCCCTAAGCCAGGAGCTGGAATCAAGTACGGGGTTGGGAAATACCTACTATGGGCAGAGCACTGGATTAGGTTAAGTGAGATTATAATGAACACAGAGTCGACTGGGGGAAATGCCACATACACTGATCATCAGAATACAAAATAATGAACAGACAATTTGGCAGATAGGTGGCTACCATGTTGATTTCAGAGAGATTACGCTTTTTTTAGCCATGGCAGTTTATGAAAACCACCTACTAAGTTGTAAAGGCGATGAGAGCTGTATAATGAAAGCATAGAACTTTGAAGTACATTTAGTAAGGCTTTGGACAGTTTATTCGACAAAGCAGACATTACAATTCATTAGATGATGGAAAAAATGTTGATGGTAAAAATTTAGTCACAAATGGACAATTTCTCTACTATCAAATACATGGTATTTTTTTTTACATTAGTAGGTTCAGATTGCAAAGGACCAAAAAGTATGCAAGATCAAGGAATTAGTGGGAATTAGTATTGATTGCCTTCTGTCTTTCCCAAGGCTCTGCAGGAATCTGGTGCTATTGTGGGGATGACAGGAGATGGTGTCAATGATGCAGTAGCACTAAAGTCTGCTGATATTGGAATTGCCATGGGGCAAACAGGGACAGACGTCAGTAAAGAAGCTGCCAATATGATATTAGTAGATGATGACTTCTCCACTATAATGTGAGTTGCATTTCAAGTGTCCTCAGTTAACAACAAAAACACCTTTCAGACATACAGATGAGTTCCTCTGATGTAAAAAAGACAATTGTCTAGGAGTTCTGGCTCTGCTACCAACTAGCCATTTGACTTTAGGAAAATCATTGCATCTGAGCCTCAATTTCCTCATCTGTATAATGGGGATGATACTAGTTGTCATGCCTACTTTCCATGATACTTGTGAGATATGGTAATAATAAAAACTCAGATTTCATAGCATATTTCAGTCCATAAAATACTATCTCTATTTTGCAGATGAGGAAATTAAAGTACAGAGAAGCTACTAAGATCTAAGGCTCCTTCTGCTCCAAGTTCGCTGTTTCTTCTTTTACAACTTTTCTGCCTCTAAAATGTGGCCAAAGAATAAAAAGCAAAGGCAATTTGCAAACTGCAAAGTGCTTGAAACATGTCACAATTTATTATTTGCATCAGATTCACTATGGGCAAGCATGATGTTAGATGCCAGTTTTTTAAACTTTTAGGAAAAATACAGTATCTCTAGGAGGGGTTGCACAGAGTTGGTTACTGTTGAGATGCTTAAAAACATCTCACTAGAGACAGATATTGAATCTGAAGTAGCATGTTTCAGGGGGTGGTGTTTCCTCTGCATGGTAAAGGGTTCCAGGATAGAACCTCTTCCCCAGAGAGGCGCTAAAAACACCTGACTCTGCAGTGGCCTCATTACGCTGAGCTGGTCTCAGCTCTGATGTAGCCAAGTGGCCCAGACACCAAGGATCACGTTGAAGACAGGCTTCAAGTGACAGAGATGGGCTAAATTTTCAAAAACTGCCTTGTATCGTATACTATTGACACTTGATACATATACTTAGTGGTGCTTTGGGTCTGCAATTAGAGTAAAGCATAGTTAACTAGGTTGACTTGCATATTCAGTTATATGGATGTGCTGTATTTATAAGAAAACCTGAGATCGCTCTCTCTCTCTCTCTCTCTCTCTCTCTCTCTCTCTCTCTCTCTATCTATGTATCTAGGCAACTAGGTGGCACAGTGAGTAAAGCACTGGCTCTGGAGTCAGGAGGACCTGAGTTCAAATTTGACCTCAGACACTTGACACACTTATTAGGTGTATGACCTTGGGCAAGTCACTTAATTCCAATTGCCCTGCCTTCCCCCCTCCAAATACATATATATATATATATATATGTATATATATATGTGTATATATATATATATGTATCTCTTAACTCACAAAAGTTAAACCTAGATGGTGATGTTTTATTTTACAATATAATTTAAGAGAATTTAATGAGAATCCTCTAAATCAAAAACTTAAGATGTGGTTTTTATCCTCTATAGCACCTAGGAGAGTATCTTACCCTTGTTTGTTGTTGTTGTTGAGGTGTTTCAGACCCCATTTAGGGTTTTCTTGGCAAAGATACTGGAGCGGTTTGCCATTTCTTTCTTCAGCTTATTTTATAGCACAAGGTTAAGTAACTTGCCCAGGGTCACACAGCTAACAAGTGTACGAGGCCAGATTTGAACTCAGGAAGATGAGCCTTTCTGACTCCAGGCCCAGCAATATTATCTACTGTAACCACCTAGCTTCCCTATCTTACCCCTAAAAGAGGCTTAATAAATATGTGCAGGAGCACATTCACATATAACTCTCTAAAACTGCCTTTGCTGCAGTCTGGTGTCAATAGAGATTGTGCTGCATTTGTCATCAAGGGACCTGGGCTTTAGTCCAGACTCTACTAACCAGCTTAGGTTTGGGCAAGTGCTTTTTCTTCCCTGAACCTATTTTTTCCCCTATAAAAAAAGCAGGGTTGAACCAGGTCATCTTTAAAGTTCTCTCAGGTTAGAAACCCCAAAATTTTGGGATGCTCTTGTACCAAGTGAGGTTATACCTGTATACTTCAGTGAATAGATTTTATTTCATTTGTGTTTTAACTCTAAAAATTAGGCATCTTTATTCTCATTAATGATATGACTGACTTTTAAAAGGATTTTTACAAAAATCCTTTGAAAGGCCGAGGTACTTAGCATAATCCCCCTAGCTTTCCCTTCTCTCCTCATTGGGTTTTTAATAAGCCTTCACTAGGGGCAAAAGAAAACCAATACTTCCATCTTTGACTGGGGATTCTTAGACATCAGGCACCACTCCTAGCTACTGAGAGAGACTTTAAAGAAGGAGACACTTACTGCTTGCAGACATCAAGGTGTTTATAAACCAAGTAGCGATGGGAACCATAAACCCGTGACAACAGGGCAGGCAACAACCCCCACCCTAAGGCTACTTAGATTCAGGGTTTGGGGTGAGGGTTAGATTAAATGGTTTCTGGGGTTCCTTCCCATTCTGGGTTTCTAGGTGACAATTAGGAGCTAAACCAGGAATCGGGCCCATTGTCACTCCAGTCCACTCAACTATGAAAGTGATTTTGAAAATGCGGTTCTGACCATATCACTCCGCCCCTACAAATTCAGTAAACTTCAATGGCTCCCTATTACTTCTAGGATCTAATATAAAATTTCTCTTCAGGGCTTTAAGCTTTTTATAGCCTGCCTTCTTCCTCCCTTTCCAGTCTTCTTATACCTTACTCCCCTCTATATATTTTGCATTCCAGTGACTCTGCCTCCTTCCATCTCCTGGCTCCACTCACAGTCTTAATAGGAGTCATCATCATCATCACTATGTATATAGTGCCTTGAGGTTTACAAAGCACTTTATGTATTATCTCATTTGATCCTCACAACATCCCTGTGAAGTAGGTGCTATCATTATTCCCATTTTACAGAAGAGGAAACTGAGGCAGACAGAGATTAAAGTGACTTGCCCAGGGTCACCAAGCTAGGAAGTGCCTGAGTCAGTATTTGAATTCAAGTCTTCTTGACTCCAAGGAAAGCACTATGCTAGGTGCTTTGAGAGATAAGGAAACTAAGATTGAGACTTAATCCTTGCCCCTGTGGAGTTGATAGTCTGGTAGAGGGATAAAGGCACCAGCACATATAGCCATGATACAGAGTACAGCATGGTAAACCTATTAAAGATGTGCAGTATCTTGTATATTTGCTCTCTCTTATTCTTCCAGGAATGCAGTAGAAGAAGGAAAAGGGATTTTTTATAACATAAAAAATTTTGTACGGTTTCAGCTCAGCACGTGAGTACAGACTTGTATGCATGTCAGATAAAAATTGTCTTTTTTGTCCCCCCATGGGAGTAGCTCTCTGTACTTTGCCACTCTCTGCTGATTTTGTTTCCTAGGAGTATTTCTGCGTTAAGCCTGATTACTCTGTCAACCATATTTAACTTACCCAACCCCCTCAATGCAATGCAGATTCTTTGGATCAACATTATCATGGATGGACCACCAGCTCAAAGGTGAGAAGATCTTCAGGTTCTTATGAGTAAACTCATGAGATAACTTAGTGATCCTCTAGGCCAAGGGATTTGCCCAAGGTCTCAACAGACTCTCAATGGACCTGTTTCCCCAGCATTAAAATGAAGGTATTGGCCTAACTGGTCTCTTAAGTTTCCTACTCACACTGAACTGAGAACTCAGATCTACTGACTCTCTGACCAGTGTGTGTGAAAAGATACTACCATCCCTCAAACCCTTCCAGTCTGTGGTGGGAAGAAGACTGTTAGTCTTCCTGAGCCCCCCATCACTCCCAGCACCTTGCCCAGTGATGTGAAGAGTAAGCACATAATAAGTGTCTGCTAAATGCATCTATGTTCTGTGTTTCCTTTTACTGAGTGGTATTTCAAAGTATTGCTGTCTGTTTTGAATAGTTTGGGAGTAGAACCAGTTGACAAAGATGCCCTGAAGCACCCCCCTAGGAGTGTGAAAGATACAATTCTCAGTAAAGCACTCATCGTGAAAATTCTAATATCTGCAGTCATTATCATCAGTGGAACCCTCTTTATCTTCTGGAAAGAGGTAAGGAAGAACCTACCCCATTTGCTTTCACTCACGTTCCTCTTCACCGATATTCCTCTTCGAGACAGTTAATGAGCATTTATTAAACACTTACTATGGGAAAGACGTGGTGCTAAGATTTGAGGATACAAAGAAAGGCAAAAACACGGCCCCTGACCTTGAGGAGCTCACATCCTAACATATGCAAACAACTTTGTACCCACCTACAAGATACATACAGGGGAAGTAATCTCAGAAGAAACCAGCGGTGGTAGGGCAGAGGGAAAGAAAGGAATGTAGGAAAGGTCTCTTGAAAAATGTGGGATTGGAACTGGGGCTTGAAGGAAACCAGTCAGTAAGCATTTATTAAGCACCTTTTGTGAGCTAGGCACTGTGCTAAGTGTTGGGATACAAAGAAAGGCAACGGAGGAGACAACATGTAAACAACTCTATAGAGACAAGTGAAATATGAGATAAATTGGAAATAGTCAACAGAGGGCAAGCACTAGCATTAAGGGAGAGGAGAGTCAGGGAAGGCTTCCTGTCGAAGGCGGATTTTTAGCCAGCTATTGGAGGAAGCCTGGGAAGGAGGAGATGAGAGAGCATTCCAGGGAAAATGGAGTTTTTCTTCTGAAGAAGGTGGAGGAGGTAGAGTTGAGAAGACAGAATATTCCAGGCAGCAGGGACAATCCATCATTCACTGGGTCTTGTTTTTGCAATAGGGTATAAATCACTGTTTGTAACACTAACAGACAAGTAGGTGGGACAATAGAAAGAGCCCTGGACTTGGAGTCACGAGGACCTGAGTTCAAATCTAGCCTCAGACACTTCCTAGAGGGGCAAGTCACTTAACGCCATCTCTGTCAGTTTCTTTGACTGTCAAATAGGGCTAATAATGGCACCTACTTCCCAGGGCTGTTGTGAGAATCAAACAAGATAATATTGATAAAGTGCAGTGCCTGGCACATAGTAGGTACTTAAGAAATCCAGCCTTCCTGCCTGCCTGCCTTCCAATGAAGGGGAATACAAATACTTGCAGGATTTGGCTTGCAAATAAATAAAGTGAGGTGAGTCCTGGAGAGCTTGTGTTTGTGGCTTTAACTACAGGTTCCCAGAATATACATTAATTTCTCAAACACCCCGAGGTTCTTTTTCCACTTGGAAGACAGATTCAAAACAGATCCTGACTCTGCTAAACATTTTACCACCCAAGAAGGGCTGCTTTGCTTTCAGCACGGTTATCAATCACCCCCGTCCTCATCCCAAAGCATCTAAGGTCCCTATTTATCCCTGGCTTTGTGCTTGGAACTGCCACAGAGTGAGTCCTCCATGTTCCAGCTAATGACCTAAGGCAGACCATGCGCTGTGCTGGAAAACAGAAGTCTCATGGCAGAATACAAAACTTGGAAAAAAGATTAGTTTAAGCTGTCACTGCAGAGAGGCTGATTCTGAAACAAACCAGTCAGAACCTTTATACCCAAATAAGCACCTCCTCGTGTTACCTTTGGAAGATGATTTTGCTGAGCGATGTTTTGTATATCAAGCTCTTTGCACACCATAGAACACTGTCTGAATGCCAGCTATTATCATAGTTACTGTTTTTATTGTTGGGGAGACTAAGAATCCCCAGTTATATTGTACGGTTTACCAAATGCTTTCTTCACAATAGTCCTCTGAGACAGACACTGTGAGCATTATTGTCACCATTTTATGGATGAGGAAACTGAGGTCTTAAGACCCAAAATGACTTGCTTATGATCACACGGGAGCTGAAAGGTATAGGCCTTGTCTCTTAAACCTGTATTCTGCCTTTAGGGCACCTTCTGCCACCCTAAACACTACACAGAGTTTTTGGGATTCCTCTTTGAAATTATTTTTAGACCTAGCCTGAATCATGTAAGAAAATGACTTTTGTTCCTTTATAGGACTGCATCCTTCTTAATCAGTATTGTAACCCCTCCTCTGAATTACTAGTCTCCAAATAACTTTAGGCCATTTCTAAAGATCAAATCAAGTCAACAATGGCTTGGCACCAAGAGAGATGCCAAGATAAATGAGACAGGGTACCCAAACTCAGCGGCTGGATGCTTAGCCAAGGCTGTGCGATCAGATGACTAGGAGGGAAGTTATCTGAGAGATATAGCAAGTACAACGCTAAGACAGTCTGAGGAGGGAGATGTCACATAGCTGAGGATAAATCGTAAAGTGCTGTACAAATGGTAGGTGGTGATGGGGACTTTGGACAAGTTACTGTTCCTCTCTGGACTGCCTCCTCCTCTTCAAAAGGAGCTAGTCAGCCAGATTATCTTTAAGGTCCATTTCCCAGTCTGAGGTTCTGGAATGACTTGTTATCATCTTGTGAAAATACCAACTGAGGCTTGACATGGACTAGGAAATCCAGTTGCTCCATTTGCTCATAATCTCTCATTGGCTCATTGCAGTTGAAACAAATAAGAATTACTGTCCCGCACATTTGTAAGGCACTTTGTTTATACAGTTCTAGACTTCAATCATATCTCCTCTAAGTCTCTGTTTCCAGATGGAAGAGCCTTACTCTTCTTAGTCTGTTCTCACAACAATAACTCATTTCATTCTCACGACAATCCTATAAAATAGGAAGAGTAGGGGGTAATATTTCTATTTTACAGATGAGGTGAAGACAGCTTTCAAGTCCCCACTAAATCTTTTCTCTACACAAAACCTCCTGGGGGTTCCTTCAACAACAGTATCTTAAAGCTTCTTACCATCTTGATTACCTTTGTCTAGATGTGCTCCAATTTGTCAGTGTCCATAATAAAATTTATCAGAATTATCTTTCAGAATTATCAGACCCTATGGTAGAGTCTGTCCAGCAAAATATTTGTCTCTCAACTGCACACTGTGGGGGAAATTGTGGACAGAGCGTGGCTATTCTCATTGGCTCAAACTCAAAGATTAGTGATATTCTTCACATCCCAATTTCCCTTGAGAATCTGGCATAAATGGACCTGTCAATACCTTTACTTAAACCTTTCTAATCTCTTTATAATTCCAGCCTTTTCTTCCTTGTGGTAATCAATTCCCTAAGCTTGCATTAGCTATTGCACAAAATGGTATTTTCTTTGATGTTTCTTATATTATATTGTTAAAGGGTCCAAGAAGGGTTGGGTAGACATTGTATTCAATGTAGTGTTCTAGGAAAAGGTCAGTCCATTACCACCTTACCCAAACCATTCATAACTGTGTAAATCTTGATCACATTCCCTTTCAGTTTTCATGTTTCCAGGCAGAAATGTCTTAATCTTCTCCCTCTGTCCTTACACAGAATTTTCCTTCTACTCTCCACCATTTTAATTGCTCCTCTCAAGTTCCTCCAGCTTCGTCTTCTTTCTCTTGAGTTGCAATGATTAGAACTACACAGGGCATACCAGGTTCCAGTACACCAAGGTTTTGTCCAAGGGCAAAAAGATATTTTCTGTTTCCAATATTATCCTCATAATGCTTTGGCATTTTGTTGGCCTTTGAATGTAGTAATACACTGGACCACTATTTATAAGGAACAGTCTACAATGACACCCAAGTCACTTCCTGGGCCACAAGGAATGGCTTTGAACCCATTCTTCTCTGTTCTCTTCTAAGCATAGTTTGTCATATATGTCCACATTGATGCTTTTCTATGTTTGGTCTTTGGCTACTTAGAATTGTTCAGTGTTACCAGTAGACTTGGAGACTTTCCTATACTCCCTTTTCCGGATCATTACAAACATACAGAGATAGAGTTATACAGAGAGTCAGATGAATCCTGTTCCTTTGAGAACCCAACTGCTTACTTTTCTCCATGTAAAGAAGTGCCAGCTTATCCCTGCTCCCTATATCTCTAAGCCAGTTTCCTATCCAGAGGCTTCCTCTTAATTAAAAAAAAAAACAGTATAAGCATCTTAGAAGATGATCTAAATAGATAATATGACACCGATATTCTATCCACATTTTATCCATTCAATGCTTTATTCCCTCAAAGAACTCAAATAGGTTAGCCAGGAACAATTTCCTCTTATAGAAATCGCATTGCCTTTCTCCTGCTGGTTCAGTGGCTCTATTCTTTGTTGATCTTTAGTTTTCAGTTATTTTTAGTCTTTTTAATGAGTGGGGAGTCAAAATAGCCATCTTCCAGTTTACTAGTTCAGTGGCCACGTGCAACAAGTTGTATGTTTTGGCCAACAAGGCCATGCTGTCACCCAGGAATTCCTTCACTGCTCACAAAGCAATCTCATCTGGTTCCAGTGATTTTTCATCTTTTGTCTTAGTTTTAGGGCATCATTGTGTAATTGAACTAGTAACTCAATTCCTGTGTGTTAGATAATTCAGGAGCAGAAAGAGGGGGAAATCTCTCTGTCTTCATCCTTACCCAGGAATATTCTGATGGACTCTTCCATTAATGAATTGCTTCAAGGCTAATAATTTTTCCTCTTTTGCAACATTCCATTTTACATACATTTTACCAGATTCCTGATGGCAAGGAAGTCACGCCAAGGACGACGACGATGACATTCACTTGTTTTGTGTTTTTTGATCTTTTCAATGCCTTGACGTGCCGTTCTCAGGTGAGACAGATGTTGCCTGATTGTTTCAGCTATAGAATCAGAAGCATTTTTGAACTGTTTTTTTGTAGACATTGAAGCAATAAATGTATTGTGCCCAAAAGAAAATGCAGCATGATTTAGCAGGAGATAGTGGGAGAGTAGAAAGAACACTGGATATCCAATCAGAACTGAGCCCCAAGTATAACTGAATATCTATCTGTGTGTGGAATTGTTGGGAAAGCCATTCAAAAGACTTGCCCTCAGTTTCCCCATTCATAAAATACGGGGAATGAATAAATGATTTCTCTGGTTCCTCACCAATCCACAGCTCTAGAAGCTGCTGTATGGATTCAAATAGACACATTTTCAGTGATGGCCCTTTCACTTTTGGATGACAGACTAAAAACAGTGTGGTTTTTTTTTCTCTTTACATCATACAGACAAAGCTGATATTTGAGATCGGGTTTTTCAGAAACCGCATGTTTCTATATTCAGTACTAGGATCCATCCTGGGGCAGCTGGCTGTGATCTACATTCCACCACTACAGAAAATCTTCCAGACTGAGAATTTGGGAGCACTAGGTAAGTTATCGAGGTATGAGGAAAATTATGGAAAATAAACAGGATGGCGAATTGGGAATGTTGCTGACCAAAGCCAATATATTAGGTTGTAACGGAGACAGTGTGTGAAAATGTAAGAGTGATCGAAATCATGGCTCAGTCAGTTATCCAAGATGGCTAGAACAAAACCATTAAATTAGGATGGAGACAGATTAAGGACTTTAAGATTTACCAAATAATTTTCTTCACAACAATTATGTGAGATGGAGATTTCCATTATCATTATCTCTGTTTTACAGATGAGGAAACTAAGCCTTGGGTTAAATAATAAATAAAATAAATAAACCCTTGAGACTAGGGTTTTACAAGTAGTATGAATCAGGATTTAACCTAGGACTTCCCGATCCTGAGGCCAGCATTGTCTCCCACTTTTCCATGATGACTCATATTCTGAATGGAGTTAATGAATGGAGGAGTGGTATGATTAGAATTCTACATTAGGAATCTGGATGAAGAACAGAGGGGCAAGGAAACCAGTTAGGCAGCTACTATAGTGCACATAAGGTATAAAAACGGTAATGACATTAAGCGTAGAAGGGAAGAAATGTCAAGAGATTCTAAGGAGACAGAAATAACAGGGATAAGTGACTGGCTATGGGCAATGGGAAAATAGGAAGAGTTGACTCCAAGATTTTGGGGCTTAGGTGACTAGAATAATGCTGGTTTAACGGAAATGTCAAAGGAAAAGACCACTTCTGGAAGGAAGATAGTAGTTTGAAGGGTTAACAGGTTATAATTAGGTAAAAATGTCCAGCAGGCAGCTAGGAAAGCGCTCAGAGAACAACTGAGGCTGGATATATAGGATCAGTCAATCAACAAGAATTTATTAAGTTTAAGGAATTCTGCTAGGATTACAAAGAAAAAAAATGAACTGGTCCCTTAAGGAGCTAATGTTTTATTGGGAGAGACAATATGTATATATACAGGCACATACAAAATAAATGCCAGATAGTGTTGGACCAGCGATAGGGAATGGAGTGGGCAGGAAAGCTTTCAAAGGAGGTGGTGCACACCTTGAGTTTTCATGGTAAAATCTCATTATGAGAGCTAGAGATGAAGGAATACTTTCCAAAATGAAAGAAGTCTGTGAGAAGACATAAAGATAGGAGGCAAAGTATGTATGAGAAATAGCTGAAAGGCTGGTTTTATTGGACCATGGTGGGATAAATCACAAGAAAATCTTGGGACTCTTCCAGTAGCTGAAAAGCTTAGAAATGGGTATGACAGGGATAGTGTGTATAGACGTGTATATCTTCATTTGCATATAAATCTATGCATATGTATATACGTACAAATATATGTGGGATAGTGTGTATGGACATGTATATCTGCATTTGCATATAAATCTATGCATATGTATATATACACTAATATATGTGGGATAGTGTGTATAGACATGTATATCTGCATTTGCACATACATCTATGCATACGTATATATACACTAATATATGTGGGATAGTGTGTATAGACATGTATATCTTCATTTGCATATACATCTATGCATACATACATATTATACATACAAATATATGTGGGATAGTGTGTATAGACATGTATATCTGTGTTTGCATATACATCTATGCATATATACATACAAATATATGTGGGATAGTGTGTATAGACATGTATATCTGAATTTGCATATACATCTATGCATATGTATATTTGTATATACACACATATAAATATATGTGTATGATGGGGCTAGAAAGGTAGGTTGGGGTTTAGGATGTGAAGAACTTTAAATGCTAAACAGAAGTGCCTATATTTGATTATAAGACATCGAAGTTTGAGTAGGGAAGTGACCTGCACTTTAGCTGTGAGGAGGGTGGATTAGAGAAGGGAGATTCTGGGCATAGGGAGACCAATTAGAAGGCTCTGGCAGTAGTCCAGGCAATAGGTGAAAAGGGCCTGGTGGTGGCCCTAGAAATAGGGAGAAAAGAGTGGAAGTAGGAATGACAAGACATGGCAACTAATTGGATAGATGAGTGAGGGAAAATGGGGAGCTAAGGACAATGCTGAGAATGTCAGCCTGGATGACTAGGCAGTGGTGGTTGTGGTAAGAAGAAAGAGGAGGAGGAGGAAGAGGAGGGAGGAGTTGTTCAGGAGGTGGGTAAGTTGAAAATGACAAATTGTGTTTTGAATGTGTTGAGTTGGAAATGTCCAACACACAATTGGAATTTTAGGATTGGAGCTTAGAAGAGAGACTGGAGTTAGTTATAGCCACCTAGGAGTTCTTGGCATAGATAATTAAAATCATGGGATCTAATGAAATCACCAAACAAAAGGTATAGATTGTGAAGAAGCCACAGATTGTGACAGAGCCTTAGGCTATACGTAGGAACTATGATAAAGATGATGAACAAAGAAGACTGAGAGGGGTCAGACGGGTAAGAGCACCAAGAAAGCAGTATCAAAAAACGCAAAGAATCTCCAGAAGATAAGAGGTCATCAATGTCAAATGCTACAGAAGGATCATAGATGGACTTAGAAGGGACCATAGCAATCACCTACTCCAATCTCCTTGTTTTATAGATGAGGAATTGGCATGGTCACACGGATAGGATAAGTGGCCTAGCCAGGATTCAAATCAGTCTTGGTTGAGTCCAATTTCAGTGCACTTTTCATCATATCATTTACTTTGCAGTCATCTATGTAGAGGTGAAAACCAAAGTGAATATGGTCACTGTTTGAGAATGGAAAGGAGAGGATGACAGTGAGGTTCTGAGCCTGGGTATCTGGAAGGATAGTGGCATCTTTGATAATAATGAAGTTCAATATTTGGGAATTGTTTGGGAGAGAAGATAAGGGGTTCCATTTTGGATGTGTTGAGTTTGAGATGTGCCAAAGGCAGACTGTGCAGGAAAGAATTTAGGACTGATTATATAGACCTGGGAATTGTCAGCATAATTGAATCCATGGGAGCTCATGAGATCATCAAATGAGAATATAGAATTGGGTGGGGAGGGGAATGAGGGAAAGAGAAAGCCTAATTACAGAGCCCAGAAGGATCCTAACACTTAAAAGGATGGAAGGAGCAACTAACCCTCAGAATTATTGGGGGAAGGGACAAGAGTTGAGATCAAGCTGTACAGCTTGTGGCCATGTTCTCTGGGTTGCTTTTCCTGAAGAAGTGTGAGGGCAGGGAAGAGGTGAATTGCCTTTCAATTTTAATACAAGTTGCCAGGACCTTTATAAGGACCAAGACAGATAGTTCCTCTGAAGAATAAAAAGTTTTTTACACTTGTCTCTGAAATGAGTAATTTATGATTTTTCTTCTTTTTACTTTTGGCAGACTTGCTGTTTTTAACGGGCTTGGCTTCATCTGTGTTCATTCTATCAGAGCTCATCAAACTATGTGAAAAATATTGCTGCAGAACTAAGATAGACAAGACTCACCCTGAAGCAGTGTAATGGATTCCAACCAGTGAAAACGTTTTTATAAATAGTGCATATTTTTGCTGAAACTGTGACCATTTTTTCAGAGATGCACACAAAGACATATTTTTAGATAACAACATCACTTATGTTGATGACCCCTTCAGCTGCCAGACTTGATTCTTCTCTTTTGAAAAACCTGCCACAGCCTAGATTGGTTTACCCTGGATGGTTCCAAACTACAGCAAGCAAAGGCTGTTTCCACAATGTGTTACTCTATACATGTAAGGGCTATCATTCTGGGCACCAGTGCTGTGCCTGACAGAGAAATCTCATGCTATTTATTTATTAAATTACGGTGGTTTTTATTAATAAAATATATTAAACTGAGAATAAGAGCATCTTTCTAATGAATAATCTGAATTTTTAGACTGATTTCAGGAGGCCAAAATGTATCGCTTTCACTTCTGATGCATATTTGTAGATTCATGAGAGAGTAAAAAGTAGTGGAGAGAATACCAGACTCCCAAGTCTATAGACCCAGCCTTAAATTATTTCCATTTAATAGCTGTGTAACCTTGGGCACATCATTGAGCTTTTCAAACTTAATTATTCATTCGTCAAACATGATATAGAGCTCTTGCCCTGCCTGGCCCATGGTGAGGTTGTTAGGACAAAATGGGCTAAAGTATGTACGTGAGGCAGCAGCTAGGTGGCACAATGGATAGAGTGTGGGCCCTGGAGTCAGGAGTACCTGTATTCAAATCTAGCCTTGGACACTTCCTAGCTGTGTGACCCATGGCAAGTCACTTAACCCTGTTTGCCTCGGTTTCCTCATCTGACATTGAGCTAGAGAAGGAAATGGCGAACTGCTCCAGTATCTTTGCCAAGGAAACCCCAAATGGGGTCACAAACAGACACAACTGACTGACAAAACAACAACAAAATGTATGCGAATGGGCGGTTTAAAACTTGAAGTGCTAGAAAGGATGGTAATAGATCACAATCACCTATAACCAAAACACTGGACTACTTACTCTATTCTGATAACCAGTATCATGTTGTCAATGATCCAGGAAGCACCATGGGTTCAACATGAATACTCAAGGGGAAAGGCTAGTGATTACTTGAAAAATTAAATTAATTCTCTTAGCTTTGTAAGTAACATGGGGTTGCCCTCTAAAAAGATAATCTAAGTGATAAGTATCCCAGTACATTTTCACACCTAAGACAGTCTGATCTTCTAGGAGCTAGCACTTATAAATTCAATTCCTGTTTTATTCAAAGTATTTATCTTTCTTTCTTTTTTAAAAGAGCCATCTGGTGATGACTGGGAGGGAAGAGATGGCCTCATCCAGGCTTCACAAAGAATCATAATTCCTTCCTACTTTTCACTCAGCCTCTCATGATACCCTGCTAAATTATTATTTAAAAAATGATTTATTTATATTAAACATTCTTTTCTTTTTAAATTTTGAGTTTCAAATTCTCTCCCTCCCCCCATCCCCTATCACAACCACCAAGAAAGCAAGCAATATGTCAACCATACATGTAAAATACTTTCAAATTGGCTATATTTTTTAAAAAAAGAAAAAATGAGAAAACTATAATTCAATTCCTATCGGAGTTCATCAGTTCTCTCTCTAGAGGAGAGCATGTTTTCATCATGAGTCCTCTGGAAGAGTCTTGGATCACTGTACTAATCAGAGGAGCCAAATCTTTCATAGTTGATCTTAACAACATTGCTATAATTGTGCACAATAATCTCTTGGTTCTTACTTCATTTTGCATTAATCCATATAGGTCTTGCCATGTTTTTCTTGTTTGAAACTACCCACCTTGTCATTTCCCACAGTACAATAACTCCATCACAATCATATGCCACAACTTGTTCAGCCGTGCTCCAATTGATAATCATCTCCACTTTCAAGTCTTGGCCACCACAAAAAAAGATCTGCTATAAATATTTTTGTACATATAGGTCTTTTTCTTTTTCTTTTACCCCATTGGGATACAGACCTAGTAGTGGTATTGCTGGATCAAAAGATATGCAGAGTTTTATGGTTCTTTGGGCATAGTTCCAAATTGTTCTCCAGAATGGTCAGACCAGTTCACTACTCCATCAATAACTCATCAGTGTCCCTATTTTTCCCTCATTCCCTCCAGCATGTCATTTCTGATAGTTGTGATGTGATACCTCAGAGTTGTTTTAATTTGCCTTTCTCTAATCAATAGTGATTTAGAGCATTTTTTTCATATGTCTATAGGAGAGCTTTGATTTTTTTTAAATTGCCTGTTTATATCCTTTGACCATTTATCAATTGAGGAATGGCTTTTATGAGACCTAGCTGTACCAGATCTAAAACTGTATTTTGAAGCAGCAATCAACAAAACTACTTGGTACTGGCTAAGAAATAGAGTGGTGGATCAGTGGAATAGGTTAGGTACACAAGACACAGTGGTCAATAACTGTAGTGATCTGCTGTTTGATAAACTCAAAGACTCCAGTTTCTGAGATAAGAACTCACTATTTGACAAAAACAGCTAGGAAAACAGTATGGTAGAAACTAGGCATAGACCAATGTCTTACACTATATACCAAGATAAGGTCAAAATGGGTACATGATTTAGACATAAAGGGTGAAACTATAAGCAAAGTAGGAGAGCAAGGAATAGTTTACCTGTCATATATATGTGAGAAGGGAAGAATTTATGACCAAACAAGAGATAGAGAACATTAAGAAATACAAAATGGATAATTTTGATTACATTAAATTAAAAAGGTTTTGCACAAAGCCAATGCAACTAAGATTAAAAGTGGAAAGCTAGGAAACAATTTTTACAGTGTCAGTGTCACAGATAAAGGCCTCATTTCTAAAATATATAGAGAACTGAGTCAAATCTCTAAGAATACAAGTCATTCCCCAATTGATAAGTGGTCAAAGGATATGAAAAGGCAGTTTTTGGATGAAGAAATTAAAGCTATGTATGATACAGATGAAAAACGCTCTAAATCACTATTGATTAGAGAAATGCAAATTAAAACAACTCTGATATACCACATCACACCTATCAAAGTGGCTAAAATGACAAATCAGGAAAATTATATATATGTTGGAGAAGATGTGGGAAAATTGGAACACTAATGCATTGTTGGTGGAGTTGTGAACTGATCCAACCATGCTACAACTTGGAACTATGGCTAAAGAGCTATAAAACTGTACATATCCTTTGATCCAGCAGTACTACTACTGTTTGTATCCCAAAGAGATTATAAAAAAGGGAAAAGAACCCACATGTACAAAAATATTTATAGCAGCTTTTTTTATAGCAGAAAAGAATTGGAAATTGAGAAGATGCCCATCAATTGGAAAATGGCTAAACAAGTTGTGATATATGAATGCAATGGGATACTATTGTTCCATAAGAAATGATGAGCACGTGGATTTCAGAAAAACCTGGAAAAACTTACATGTATTGGGTAAAGTGAATAGAACCAGGAGAACATCATACACAATAACAGCAACACTGTGTCACAACCAACTTTGATGGACTAAGCTCTTCTCAGCAATGCAATGATCTAAGACAATTCCAAGGGACTCATGACAGAAAATGCTGTCCACATGCAGAGAAAGAACCATGGAGTCTGAATGCAGATCAAAGCCTACTATTTTCTCTTTCTTGTTTTTTTCTTTTTCATAGTTTTCTCCTTTTATTCTGATTCTGCTTTCACAACATGACTAATGTGGAAATATGTTTAATATGATCATACATATATAGCTTATATCAGCTTGCATACCATCTTGGGGAGGATGGAATGAAGGGAGCGGGAGAAATCTTAGAACTAAAACTTTCATAAAAATAAATGTTGAAAACTAAAAATAAATTTAATTTAAAAATGAGGCCTTTGTCAGAGAAAGAATGTAAAAATATAGACATTATTTCATTGTCTGTGGTTGTTTTAAGTCATTTTTTCAGTTGTGTCCAACTCTCCATGACCCCATTTGGGGTTTTCTTGGCAGAGATATTGGAGTGGTTTGCCATTTCATTCTCTAGCACCTTTTGCAGATGAGGAAACTGAGGCAAACAGGGTTAAGTGACTTGCCTAGGGTCACACAACTAGTAAGTGTCTGAGGTTGCATTTGAACTCATGAAGATGAGTCTTCTTGATTCCAGACTCAGAACTCTATCCACTATACCACCTACTTGCCCCTGGTCTATAGTACCTTTTATCATATAATGTCCCTGATTATCTCTTTTAATTAAGTCTATTTTTGCTTTGTCCAAGATCATGATTGCTACCTCAGCCTTTTTCACTTCAGCTGAAGCATATTAGATTCTGCTCCAACCCTTTAACTCTTGGTGTGTCTATTTCAAGTGTGTCTCTTGTGAACAACATATTGCTGGACTCTGGTTTCTACTGCCATTTGCTTCTATTTTATGGGTGAACTCATGCCATTCCTATCACATTTATGATGACTACGTATTTCTCTCCATCCCATTTTCTTCTGTCTCTTAATCTGCCCTCCCTTTTTCTCTTATTCCTTTCCCCTCCTATTTCCTATTGGGTAAATTATATTTCTATACACAATTGAGTGTGCATCTGTGTATATGTATGTGTATGTATGTATATTCTTCCCTCTTTGAGCCAAATCCAACAAGAGTGAGGTTCAACCATTGGCTGCCAGTCCCCCCATCATTTTCCCTTCCGTTGTAAAAGTTCTTCCTTGCATACCTCCTTTATGTGAGAAAATTTCTCCCATTCTACCTCTCTCTTCCCCTTCTCCTAGTACACCTCTCTTACTCATCCCTTCATTTTTTTGTAATCATTCTAGCAATAACTGACTCACACTCATACCCTCTATGTAAACTCCTTTTAACTATCCTAATAATAAAGTTCTTAGGAATTACGTGTATCATTTTCCCATGTAAACGGGTTAATTTTATTTATTTTTTCATGCTTGCCTTTTTATCCTTCTCTTCTGTTTGAATGTCAAATTTTTTATTCCGTTTTGTTCTTTTTATTAGGGGCACTTTTAAGTCCTCTATTTCATTAAATATCCATTTTCTCCTAAAAGATTACATTGTTTTGCTGGTAGGTTATTCTTGACTGTATTCCTATCTCCTTTGCTTTACAGTATCATATTCTAAGACCTCTGCCACTCCTTTAACATGGAAGCTGCTAAATCTTGTGTGATCCTGACTGTGCCTCCATGATATTTGAATTGTTTTTTTCCTGGCTGCTTGAAGTGTTTTCGTTTTGACCTGGGAGCTCTGGAATTTGGCTGTAATATTTCTGGGAGTTTTCATTTTGGGATCTCTTTCAGGTGGTGATGAGTGGATCCTTTCAATTTCTATTTTACCCCCTAGATCTAAGATATCAGAGCAGTTTTCCTGGATAAATTCATGAAATATGATATTTAGGCTATTTCTTTGATCATGGCTTTTAAGTAGTACAGTAATTCTTAAATTATCTCTCCTCAATCTATTTTCCAGGTCAATTATTTTTCAAATGAGATATTTCACATTTTCTTCCGTATTTTCATTCTTTTGACTTTTGTTTTATTGTTTCTTGATGTCTCATGGAGCTTCCCTTTGCCCAATTTTAAGTTTTAAGGGATTTTTTATTTAGTGAGATTTAGCACCTTTTCCATTTGGCCTGCTTTTTAAGGAGTTCTCTTAAGTGGATTTTTGTGCTTCTTTTTATCATTTGGCCAATTCTGTTTTTTTAAAGTGTTATTTTCTTCAGTATTTTCTTGTTCCTGTTCCTTCTCTTTTTGTAACTTTGTTGCATCACTTCCATTTCTTTTCTCAATTTTTCCTCTACCATTCTTCTCTAACTCTTCCTAGAATTATTGCTGGGCTTGGGTCCAATTAGGATTTTTCTTTGAGGCTTTTTTATGCCTGTTTTTACATTATTGTCACCTTCTGAGTCTACATCTTGTTCTTCCCATTGTAGTAGCTTTTTATAGTCACTTTTTTTCATTTTTACAGCTTATTTCTTGACTTTGAACTTTATGTCAAAATTGGGCTCTGTTCACCTGGGCATGAGGAGGCACTGTGCCAAGCTTCCAGCTTTTTTGTGCTGCTGTTTTCAGAGCTAGTTCTGGGGGTCTGCAAGTTTTTGGTGCTTCCAAAGTGAGGGAGAAGTGCGATCACTGCTCTCCTGGTCTTCACCCAGGAAGAGGTACTGGTGCCCTACAGCTGCAAGCACTGGCACGCCTTTTTGATTTGAAACTATGACCAGTGCCCCTGTTCCCTTCCACCACCACTCCCCTCTGCCCTAGAACTGACTTAAAACTATGTATGGGCAATAAGTTCACCAATCAGTGACAGCTGTACCCAGTGCCAGCAAAGGGTCCCCTGTAATCTCTTTCTGACCAGTTGTCTGGCTCCCTTACCATCTCCTGGTTGAGAGCTCCTGGAACTGCTGCAGCCACTGTTGTAGCTGGTGCATAAGTGGGCTCTGGATAGGCCTCAACCCCAGTGTCAGAGACCTCTCTTGTCAACCTCTTAAGTTTTCTTAGGTCAGAAATGTCTCATCTCATCCCAATCCCATTCTGTTGGCTATGCTTCTCCAAAATTTACTTTGAGGAGTTAAAGTTGTTTGGAGGAGAATGTTAGGAGAATTCATCTGGGTGGCTGCCCCTAACCCACTATCTCGGCCTAAATTCTCACTCTTCAGACAGCACTGCTAAACTACTAACACCAACACCCAGACCCCTGCAAAAATGAAGGCCACTCTTAGATCCAGAAAGAGGATAAGTTTTGGATATTGAGGACAGGGACCGGGAGTCCCAACACTTAATTTTAGCTCAATCTCCACTTATTAGCTACAGAATCCTGCATCATTTCACCTCCGTAAGTCTCAGTTTCCTTAGTGATAAAATGGAAATAAAAATGCTTGCACTCCTCTCTGTTACAGGGATACTATGAGAAATGTCCTTTATAAACCTTAACTACATCTTTACCATTATTATTATTATTATTAGAGACATGACATGTCCTGTCTGCTAATGAAGGTATATAATTAAAGCTATTATGGTTATCCCAAATCACACTGTGCCTATGCAACAAGTCTCCTACATCTTTGAAATTTCCTGCATTAAGATACTAATCCTCGTTCAGTCTACAATGTGTGAAACTGAGGCAAATGGTCCCCATTTTACTGATGGAAACAAGTTAGCACCGTGTTTTTTCCAGCAGGACAACTTGGTATTTCTATTCCAGATTTAGTCACTCAGTCTGCCAGGTACTATGTGAAGTGCTAGGGATAGAGAGAGGCATAAATATTTCCTGCCCTCAAAAAGCTCCCAATCTAATAGAGGAAATCATATGTAAATAACTAGGTATAGACAAGACGTATAGAGAGTAGATGGGAGATAATCTGAGGGTAATGTACTAGATAGCAGCTTGAAGAAAGTGGGATTTGAATTGAGCCTTGAAGAAAATCAGGGAAACTAAGAGACAGAAGTGAAGGGAGAGAATTTCATACACTGGAGATAGCCACTGTAAAGTATGGCGTTGGGATATCATGTCATGATGTTTAACAAGTAAGCTAATGCAGCTGGACCATAGAGGACATGGAGAGTAGTAATGTGTAATAAGGCTGAAAGGTAGGAAGCAGCAAGGTTATACCAGAGGATTTTATATTTGATCTGGGGGTGATAGGAAGCCATTGGAATTCATTGGGAGGAGCAGGAGGAGTATGATCAAATCTGCACTTTAGAAAAATCACACCTTTGTAACTGAGGAGAGGCAAGATTAGAGTGGAGGGAGATGAGGCAGAGATGCTAGTTAAAAGAGTATTGCAGCAGCCAAGGGGAGGTGATGAGGGCCTGAACTAAAATTGTAGGTAGCTATGTTAGTGGTGAGAAGATGTATACAAAATGTTAAGGTAAACATGACAAGATGTGGTGATGGACTGAATATGTGGGATGAGATGCATGGAGGATGACATTAAGGTCATCCCAGGCTTAGTAAATAGGATGATGGTGGTGCCTTTGTTGCTAGTAAGGAAGCTCAGAAGGGATGAGGGTGGATTTGGAAGAGTTCTGTTTTGGACATACTGAATTTGGGATATCACTTGGACCTCCAGTTCTAGATTCTAAGAGGCAGATGGAGCTTTGACTAGCTCAGAGAGAGTATAGGGTTGTGTTTTAACAATCTGGCTAGCAGCTTCTGTACAGATCTGGTAAAAACCTGCCTAGAGTTCATAACAGAACCAGTGACAGCTGATGAGATTACCAAGTGCAGAGGAGACCTACAGTTACAGGGTGTGACCTGGAAGGAGAAGGAACAAAGAAGACTGAGAGGAAGAAGTTAGATAGGAGAATGAGGAGAGAGCATTGTCATGAAAACTGAAGAGGAAAATAGTAGTTAAAAGGAGATGGTAGTCAAATGTTGCAGGGGTCAAGAAGGCTCTGGACTGAGAAAAGGCCATTAGATTTGGCAACTAAAAGATCAATGGTAACTTTGGAGAAAGCAGTTTCAATTGAATGATGAAACTCAAAACCGGACTGGAGAAGAGTTTAGAAAAGAGGGAGGGAAATGGAGACATTGAGTGTAGATAGCTTTCTCCAATTTTGCCATGAAAGGGAAGAGAGCTAGTGAAAGAGCTAACAGGAAGAAATCAAATTAAGTGAAGGATTTTAAAGAATGGGAGGGACACGGACATGTTTGTAGGTAGAAGGAAGGAAGCTTTCCTTCCCTTAGGATAGCAATTATAATCATAATAGCACTGATTATGTGACAGGCACTGTTCTAAGCCCTTTATCCTCACAACTCTAGCTTACTATAGGTGCTATTATAATCCCCATTTTACAGATGAGGAAACTGAGGCAAACAGAGGTTAAATGATTTGCCTAGAGTCACACAGCTTGTAAGCGTCTTAGGTCACATTTGAATTGAAGTCTTCCTGTGTCCAGGCTCAAAGCTCTATCCTCTGTACCCTCTAGACCCCCCCCCAATAGGCAGAGATTGAAGATAAAAAAAGAAATGGGGGTTAAAGAGAAAGTGATCTGCTGGAGGTGAGGAGGAATGGGATGAAGGCCCCATGAAGAGGGGTTTGACTTGGCAAGGACAAGGGGCCACCCCTTCACCTGTCAAAAATGAAGGAGATAGTGGAAGATACCTGCCTGATGTGATGAGAAGAGGACAAGGCATAGTTCTTGGCAAATAGTACCAATGCTTTCCAGTAAAGAAGAAGGCTAAAATCCTCATCCTCAGCCAAGAGGATGGAAGTGATACCATGGGATGTTCTATGAGATTCGAAGGTGTGAACAGTCACTGTGGCTACATTGGAGAGGAATAGAATGTTTACCTAGTTGCAGTGAAGGTCCATATGAGATTGGACAACTGTAGTGAGCCCAATCAACAGGACTGAAGAACAAAGTAGGGAAATGATAGGAGTAATCCAGGGTTCAGGGCCTAGTGAGGGATAATCAGCCACGTCGAGGTGGAGAGGGGGGTGGTTTTAATAGATAACTGCCAACTAGGTCTAGATTAACTGATTTGAATATCATGAACTTCAAAGGACAACAGATTGTTTAGTGAAGACAGTCAAGGGAAGGTCTAGAAATGACAATGATTAGGCAAGGCATATTCTGATACCGTATCTATGACCAGCGAGTTGAAGTATTCAAGAATGAGTGACCAGTACTGGAAAGGGTAGCAATGGAAGAAGTATCATCAGGAGGGAACCGTGCCTCAGTGAGGGATAGAAGATGAAAGTCATGAGAAAGAAAGAGGTTGAAGATGAGTAGCTGTATCAGCAAGGGCAGTGGTGTAGATAGGAAGCAGGAAGTTATGGAGAGTTGGGGGCAGTGCTTGGAGCAACAAGACAAAGTGGGGTTCAGAATCATTGGGATAGAGTGAATAGAGGGGGATGTGAGTGTGCTAACAATTGCAGTGAGTCCAGGCAGCATCTTCCTTTGAAGGTCAGCCTCTTGGCTGATGGAGTTTTATCCTCTGAGACCCAGGGAGGCCTGTCTCAGTAGAGGAGCAAGCAGAGATGTGAGTACCCACACAGGAGGCCAGGGTGTCTTACTTGTCCTGGAGAAGGCCTTGAGGGGCAGAAGATGGAAATGGTCTTGACCCAAAGGGTAGCCCAAGCTGGAACTGATCCTGGGCTAGGCCCTGTTGAAGTTAGAGCCAGGCAGTGACCTCCTCCCCAACATAAAGCACAGTGGAAGTTCTAGGAAGCCAATAGGATAAGGGAAAGGGATCGGTCTTTGCCCCCAACACATGTGCAACCTAGCACTGTTGGTAGAATTTTCTTCTGACTTATTAACAAAAGTAACATTGAATGATGTTTGATGATACACAAAAATGTTTTACTTTTTCATGCCATTTAACTGTATAATTGTGTTGGCAATCAAAATGGGCTCTCAGCACTTAGTTCAACCAAGTGCCCTTGAAGAGTTTGGCCTTTATTTCCTTGATCAAATTAGGAGTCCTTGGTGACCTCCTTGCCTCAAGGAAAAGCCTAGTTTACATGGATTTGAGTGACATGTTTGTGACATCAAAGGCTTTTAAACCAGGTGGGTTTAAGTTGCATTTTTGTGACGATTTTAGGTCACGTGGGTGAGTCGCATGTGTGACTCACCCTTGACCCTGAGAAAGATATAAAACCAGGGGTTGGCTCTCTTTTTTGGTGCTCTGACCCACAAGGAGTGGTGGTGGACGTGACTCTGGGCCAGTCCTTGTTATGAGCTCCTGGGCTGAACTTAGATGTTGGTAACTATGAATTGTATTTGGTCTGTCTGTCAATGTTTGTAATTTGTTTGTATTTGCTCTGAAGTTCAGGGTGCTGGCTTTTTCCCCTGAACTAAGTGAATGATGTCTGTATGCTGAATTAAAGTGGGATTGTCAACCCCTTAACGTTGCTTTCCTTGGTAAAGCAGATCAAAAGAACCTGGGCTTGCAGTGTTCTGTGAGCACTGTTGATTTTGCACCCCCCACAGCAGCTGCTAGCTGGATTGTTGAAACAATAATTGAAAATACTGAGGTGATTCTGCACACATTATTAACCAAAAGATACTTTAACTACAGCCAGAATTTAAGCCCTTAGATTTTCATTTCCAAACATATGCCTTGGAATAATTTATGAGTTTAAAAAAACCACATAATACAGTCCCAGGTAGTCTGTGTTTTCATAAAAACCTGGTTATCAAGAGAAATAACTCAGTTTCACCTCCACCTCTGCCTCCTTCAGTGCTTTTAGAGAATATCTTCTCCCAGTGCTGACGCTGGTATTTCTATTTCCAAGATCGCTGATCGGTTTTTAAGGCTTTCTGCCCCAGAGAGTTTACATATGGTTAACACAAATCAAAACACTATGTGAAGATATTCATAGTTACTTTATGGAATGGGTCTAAAGTAAGAAAATCATACAAAAAGCTAGGAACTACTAAATTTCTTCACTTTCTATGTGTTTAATCACAATGGTTTAGGTAATTATGGGACTTTAATCCTACCCACAACTTTTGAAAATATCCCCATAAATCTTTTTTTTTCAATTCAATTTTATTTCCAGCTCCAAATTAACTCCCTCCCTCCTCCCCCACCCCCACCATTGAGAAAACAAGAACAAAAACCACTACAAACACGTATAGTTAAGTAAAACAAATTCTAGCATTAGCCATGTCCAAAAATAAATACACCTCAATCTGCATTTTTGAGTCCATTGCCTCTCTATCGGAAGGAGGGGATATTCATGATGTTTCATCAAGAGTCCTCTGGGTTTGCTGTTGGTCATTACACTGATCTGAGTTCCTAATTCAAAACTGTTTGTCTTCACAATATTTTTTATTATTGTATAAATTTTTCTCCTGGTTCTGCTCACTTCACTCTACATCAGTTCATACAAGTCTTCCCATATTTCTTTGAAACCATCCCTTTCATCATTTCTTACAACACAACAGTACCATCATGTTCATTTTTTAATATATGGGTCCTTTTCCTCTTTGATCTCTTTGGGCTATACACCTAGTAGCAGTATTGCTGGATCAAAGGGGATGGATGCACAGTCTGTACCAGTTTTCCTACAGCCTTTCCAGTATGTCATGTTCCTTTTTTTCTTCCAACTCTGTCAATCTGATGGGTGTGAGGTAGAACTTTAGAGTTGTTTTAATTTGTATTTCTCTAATTGTTAGTGATTTAGAGCTTTCATCCACATGGCTATTGATAGCTGGTAATTTTTTCTGCTGAAAACTATTCATATCCTTTGACCCTCATATATCTTTCAATGTGAGTAGGAGAAAGGCAGACATCACAGTTCAGTAATGTAGACATCTGTACAAAACTATGTCTAGGATCTCTAAGTGATAACTGAGCCCAACTTTAGGGAAGTTCTGCTGGTGCTTCTAGTAATTAAATGGCTTAGCTGAAATACAAAACAGACCCTCAGCAACTGGGCAATTTCACGCTGCTGTGAGTCATATTACAGCAAGGCACCAAACTCTTTTACACCTGCGTCTACATTACCAGTTTATTACAATGCAGTCTTGTACCTCACTGGCATTTCCCTTCTCTAGGCCTCAGTTTTTCCATCTGGAAAATGAAAAAGACATTAAAATAAAAAGGTCTTATTAATATACACCCAAAATACTATTACTATAAAAGAAAGCAAAGGTTGGACTAGCTGAACTTTAAGATTCCTTCAGGCTCCAACATTCTACAAATCTCTAAGTAATAAAAGCTTAGGCCGAAGAAGGTTCTATAACATTTTCTTTAGTAACATCAACCACCTTGATATTATCCCTGAGCAAAGACACTCTAGAAATGCACAATGTGCTTGCGACACTGATCCAAGGTTGGAAAGTTTGGATTGATGGCAAATATATTTACTGAAATATCAAAATCTTAGCATCTAATGGACTTATTTTATACTTAAATACTTAAATGTAGCCTACTTATGAGAGAGCTTTCTCTAATTACTTGAATAATTAAGATCTCTATTAGAAACTTCTAAATAACCATAGGCTATAGAGAGGAGACACAAAGGTTATCATTTTACTCATCCAGACAACAACCTTCTTACCCAATTCCAGAGAGTTAACCGAATCTAGGTATGGCACCAATGGGAAGGTTTTCATTACAGAGTGGGATAAAAACTTAGTCCCAGGATGATCAGATCCCAGTTATTAAGAACACACAGCTGAGGATGGCACCTTATTCTTATGTTTCCTCGTCATCACATGGATCTCGGAGTCCTTCACTATGACGACTTTTCCCAATAATTTCTAACAAGCAATGCACCTCAGTGTTATTGTCCAGAACAGTCTTCTTACCAGGTCTGGGCTAAAGGAAAAGAAGAGAATCAAATATGTTTGCAACATCAATACAGATGTACATGCAATTTACGGCTTAGAATGGACAAAAGCCAACCTATTATTAATTCTCAAGCTTATTAAAATAGGCTTAACTATATTATTGCCATAAAGGAAAGAAATTGGACTAGATAATGTTTTTCCCTTATTATTCTAATAACATTTTAAATAATAACCAATTAATAATTATTAAACAACCTATAGCTTTGAGTTTTCAGAGAAAGCCTGCCAAGAGACCCCATCCTGCCCTGCTGGAGAAAAGTTGCAGTCCACTGGAAAAAGTAACGAACTGTTCTATGGAACTTGGAAGTCGTGGTGTCTGCTATTCATTGGCATTTGGGCAAGTCAGTTCCTACATGCATAAAATACAAACGACAGAACTCAAGGGCTTCTGAAGTCCTCTTCTGCTCAACTCTGGTTTGTAGTTGTATTCAAACTTCATCCTCCCTCCCCCTCTCCTTCACATATATCACAGGCTCTGCAAGGCTGAAGGCTCTCTCCCGCCTAGGTTTCAATGACACTATACTGATACTCATAATCAGAGGGCAGGTGCAAAAGCCGCACTGCCTGGACAATATAGCAACCCTCATGAAAACAAAGGAGAAGGTAAGGAGGGCTGCCAATCTGGAAACTTGCTTAACGGCTATCAGAACGTCTTTGTAAACCTGACTGATCCAAACAGAAATGAGGCTGCACAGACTAAAATTACAAATGGAACCTACCAAGGAAAATCAGATTAAGGAAAGAAGGGGACTAAGGCAGGTTTGGGTTGTTCCTTTGAAAGCTGATGATGATGTATTTCAATAAATCCAAAGATCCAAGCTTTAGGGGGTAAGAACTCAATATATGGGGGGGGGCGGAGCCAAGATGGCGACTGGAAAGCAGTAACTGGCGTGAGCTCCCCACCAAGTCCCTCCAAAAACCTATAAAAAAATGGCTCTGAACCAATTCTAGAACTGCAGAACACACAAAGTGGCAGAGGGAAGCAGGGCTCCAGCCCAGGACAGCCTGGATGGTCTCGGGGTAAGGTCTGTCCCAAACGGAACTCC
>CM053625.1:349979733-349991860 GCA_028646595.1 Phalanger gymnotis | reverse complement strand
GCATCAGGGGTGAGTCACACATGCGACTCATCCACGTGACCCAAAATCGCCACAAAGAGGAGGACTCAAACCCACATGGTCCAAGAGCCCCTGCTGTCTCAGACATGTCACTCAAACTCATGTCTAAACTAAGCCCTCCCCTGAGGCAAGGAGGCACCAAGGACACCCAAATCTTGGGCCTGGGGTTTAGCACTTAGCAAGATTCAATGAAAGCAAGATTCAATGAAACAGATGAATCACTCAAAGCAAACAAAAGCCAAACTCTTCAAGGGCACTTGTTGAACTAAGTGCTAAGGGGCCCATTTTGCCTTACCGACACACCTGCTAAGCCTCATCAGCTGCCTTCACTCCTACTTATGTGCTGCTGAATGGAAGCTGAAGAAAAATTGTAAAACTGTGCTGACTGGACACACTACAGATTTATGCAATTTGACTTCAACTGGACCCTCACTGAAGCAAGGCTTATCTTTTAACACCAGGTCATCCCCTATACCAAAATCTCCAATGGCTCCCTGCAGCCTCTAGGATAAAAACATAAAACTCTGGGTTAGACATTCAAAGTTCTTCATATCTTGCTTTCTCCCACCATTTTACAAGTGTTTTTATGCCTCACTTCCCTCACATACTTCGTAACCCAATGACCCTGGTCATCCTTGCTGCTACTTGAACAAAATACTCTACCACCTCCTGACTCCAGGCATTTTTAGTGGCTTCCTGTCATGCCTGGAGGATTCTTTCCACGCTCATCTCCACTTCCTGGCTTCCTTGACTTCCTTCAAGTCCCCAATAAAATCGCACCTTCTACAAATAGTCTTTCATGATCTCCCTTAATGCTAATGCCTTCTCCTGTTGATTATCTCTAGTTTATCCTGTATGTATCTTGTCTGTACATAGTTGTCTGCGTATTGTTTTCACTCAACTGAAAGCAAGCTCCTTCAGTACAAGAACTGGTTCCTGCCATTCTTATCTCCAATATTCAGCACAGTGCCTGGCACAATAAATGTTTATCGACTAACTGTACCAAGCCCTAGGGGTATAACAATGAAGAAAGACACTGTCCATTCCTTTAAGAAGCTTATAACAGTGGAACAAGATCCATCCATCCATCCATCCATAATTATAGTGCAAGGCTGAGTATAAAATGGAGAAGTCCAAGAAAAGTATAATGACAAATATGTGATGAAAGAAAGAGCAAAGATCATTTTCGACTGGGGAAGTTAAGAGGAGAGGTAGATTAGGGCTCAGTCATGCCCTTAAATCCCAGATCTACTTGGGGAAATAATACTCCTATGTAGTCAACAGTCAGAGAATAATACAAGACGATATATAAGGGTTAAATGTGTACAGAGGAAAGAAGACAGGACATGGATATGGAAAAGCCATTTCAGGGAACATGATAGTCAAGAAGTCCTAAAGAACCGAAGATCCATCTACAGACCAAAAATTTGTAGTGGAGCCAGTCAGCATCACTTTCTGACTTCTCCAGTAGGGCTCTAACACTTGAAAATAAAGAAGTAAATACAAAGTGAGAGTTAACCAGGATTTGGGGAGAGGGAGGAAGGAAGGAAGAGTCAGAAGACAGGCTCCTTCCATTCTCAGCTCTGCTGCTAACAAAGTATATGACTTTGGGTCAGTGACTTGAGCCCTCTGGGCTAGTTTCTTCATTTATACAATGAGGGTGTGTCGCAACAATTGGGCTAGCAGCTGACACGGGGGTGAAAGACCAACACAAGCCCAACAAAAAGAACTCTGCTGGCACGGGTTCTTTTGAACTGCTTTACTAAGGAAAGTAACTTTAAGGGGTTAACAATCTTATTTCAATCCAACATACAAATATCATTCACTTAGTTCAGGAGGAAAAGCCAGCACCCTGAACTTTAGAGCAAATACAAACAAATTACAAGCATACACAATATAAACAGACCAAATCACAATTCATAGTTACCAAGGAAGCATCAACATCTGGGTTCACGAGCTGGGGAGCTCTTAACAATGGCTAGCCCAGAGTCACACACCACTCCTCCAGTGGCTCGGAGCCCCAAGCAAACAACTCCGTTCTCTCTTTTTATATAGTCTTTAGACATCATCAAACATAATCTGAGCCACCAGAACTTAGGCGCCTACTGTTGGCTCTGGTCTTAGCAACTCCCCTTAGAACCCTGAGGGCTTCACACCCATATTGGCTTAGCACCTAGTAATTAGGGGTTTGGGTCTGGGGCTTTGCACTTAGTAAGGCTCAATCAAAGACACTTAATTAATTTAGCATTCTAAAACAGTAAAAAGGTCCCAACTTAATTAATGCTACAGAGTGTTAGATGAGATCCCTTCTCAATCTAACTGGCTCCTTCCCTACTACCCACAAGCATGCCCAGATCATTCCCAACCTTAACAAGACAAAAACAAAACACCTTCATTTGCCCCGATATCTCCTCAATGAACTCCTAGAAAAACCAGTCTCAATTCCTTGCTTCTACTCCTTTCCCTTCCAATAATATTTCAATTCCCTGAAATCTGGATTCTGATTCCATTCCACCACTCAACTAAAATCTCTCTCTGAGGTTACCAACAACATATTAGCTGAGAAATCCAATGGACTTTTATCAGTTCTCATTCTTCCTGACCTCTCCCTAGTCCAGGGGTTAACTTTTTTGTGTAACAGACACCTTTGGAAGTCTGGTGAAACCTATGGACATTTAGTAAGACTACTTTTTAAAATTCATAATGAAAGGAAATGCTAAATTCCAGTTAGCAATTAGTGAAAATAAGAAAGTAAATTTTTTTCCACCCCAAGTTTACAGACTTCCTGAAATTTATCCACAGGCTCCCTGGAGGGTTGGAGGACAGGGAGGGGAAATAAGCCCCAAGTTAAGAATGCTCACCCAAGACATTATCTCTCCCTTGGGTTTTCCCGATATTGTGTTCTCCTGGGTTCTCCTCCTGTCATTCTGACACTTCTGTCACAAACCCTACTGCTGGACATCATCTTTGTCCTAGCGACTATGCACGAGTCCATCCTAAGGCTTTACCCTGGCCCCTTTCCTCTCTACCCTCAGAGTGGTCTCATTAGCTCCAATTTCATTTTCTGTGTAGATGACTCCCAGACCTCCCTCCCATCTCTATCTGTCTCTGTCAGTCTCTCTGTCTCTCCCTCCCTTCTCTTCCAAGGACCATTCCTGCAACAACTCCCTACTGCCTATCCCCACTTTCACGTCCCATAGGTATCTCAAACTCGTCAAGTACAAAACAGAAGTAGATTCCCCCAAAAATTCACTCCTTTCCCTAACTTCCCTTCATTTGCTGAAGACACAACCTTTCAATCACTCAGGTTTGAAATGTTAGAATAGTCCTCAACTCTTCCCTCTCCCTGACCCTCCACACCCAATTAAGTTGTCAATTCCTCGAGTATACCTCTACATCTCTTAAATCTGTCCCTTTCACTCCATTCACTTGGCCACTCCCTGGGTCAGGCCCTCATCATCTCTCACCTGCCTACTGCAATAGCCTTCTCCTTGGTGTTCCTGCCTCAGATCTTTCCCTTCTCTAACCCATCCCCAACATAGCCATCAAACTGATATTCCTAAAACGGAGATCTGAAAATGTCATTACCTTGCTCAAGAAACTTCACTGGTTCCCTGCTATCCTCTAGAATAAAATATAAATGCTTATGAATAGCATTTAAAATCTTTCACAAAAACTAGTCAAAACAATTAACAATTTCAGCAAGGTTGCAGGATATAAAGTAAATTCACATAAATCGTTGACATTTCTATGTTACCAACAAAACCAGCAAGACAATTATAAAAAGAGAAATTCCATTTAAAATAACTAGAGAGAGGATAAAATACTTGGGAGTCTACCTACCAAGGCACACAAGGAACTACAAGAACACAATTACAAAGCACTTTCATACAAATATAAACATCTAAATAACTGGAGGAATATTAATTGCTCATGAGTCAATTTTTTAAAAATGACAATACTACCTAAATTCACTGACTTATTCAAAGCCATACCAAACAAGCTACCAAAGAATTGCTTTATAGAGCCAGAAAAAAAATATAAAAATTCATTTGAAAGAACAAAAGGTCAAAACTATCATGGAAATAAATGAAAAAAATGGGAAGGAATGCAGCTTAAGAGTACCAGATCTCAGCCTATTCTACAAAGCCATTAATTGTTTAAACAACTTGGTATTGGTTAAGAAACTGAGTGGTTGGTCAATGGAACAGATTAGGCATATGATATACTGCAGCAGATAAGCACAATAACTGAGGATCTGATAAACCCCAAAATCACAACTGTTGGGGCAAGAACTCACCGTCTGACAAAAACCATTGGGAAAGCTGGAAAATAATCTAGCAAAAACTAGGCATAGACCAACATGCCAAGATAAGCTCAAAATTGGTGTGTGATGTAGATGTAAGGGTGATACAATAAGAAAATCAGTGGAGAATGTAAGAAATTATCTGTCAGATTGATGGAGAGGGAAGAATTCGTGACCAAACAAGAGATAAAGGTTCACGGGAGATAGCTAATCTTTATTACATGAAACTGAAAAGGTTTTGCACCAACAAAACCAATGCAGATAAAATTAGAAGAAAAGTAGGAAAAAAATCTTTGCAGCCAAGTTTGTCTGATAAATGTCTCATTTTGAAAACGTAGAGAGAATCAAGCCAAATTTCTAAGGTCAAAGGATATGAACAGGTAGTTTTCAGATTAAAAAAAAGCTCTAAATCACTAATAAATGCAAATTAAAACAGCTCTGAGGTACCATCTCAGACCCATCAGATTGGCTAACATAACAGAAAAGGAAATTGACAAATGCTGGAGGAGATGTGGGACAGTGTGTACATTAATGCACTGCTGGTGGAGCTGTGAACTAGTTCAATCATTCTGGAAAGCAGTTTCAAACTACACCCTCCCAAAACACTAAATTGTTCAAACTCTTTGATCCAGTGATACTGTTACTAGGTCCATACTCCAAAAAGATGGAAGGAAAAGGACCCAGGTGCACAAAAATATTTATAGCAGTTCTTTTGTGGTAGCAAAGAATTGGAAACTGAGGGGATGCTCATCAATTAAGGAATGGCTGAACAAGTTGTGCTGTATGATTGTGATGGAATACTACTAGGCCGTAAGAAATGATGAGCAAGAGGGTTTCAGAAAAACCTGGGAAGATTTGTGGGAACTGATGGAAGAAAAGTGAACAGAACCTGAACAATTTACACAGTAACACCAATTTTGTAAAGATAATCAACTGTGAAAGACTTAGTAACTCTGATTAACACATTGACCCCAGATAATCCCAAAGGATTCATAATTAAAGATGCTATCCACCTCCAGACAGAGAACTAAGGGACTCAGAGTACAGAATAAAACATTTTTATTCTCTATTTCTTTTTCATTTTTCTTTTTCAGACCATGGCTAATGCAGAAATTTGTTTTGCATGACTTCATATTTGTAATGGGTTTTGCAACTCATGCTTTCTCAATAGGTGAAGGAAGAGAAAGAATCTGGAACTGAAAATAAAAGGACAAAAAAAAGAGTAAATGAGTCAACACACACAAAAATAAAAATAAAATCCTTCACAATCTGGCTCTAGCTTTCCATACAGATTTCACTTCACTCCTCTTCACACACTCAATGTTGCAGCCAACTAACTGACTTACTGTTCCCACCTCCGTGCCTTTGCAGAGACTGTACTCCATGCTTGGAATACTCTGCCTCTTCCCCTCTAGTGCATGAAATCACTAAATTCCTTCAAAGAAAAGCTCAGGTGTCACTCCCTACAGGAGGATTTTCCTGATTCCCCCAGTTATTAGTGTTCTTTCTCCTATGTCTCATTCACTAGAAACAAGTATATATTCTGCATACTCTTTTTGTATGTACATGGGTTTTACTTTTCTCCCAATAGACTGTAATCTTCTTATAAGAGAGCCTTGTTTTGTATTTCTGCTTCTGTACTCCCAGCACTGAGCTCAGAGCAGGCAATCAGTGCTCAGAGAACTGAACTGGCCATCATCCAGGTGGGGACTTCCTCCATGCTTCAGCAGACACCATCTGTCCCCAGGCCTATGACAGGGGTCCTCCCAGTCTGGCAGTGACTCTCGTTAGAGAGGTGAGAACTTAATCCATTACTCTATAAATTCTTTGTCACTTACCAATCCATTTGGTATGGTTTGCTGTCCATAATTCAAATACATATAATGATCATTGTATCCACTGTATGTGTACACAGCAATGTTGGGGGAAATGGTAAACAGGAAGGATCTACAGTCCCCTAAAAACAGCCAAAAATTAAAATATGTTTGTATCACTGAGTATGCAATTAAAAGAATCTACCCAAAACATAAATTCCAGAAAACAAGAGGCAATCCTATTTGAGATCTGTAACTGATGAAGCACTGTTCTCTCTCTCATGGGAAAGGGAAAGATTCAGTAGGTTCTGAATTCAGCATTTGCAGGATAGATGGTTCTAGCTACACTCTTATTGTCTTGGATTGTGTGCTTCCAATAAGTATTCATTTTTCTTTGAAGTGGGGTACATGTGCGTGTGTGCCTACGTGTGTAAGTGTGAATGTGTGTGTGTACGTGTATGCTCATCCCTAATGTAACCTTAATGTAAAGTCGCCCTCTGCTGGACTCTTTTCTAGGAATTTAAATACAAACTAGCTGGCCGCCACCTTTCTTCCACCACACTGAGGAGACGGGAGAGCGTTTTGAAGATTAATAACGTTACCAGTAAGACGGAAGAGCTGGAATACTTCAGACCCAGCACAGGTACCTCATGAGTGTTGGTGGGAACAAGTACAGACTAAGCTATAACTGAAAACTAACATGAAAGGTGAAAAAGTGAGTCTAAAGAAATTCTCCTCTCTTTATTCCTCTCTAAAATGGAGAAAATCCTCACTGACTTGCCCTCTGTACTATATTCCAAGGGTTGCTACGAGGCTCAGTCAGAAAGGACTCCGTAGTCTGTCTAGCTCGGTCCTCACCCTACAGAGGACATCACTTCCCTACAAGTGATATAAGATCCACACAAAAATGAGGTATTCTCTCAAAATGCTAGGAAAAATCACCAGGAAAAAGATCATAGCCTTCTTGTTACAGATGTCCACATAATGAAAATTTCTGATTACAGGGTTCTCTACTACAGAGCATTCCCAAATACAGACTTACCTTGAAACTGGCCCTTGACTGCCCAGGAGTGAGATGAAAAACCACCAAATATATAGCCATCCCTGTCCTTTACTACTAATAAGCAGGGACCTCTGTCTATAATATTCCCACAAAGTTTTGCAAAGTTGTAGCCATGAATTTGAGAAGAAAAAATGAGTTTCCATGTGTGCTGTAGCTTTGTAGGGAGGTGGGAGTTGATATAAAGAATGGCAGGAATATTAAAAAGGCTCATGAATTCTTTGCCATCTTTACACTCTGGGATGAAACTGGCAAGCTCTGCGTGAGAATGCAAAACAAGGAATCCTCGCCTGACGATCACATTTAAGAATGTGGAGATCTGGGGCACTTTGAGCAGCCAGTCTTCGATCATATTGCTGTCACAGAAAAAATTGTCTTTGTCGGTATCTTCAACTGGGGGCCCTAGGGGAGGGAAACATAGAGCAAAAACATTTAAGTTTCACAAAATTTTCCTACTAGATTGTTCAAACTTCTACTTTTCTTCTCTGTATCAAAATCCACTACACACACGATAGTGATACTTTTAATTTCATGGCAGCCCAGGCCCTCAACCCTTAAACAATCTGTATCACAGTAAACCCCAAAGGCCCAAGGACCGACACCCAAAAGCTGCTTTGTCTGAGGTCTTCAAACAAAAGAAGAAAATGGCTTCCTAAGTCACTTCATGGAGTATTAGAACCAGATAGCAACTGGAAGATCCAGCTACTTCATCTGCAGAGAAGGAAAGCACGGACCAGTGAGACAGCAGCTCACACATACCGAGGCAACTGAGAAAGCAGCAAGCCTAGACCTTCCCCGGTGAGCTTTCACTGCCTTCATCTTGGCATCAAAAGCTGGATGATGTGTAAAGCAGGCATGAGGAAGCTACCTCAGTCTTGACTGGTGTAACTAAAAGTAACTGGCATCTGGAAAGTGTAAGGTCATGACCACTGGTCTATCATTTCCTTAAGAAGTCATACCCTACATTTTCTATCATAGACTTTTTATTCTTATAAAAACTAGTTTTGCTAGGCATGATGGTACACATCGCTGGAGCTCAGAAGTTCTGAGCTACAGTGGGCTATGCTGACTGGGGTTCCACGCTGTGTCCAGAGCATAAATATGGTGAACCCTGGGAAAGAAAGGACAGGCTACCTCCAGGAGGACAAACAAGTTCAGGTTAGAAAAAAAATGGAGTAGGCCAAAGCTTCCACTCCAATAAATACTGTAAATGGTTGCTGCACCTCAAGCTTAGGAGAAAAAGGGACATCCAGTCTCACAACAACCTCCACAACCAAACCAAACTATAATTTTAAGATATAATAAACACACTGATTCAGTCTCTGGTTTAGATTTATTCTCTTAGCTAGAAGACTCAAAAGAAAACATAAGGTTTACATTTTTATCATTGCTGCTTTAAAAGTCTAGTTATTTTTGCAAGTACTTTCCAACCACTTCACTGTTTTTCTGAATTCCCTCCATGTTTTTAGATTTCAAATTAAATTTTATTTTTTTAAATACTTCTCATTTCTCCTGGAATTCTGAAGCTTTTTGACTGAAATTTGAGAAAAAGTTTTTTTGTTTCTCTCTGAATTGAAGCAGACCATGGTACAGTGAAAAGAGCAGCAGATTTAAGGTCTATAAGATTGAAACTCAAATCCCCATTCTATGACTATGTAACCTTGGGCAAGTTATTTAACCACTGCAGGCCTCAGTTTCCTCCTGAGCAAGGGCTCTTATCCTGCAGTCTGTGAACTTGTTTTGCTTAGCATATTTCATTACAATTGGTTTGCTTTGTCATCCTTTTGAGACGAGGTCCAGAGGCCTCCCTAATCAGACTGGCAAAGGGGTCCAATACCAAAATGGTTAAGAACTCAAGGCCTACATGACAGCTGACTGATTAAAATCCTACGATCCTGTTCTACTTGACTAAAGCTGTCTAAGTAACCAACTTTTTATTTTTCTGAGGTCTGTTTAAAGTGATAGCACAACCATACCTGGTTACCAACAACTGGGATTGGTAAGTGCTACATGGTTAAAAATACCGGAGATCAACAACCAATATAGCTCTACACTTATGAAAAAGTTCCAGAAAGAAAGTGCCTACATTCTCCAGGACTTGTCCAATCCCTTTCACCATCAAATACCCAATAGGTCTTCTGCTGTGTTGGGTTCATTTCTTCTAGAAAAAATACCCCCCCAAAACAAATATAATGAAGGGATTTTAGGCTGTATCAAACTTAATGTTTTTGCCATATAGAAACCAAAACACTCCAGGCACCAACACAAGGGGTACTTTGTCTACTGTACATGCGATTTCTATTCCCAAGGAACTACAAGCAATACTTGTATACAGACACACAAATACATGCAGAAGAAATAACAATCACTTAATCTTAGACTCTATTAGAAATGTGTTCCTTCATTTTAACAAATCCAACAAGGTGCTCTCTGAGAATGAACAGTCACACGCAGGCACAGAAGGAATCTAAGACCTATTTCCCTTCCTCACACTGGTATTTAGCCAGTACCACACAAGGTCCACCACCACTCCGGACAGCATTTACCTTATACTATCAGGCCTCTCCTCCACAAAATGGGGGCAGCTAGGTGGTGCAATGGATAGAGTGCCAGGCCTGGCCTCAGACCCTTACTAGCTGTGTGACCCTGGGCAAGTCACTTCACCATGCTTGCCTCAGTTTCCTCAACTATAAAATAAGCCAGAGAGAGAAATGGCAAACCTCTCCAGTATCTTTGTCAAGAAAACCCCAAACTGGGCCAGGAAGAGTCTGACATGACTGAAATGACTCAACAACAAAAATGGAGGTAATAATAGCACCCACCTCACAGGGTTGTTGTGAGGATCAACTGAGATAAAAACCGTAAGGTTGCTTAGCACAATGTCAGGCACACAGAGGCTTTTGTTAATTATTAAATAATAAATATAAAATAAATAAAATATAAATAAATAAAATATTTAATATTAATAAAATAAAATATAAAAATAAAAAATATAAAAAATAAAAGCTAACATTATTAATGTTAGCTTTTGTTATTATTTTCATAAGTTTTGAATAGGCTCGATTTTAATGTTTTTTTAAAACACGTTTTAATTTATTTTTAACATTCTTTTCTTTTTAAAATTGAGTTCCAAATTCTCTCCCTCCCTCCCACTCCATACAATACCCACTAAGAAGGAAAGCAGTATGATATTAATTATGCCTGTTTATTTTCTTTAGCGAGATTTTGTAGCAGTCTTCCTATCTGGCAAATGCTAGTTTTTAAGAAGTTTTTCTCTTCAGTGGATTTTTTGCCTCTTTTACCAAGCTGTTCCTTCTCTTTTCATAATTTTCTCGCATCACTCATTTCTTTTTTTTCAATTTTTCCTCTACCACTCTAATCTATAACTCTTCCAAGAATTCTCATTGGGTTTGAGTACAATTAGAATTTTTCTTTGAGGTTTTTTTTAAAAAAAAATTTAAGTTTAATTTAGTATTTTTAGTTTTCAGCACTGATTTTCACAAGAGTTTGAATTACGAATTTTCCCACCATTTCTACTCTCCCACCCACTCCAAGATGGCATATATTCTAGTTGCCCCATTCCCCAGTCAGCCTTCCCTTCTGTCATCCCATTCCCATCCTTTTCCCTTCCTTTCTTGTAGGGCAAGATAAATCTCTACACGCCATTGCCTGCGTGTCTTATTTTCTAGTTGCATGCAAAAACAATTTTTTTTTTTGTTTTTGAACATCTGTTTTTAGAACTTTGAGTTCCAAATTCTCTCCCCTCCTCCCTCCCCACGCACCCTCCTTAAGAAGGCGAGTAATTCAACATAGACCACATCCATATCATTATGTAAAACCCTTCCACAATACTCATGTTGTGAAAGACTAACTATATTTTACTCCTTCCTAACCTATCCCCCTTTATTGAATTTGCTCCATTGACCCTGTCCCTTTTCAAAAGTGTTTCTTTCTGATTACCTCCTCCCCCTATCTGCCCTCTCTTCTATCATCTCTTTTTTATTTTCTTCCTCCTTCTTTCCTGTGGAGTAAGATACCCATATGAGTGTGTATGGTATTCCCTCCTCAGGTCAAATCCGATGAGAGCAAGATTCATTCATTCCCCCTCACCTGCCCCCTCTTCCCTTCCTACAGAACTACTTTTTCTTGCCACTTTTATGCAAGATAATTTACCCCATTCTATCTCTCCCTTTCTCCCTCTTTCAATAAATTCCTTTCTCATCCCTTAATTTGATTTTATTTTTTTAGATATCACCCCCTCATATTCAGCTCACCCTGTGCCCTCTGTCTACACACACACACACACATTCCCTTCAGCTACCCTAATACTGAGGTCACATGAATCATACACATCATCTTTCCAAGTAGAAATGTAAAAAAAAAAAACAGTTCAAATTTAATAAGTCCCTTGCAATTTCTCTTTCTTGTTTACCTTTTCATGCTTCTCTTGATTCTTGTGTTTGAAAGTCAAATTTTCTATTTAGCTCTGGTCTTTTCACTGAGAAAGCTTGAAAGTCCTCTATTTTATTGAAAATCCTTATTTTGCCTTGAAGCATGATACTCAGTTTTGCTGGGTAGGTGATTCTTGGTTTTAATCCTAGGTCCACTTACCTCCGGAATATTGTATTCCAAGCCCTTTGGTCCCTTAATGTGGAAGCTGCTAGATCTTGGGTTATTCTGATTGTGTTTCCGCAATACTCAAATTGATTCTTTCTGGCTGCTTGCAGTATTTTCTCCTTGACCTGGGAGCTCTGGAACTTGGCGACAATATGTCTAGGAGTTTTCTTTTTGGAATCTTTTTGAGGAGGCAATCTGTGGATTCTTTCAATTTCTATTTTGCCCTCTGGCTCCAGAATGTCAGGGCAGTTCTCCTTGATAACTTCTTGAAAGATGATATCTAGGCTCTTTTTTTGATCATGGCTTTCAGGT
>CM053625.1:349948679-349979233 GCA_028646595.1 Phalanger gymnotis | reverse complement strand
GTGGGGGGGGTGGAAATGGGGAGAAAATCTGTAATTCAAACGCATGTGAAAATCAATGCTGAAAACTAAACATATTAAAAATAAATTAAAAAAAAATGTTTGTAGTCAAATTTTGTTATCAAAGATTTTGTGATTTAATGATACTGTAATAATACTGTAATTATTATCATTTAGAAGGGACAGAGATGAATTCTAGAACATCAGAAGTAGGGTAAGGGATTCTGGAATGAAGATATCTTAAACATCAACTAAAATCATATTAAATGTGCTGGGAACATTATGTATACATACGTGCATACATGTATACACATATATATATACATACACACATACACACATATCTCCATCTAATCGAGAGAGACAGACAGATATTTGAAAGCCATGGAAGCAGGCAGATGGGTTAAGGTAAAAGGTCTCAAGTAGAAAAGAGAGTGATGTGGTCTGGTAAGAAAGGGTTTGCCAAGCAGATCAGTGTTAGAACCAGACAGGCTCCACACCCTGGAAGAAGCCTGAATGCCTAACTCTTCTGCTCCCCAGCATCAGCACTACTTCTCTGGTACATAGCATTTGGAGTCAAAGTTCAAATCCCAGTTCGCCTACTTGGTCTCCTTGTATGACCTTGGGCTTTGACATTCTTCTTTCTGGGTCTCCGTTTCCTCATCTATAAAATGAAGGAGGTGGCAGAGATGACCTCTGAGGTCACAGAGACAGCTCTGTTATCTCCCCAGATACCTGCTAGCTCGCCCAGGACAGGTACTGTTTCAATTTGGCCTTTATATTCTGAATGCTTGGCACAATGTCAGTCACATAGCAGGCAGTAAATGAATGCTGGTGATTGACTGATCTCTCAAGAGGAGGCATGGGAAAAAAGAGGAAAAGACCCTGCAAATCATTTCTTCTGTACCTCCCTCCGTAGTCACCTTACAGAAAAAGGACCAAACTGTATAACATCTAAGGTTCTTTCCAGCTTTAAATCCTATGATACGGTCTGATTTTTCACAGAGTAATTTCAGAGTTCCTCTAGCTCCACTGAAGTTTCCTTCTGCCAACTTGCTGATGCCAGAAATCTCTTTAGGAGGAACAAAGCTTTTCATTCTAAAACAGGGAGCTAAAAGGCTTAAAATACAATTATTAAGGCAACATTATTGGAAACTTGTTCACACTTAAATATAAATCAGCCAACAAATTTAAATGGATGAAGATCAAGTCCTTTCTACTTCTGGTAGGAAGGGGGTGTCTGGAAATCTGGAAGACACTGGGCACCTAAAGAGGAAGGTAAAGGGGGAGGCTAACGACTCAAAGACAGTCCTGCCTAACCTCCAAGAGTTTGTGGACAAATACAAGCTGTTCTGGAGATAATCGGGGTGATATTTTTGGGAATAGAGCCCTGGAGCAAGTATGAAACACCTACCTCCTCAAGCATCAATAAGGTTTTTGTTTAACTTGGCCAACTTATTATTTAAAGTTGTGTTCCCAGAGGATTGAAATATTATACTCCCAACCCTGATAAGGGATTCAGGCTTTATTTATACCTTATTACCAATGGGTTTATCTGACCCTTTCTTGAGATCAGGATCTGATAAAGGAATGACTGAAAAACAGGAAAGGACTTAGCCTCTGAAGATGACTTACCTGTTTCCCTTTCCCCAGAGTACATCAAGGGAGGAGTGGGCTTTCCTCCCATTAGACCACCTTAGTTTGTGTGAGAGTTGTTTGGCATATCTGCCATGTCACTTATTGGCCTGAGTGCTGGGAGGACAGGAACCATGCACTGGTCTGCCAACAGCCGCATCACCCAGCGCAGGTTTTCTGATTCCACATCTCGGCTCTTTCCACTCTACCACATCACTAACTTTTCATTTTATGGAACAGAAAACCAGCCCACGGAGAGTCAGAAGTAATTTACTTAGAATCAGATAGTTAGTTAGCAAAACTAAATTAAAATATGCAAAGCACTTTGCAGACTTCCAAGCACTAGAGAAATGCTACTCCCAAGAGTAGAACTCAGACCCTTACTTGCCAGTTAAGGCTCTACTAATACTGGCACTCATATTTTAGCATTAAGGAAGACAGCAGAAGGCAGGAGGGAAGAAGGAGGGACAATGGGAAGTAGTGCCATGATACCAGACTCAAAACACCTGAGCTGATTCAAACCCCTCTAAACTACAGGTCAGAACTCCGAAGCCAGGTGTTCAATGCAACGCCAGAGATAGGAATCTGGTCTTCCAATTCCAAATCAATCCTCTTTCCATCATACCATGCTGGGATCTCTAAGATACATACAGGGATCCATTATACACTACATATTCTGCAGAAGAAGTGTGACCTGGGCTGGCTTTAAAAAAAATTTTTTTCAAGCTTGTTCTAATAGAACAAATTTTTTTCTGAGCATGACTTTGCTCATTATAATTTGCTAAAAGATATCAATGTTACTATGTAAAGTTTCCTATTCTACTTACCTATTTCTTGACATTCTAGACATGACTTTTCTGTTTGTTTTGTTCCAAATGTGAGATTTCGGGTCAGACCTGATACTCATCTTGTTAGGAAAATCCCTGGACAAATGTAAACCAGCAACAGTTTTGCTGCTGTTAACTGGGGTTTTTGTCATTTTGGACATGTCTAACTCTTCTTGACCCCATTTGGAGTTATCTTGACAAAGATACTGGAGAGGTTTGCCATCTCCTTCTCCATTTGCCAGATGAGGAAAATGAGGCAAAAGGTTAAGTGACTTGCCCAGAGTCACACAGCTAGTGAGTGAGTAAGGCCATATTTGAACTCCTGACTCTAGACTCGGTGCTGTATCTACCGTATCACCCATTCACTGGAGTACTAAGAATTTAAGTGACTTACCCTGGAGTCACTCTACTCAGTATATGTCAGTGGCAGAATTTGGACCCATCTCTTCCTGACTTCAGGATCAGCTTTCTATCCACTATGTCATGCTGTATTTTTAAAATATCATTTTTGTTTTCTTTTGTTGTTTTTCTTTTTAAATTCTATACCTATGATTTCACTGGGTTAGGGAGCAAGAGGCAGGGAAGAGGGAGGGAAGGGAGGGATACTCCATCTACCAATGTAGATTGACAATTATCCTACAATTTATAGTCTTATGAGAGTTGCCTAGAATACTGAGAGGATATATGACTTGCCTAGAGTGATATAGCCTTTATGTGTCAAAGACAGAATCTGAACCTAGGGGTCTTGATTCCCAGCCAGGTTCTCCATTGTGTTCTCCATGTTGCCTCCTAGGATCCTTCTTTTAAAAGGATGTTCTACACTTTGGAACACAGAGAGCTATATCCGAATTGCATTTTCTCCTGTGAGCAATTTGTACTACAGGCTTACCTCACCTCCCATTTCCTACCTTTAAACTGACTCAAGTCAAAGTAAAGAGGGAAAGTGAATGTTAACATCTAATGCTGCTGAGTTCACATCTAGAATTTCCTCGATGCTAACAGCATTTCAACAAAAAAAATTAGACTTGTTGATCACAGAGGGCAGGACTGGAAGAAACCGCCCCCACAAACTCCCTAACAATTAGAGTTGCACCCAAATAGGACAGGCTGCCATGGGGAGGAGTGATCGTCAAAGGTCTTCAAGTGAGGCCTGGGGACACTGGAGATGTGCTCCACATGTTGGGCGATAGTTGCGATCTCAGATCCCTCACGACTTGATGATTTCATGATTTTATGTAGCCCCCATCCCCGTGTTAATCTTCAGTTAACAAGGACCTTGTGAGTGCCTGATCACCCCTGTACCTTCCCACTTACATAACCCAGGACAGGCTAAAAGGGAACTTGCCTCGTTTCAGCGCTGAGAGCAGTTGAATAGCCAATGCCTTCACACCGGAGCTAAAATCCTGACTTTTCTTCACATTCCAGCCTTTCAGTTCATTTCTGTAGTCCAGCACATGTACCACAGAGGTAATCAGATCCTGTGTAAACTTCAAGATCAAAATTTGATCATTAATAACACTTTCACTGTAGGCCAACAATAAATTTCATTTCAGCATGAGAAACAGGAGGAGGAAGCTTTGCTTCCCACTACTGCCAATTACTATATCCTAACTCTTATGGAAACTCTTAATGTTAGTTGGATCTCTCAAACTATGACAACCTTGTAATTAATAATAACAGTAACATTGCACTGATAAACTATATAAAGAAAAAGAAGATGAGAGACATGCAAATTTCAGGAGATATTTACAAAAGCATTAAACTTGTTCTCCTGGATTCCAAAGGAGATAACTAAAACTAATGGATAGGAGTTAGGTGGAAGAGTATTTGGGCTTGATATAAAATATAGAAATTAGAAAAGTCCCAAAATGGAACGGCCCACTTTGAGAGAGAGTGAGTTTCTTGTCACTATAGGTGTTTAACCAGGTGCTCATGTGTCAGGGCTATTCTAAAAGAGGTTCATGCTTCAGGTAAGGGTGGGACTAGGTGTGCTTTAAAGTCTCTTTCAATTCTATGATTTTAGAGACAAGGTATGATACACCATACAATACATTATCACAAATGAATTTCGAGGGCTAAAGGCTAAAATTTCGGAAGAAGGATATTTGAAATCGCGCATATTAATCTGCAGCTTAAGCACAAGAAGGGAAGCCACAGAGGAAAAATGGCTGAAGAAATATAAAAGAAAAATAATTGATAAGTATAGGTGTCAATGATTTTGCTGGACTGAGCCTCAGTAACAAGGAAAAGAAAACATTTGTTTTAGTGAAGGGGAATTAAGGTCTATTTTGACAAACTCTTCCCTTCTTTCTACCCACTTCAATTTTTAGGTGCTTACCCCTCAGTTTTAAAAGGTTTTCCTACTCTCCTACCCCATGAAACAAAATAACATCTCTACCCTAGATCCCACTTTTTGTTTTCTCTGATACCTAAGCATTTTCTGGCCCCAAGGAGCTTGGTATTTTCTGATTTGGGAAAAAAGCTTCTAACAAAACAAATGCATGGACCTTCTCCATACTCTAATGCAGAGAGGTCAAACATGTAGGCCACACCAGTCCTCAAGCAGCCCAAACCAGATTAAAATGTAATTGGGAAATATTTAGCAAAATTTTAAAAATACAATAAAATACATGTAACATCACATTTTAAAACTAAGTGAATATGTGGCCTGTAAGGGCACTGACATACAATTTAACGGCCCTGGTTTCTCTCTGAATTTGACGCCACTGCTCTGATGAATCTGTGAGCTCATCAAGGCAGATTCTCCCACCATTGATACACACCATAACCCTACATATGTAGGGGAGGAGGGAGATTTTATTGTTTTTGCTACCCAAATCACATGCAACAGAAAAAACTGCCATGGTGCTATCTTGGCCTGATAATCTGATTAACTCTGAAATCAAAATTGAACATCCTAATTTATTTTCAAGACTGCTCTCGAAGTTTTGACAAAAGCATTAGAGTTCTGACCTGAACCAAACAGTTGCACGGCCTGGGGTTCTGTGTCAGATATCAAAACAAGGAAATGCACGTTTCTCTGAAACGGTCTCGTCTTTCTTTTACCTCGCGGACATGACTGGCCTTCACGTTTTCAACAGGGACATGTAACATCTTCATGATCATGTTGCTCTTCTCCCCTGCGCTTCCTTTCAATAGCTCTGACATAAAAATTACAAACTGTTCTTTGATGACGTATTCAGTGGGGCCCACGCTAGTCCCTGTCAGGTCAATATTCCTCATTCCTTCATAGAACCTGACTGTCATTTTCTCTGGCAAGGCATCCCCAAGGTAAGCCTATTTGGAGTAAAGAGAGGGGAAAAAAGAAAATGTTAAAATAGCTTACGGCATCAAGATTGACAAAAACCACTTTCATTTGACACATAAACTGCTCTGACCAGAAATGATTTTCCAATAACATCATTAATGTTACCAAATTTCAACGTAAATTTCAAAACCCTAATGTAATGGATATTTGGCTGATCATCCATTTATGACACAGTCCTATAACATTAAGTTCCCACTGACATAAAGTCATTTCACAGAACTTTTAAAATCAGATAAGATGCTAGTATTCTCCCTGCTCAAGAACATGAAATGGCTCTGCCTTACCAATGGGATCCAGTCTAAATTCCTTTTCCAGGCCTTCCAAGTCCTCTTTAACCTCACTCTTCTTGACTTGCTCATCCTCATCTGTCTTAGTGCCTGCCCACAAGCACCCTCCATTTCCATTCACCTTGTCTCATCACTGACCCTGAGATCTCACATATCACCCCTCCTCGACCTGAGCCACAGACCTCAAATGGACTCCACAACCCCCCTTCTCACAGTTCTCATGTTTCCAGGGACCACTTAAGTCCCTCTTTTTCCAGAAAGCACATTTAGGCTACTCTGAACTTTTCCCTTTTTTTACCTTCCAGGATACTTTTATTTTGACCCTTAAGTCTATTCTGCCTCACGTAGTCCTCTAATCCTTCACCTATAAAAGCTGTCTACTCAGTTGGACTACAAGCTCCCTGAGGATGAGATACTGTTTTTACATTCCCCATAATACCTGTTTGTGAATATTGTAGGCAGCTAACTTCCTTGCTGAATTGCATTTCTGCAGTAGGTGTGGATAAAATATGGTTCAGGGGTAAGAAATAAAGACAGGACAAAGATTTATAAACTACATATAAACATCATGTACTATCTATTATAAAGCATTTTGTTCAAGAAGAAAGTCAGGTGGCACTAGACATGACAAGGACAAAGTACCAAATAAAATGAAATTGATTTTCTTGCCTTTTCCAAGCAATAAGATATGCAGGCAAGACTTAGAATAGAAACCTGTTTATAAAATGTTAGGGAAGAAAATGTTGGCAGATTAGCACAGTGCTAATTAATAAATGTTCATCAACTGAGATTGTGACAAGTACCATTTCACACTGTAAAAAAAAATCAAGAAGCAACACAGGAGAACAAATCCAAGTTTACAAAAAGTTTGGTGAGAGACCCAACTAAATCATATCAAGTCAAGGGAATTTAAAAACAACACTGGAAGAAAGAAGACAAACATCTACAAATGGAAACGCTCTATCAAGATTCTATGACAAACTTTCCTCTTGGTTAATGATGGTGGAGCCACCACATCTAGACAATAGAGTCCCTGAGATGATGTACAAGAAAGTAGAAAAGATACTAAAGAAAAGGAAGCTGGGAAAGCAGTTAGACCAGAAGATGTCTACACACAGGAAATCGATGCTGGAGTCAATGTGAGAGAGAATACCAAATATAAAACTCTCAGAAAAAAAAAATCAATGCTAATACTGCTTTTTAAAAAATGGCTATGGGGAAAATAAATAACTACATACCCATATGTTCACTTTGCCTAGCCTTAACGAAGCTATGAGAAGGTAGTAGGTGGATTATATAAACAGCATTCTACAACACGCCACACTGCTACAGTTTCACCAGAGAATAAAATAGTACAGAGAATACAAGTGCCCATGGTGCTTGCACACGACCATTTCCAAAAAAGAATTTGCTGAATATGCTTACCATCGTCCGGGGTGTCCAAATCAAAAATGGATTCCCCACAGATGGTGAAATCTTCTACATTTTCCTATTTACAAAAGACATTGTACTGATCAACAGCCCCAGAATACCGCAAAGCCTCCTAAATGAGATCCATAATCACTTGAAGTAATTCCACCTACCATCTACTTTTTTTCCTAGAAAAAGAAGAATGCTTATTGTCCAGAGAAGGTATTCAGTTGCATGGACAGCCCACAGAGTTTATTCATCCTCAATCTGTAGATCTTGGATGGACACTAAAGATGGATGATAAAAGGAGCCCAGAATCAAATAAGAGGAGAAAAGCAGACTACTGCATTTGGGAAATTACATGGTTTTTAATGGCCCCGAGTTTTTCCTTGAAACAAAGGCTCATCTTTTTCACATCAACATTCTTCCAAATGATGCTGTATGGCTGCTAGTGATATAACACTACAGTCATCAAAGTTATGGGTAGACCCAAGGGCAAGAGAGAAGTACGTGGTGGTCAGAAATAGGCTACATTCTATTCCTAATGAAGAACTGAACAAAAGAAGCAGCATGAAGGAAGTCGAATGCATGATGCAAAAAAAGAAGTGGGTACAACAAAAACAAAAGAGGAACAACATACATTCCACGTGCTCTACTAGTATCCCCACGATGCCCCTCTGAGATGATTTGTGAGTGATCACATGAAAGAGGAAAAGATGGCAGGAATGGGTTTTAATCTACGATTTCTGAGTATTTCAGTGATGAGAACCTAGATTTACCAAATCATCAAAGTAGTTAAACTTACCTACCACCTAAGCCACATGAGACAATCCTGCAACATTACTAAGGGCTACAAAAGTGACAAAATTATATGGGTCTGCTTTATTGCTGATTAAAACCCACCCATCTTCCCCAGTCACTGCTGCTAAAATCAATGTTATCATATTCTCAGGCTTCTGGGTTTGTTGGCACCACGAAGCTAAAGAAACCCGAAAAGAGAGTGCATACGACTCAGGAGAGCCAAGAGCCTGGACTGAGACTATTTTGTGCTCTGCCAGTGGTTTGTGCACTCCAAAACAATATCTGGATCCAGTGTCCTAATACTCAATGTGGTGCCATTGCTGCTCTAAAATTACCTACTGCTCTTTCCATGGAGTGAGAAGCATATGAATAAAAGATGACCACCGATGAAATCAACACACAGACAAACTTTACTCCCTTAGAGTCGTCTTTTCTTTTGATTTTTCTATTCTATTTATCATATTCTTGATTCGGATTTCTTTCACTACATATCTGTCTCAGTAAATTTGGTTTGCTTTCTCATTGTACACCAAAGTGGCAAAATTTAATAATATACAGCTTACTGTTACCTTCATATGATAGCTTCAAAAATATCAAGTAGTGAATAATTATTTAAGAAACTGATTTGATTTTAATATGTTCATTTAGAAACATATAATACCCCAAAACTGATATTTCCTAAGTATTTTGGTTACTAGTAAGGCTTCAGGCTTACTAGAGTAACTAAATATCACACATTTCACCTGGCAGAGATCGAAGAGTCAATGACTAATTTCCTAAAATGACAGAGGCTGATAATTGTTTAGTTCTAGGATCATAGATTTAAAGGGGAAGAGACTTTGGAGGTCATTCTAGTCCAACCCTCTCACTGCACAGATGAGGAACTTGCAGCCCACAGGGATTAAAATGAGGAAGCAGGATGATGGCATTTTAGTTATTCCTGAGTTGGGTCTTAAAATATGTTGCTTCATTATTTCACAAGAACCGATATGAAATTACCAGGACACAGGACATATCTATATTCATAAGGAACTTTGTACACAGTGTGAATGCAACACAAAACATATCAGCTGCCACATTGAGTCCTATCTACAGTCATGCTCTTCCAGTCTGACCACAACACAAAGTAATGCATTAAATTGAAAAACTCCATTCCAGAACACTCAAAATTGTCTCTTATTCTTGCCTGTAACATTTCCAAAGAGATAGGGATTGGGAAAGATTTTCTGTTCTTTCCACAGGATATCGTCGCCAAACCCCCTGTTACGGCAGCAAACAATCCGTCAATCTCAGCCTGTTCTTCAGGTAGAAACCGAGAGAAGTGACTGCGACGGGAATATGTTTGCTTGTTCCCCATCTTTTCTTACTCGTGTGACAGAATCCTGTAAGGAAAAGGAATGAAAGACACACAACTGGAAACAGATAAGGATTACATTAACATAATCAAAGTGAAAATAACCATTTTCAGCAGTGAAATGTTACTAAAATGCATTAGACCAGTGTAATGACAGCTTTCTAAATGGTACGAATTAAAGGTCATAGAACATAATTTGAAAAAACCACCCATTGATGGAAAGCAGTTCAATATAAAAATGATTTTGGGGAGTGAAATGGAAAAAAAAAGTAAGGTTCACACATAAACACACACAGATACACACACAGACACACACACACACACACACACACGAAGCAGACCTTAAGTCAGGAAGGCCTGGATTCAAGTTCTTCTGTACACATACAAGCTGTGTGATTACCACCAAGTCATCTACGCCTTCAGGGCTCTGGACAATTCTCTAAGACTGTAAATTACAGAAGAGATGCCAACCTTCATTCAGCCAGAGCTCTCCACACCCAAAAATCACAGAGCCAGACCAAAATGCATATACATACATCTGCAGATCTGTAGTTTGAGGGTGGCTATTATTAGGAATATGGGTGTGGGTGTGTATGACCAGATCATAAAAAGAGAAACAAGGAGAGAGGGAATACTTAGGCAGCTAGGTGGTATAGTGCTTAAAGAGCTACTCTGGAGTCAGGAAGACCTGAGTTCAAGTCAGAACTTTAATATTTACTTGCTGTGTGACCTTGAGCAAGTCACTTAACCTCTCTTTGTCTCAGTTTCCTCAACTGTTAAAGGAGAATAACAACAGCACCTTCCTTGTAGGGTTGTTGTAAGGATCAAATCAAGTGAGATCGCTTTTATAAAGTGTACAATGCAGTGTCTAGTACATACTAGGTGCCATAACTTCCTTGCCTTCCCCTTCTTTCCAAAAAAGGAGAGAAACCTGACTCCATGATGTCACTTCTCTATACCTCTGGGAGTTTAATCATGGGGCAAAGGAGGAATGAGATTGCAAACAAAGACAAGAACTAACTTCTAGACTAGCAAAGAAGATGAAGAAAAAAATCTCCTTACCAGACAAAACAAATGGGGGGTGGGGGTAGGGAATGTTCAGTGATGTGACATTCCAGCGAAAAAGGTGATGGAGGGCCTATCCACCTGTGGAAAAACAAAAGATGACAACAGGAAATGTGTCTCTTTAAACTAATATTTTATTTTTTTCCCCAAATACACATAAAAACAATTTTTTAACATTCTTTTTTTTAATTTTGAGTTCCGAATTTTCTCTCTCCCTTCCTCTTACCTCCCTGAGATGGTGAGCAACTTACTATAAGTTATACATGTGCAGTTGTGCAAAACATATTCCCACATTAGTTATGTTTCAAAAGAAAACAGAGACTGCCCTCCAAAAACACGCACAAATAATAAAGCAAAAAAAAAAAAAATAGCATGCTTCAATCTGCATTCAGACTCCATCAGGTCTTTCTCTGGAGGTAGATAGCATTTGTCATCACAAGTCCTTCAGGTCTAGTCTTGATCACTGTGTTGTAAAGTCATTCACAGTTGATCATCACACAATGTTGCTGTTACTGCATACAATGTTCTCCTGGTTCTGCTCACTTCATTCAGCATCTAAGTCATTCCAGGTTTATCTGAAATCATCCTGCTCCTCATTTCTTATAGCACAACAGTATTCCATTACACTCATATACCACAACTTGTCCAGCCATTCCCCAATGATGGACATCCCCTCAATTTCCAATTCTTTGCCACAACAAAAAGAGCTGCTAATTTTTTTTTTTTTGTACGAATGGGTGCTTCCCTCCTTTTATTTTTATCATCTTGCGATAGAGACCGAGTAGCAGTATTGCTGGATCGAAAGGTATGCACATTTTTATAGCCCTTTGGACATATTTCCAAACTGCTCTCTGGAATGGTTTGATCAGTTCACAACTCCACCAACTTTTCCCACATCCCCTCCAACATTTATCATTTTCCTTTTCTGTCACATTATCCAATGTGATAGGTGTGGAGTGGTACTTCAAAGTTGTTTTAATTTGCATTTCTCTAATCAACAGTGATTTAGGGCATTTTTTCATATGACTATAGATAGGTTGATTTCTTCTTCTGAAAATTGCCTGTTCATATCCTTTGACCATTTATCAATTGAGGGATGGCTCTTATTTCTACAAATATGACTCAGTTCTCTATATATTCGAAAAAAGAGGCGTTTATTAGAGATACTTGCTGTAAAAATTTCCCCCCAAATTTTCTGCTTTTCTTCTAATCTTAGTTGCATTGGTCATGTCTGTGCAAAAGAAATGTATCTTTAAAAAAAATGCACTGTGATTTTCTATGCAAAAATAAAAACAAAAGAGCTTACACTTCCACTGCACTTGCCACATTTCCACTATAACTCTGCAGTGTGTATAATGTACCATTATCTGTACACTTTACAAAGAAGTAAACAGGGGCTCAGATAAGTAAAATGACTTGTCCAAGGCACACAAAGAGCCTTCAAATCTCTAACCTTTTTCTCCACTCACACACCCAACACTCAGGTCAAATCCTCATCACTTCTACACCGAACAACCATATTACATGTACCCTCCTAATCAGTTTCCCCAACTTGTCTCTTCCTACTCCTCTGCACAGTTGGACAGATCTAACCATGCTACGGTTAAAGCAGCAATAAACTCCATTGACTCCCCACTACCTTTAAGATCAAACATGAGCAACCTGATTTGACTTTAAAGCCTTTCATAACCTAGCCCCCACCTCCCTTTTCAGGCCAAACTAGCCTTCTCTCTCTCTTTTTACTCCCGCACAGCACTCTTCAGGCCGGCCTGGGCTGCCTCCCACACATGGAAGGCCATTCCCCTCCAACTCTACCTCTTATGTTGGCTAGTTTCCATCTATCCTCAGCTCAGATGCCAACATCTACATGAAGCACTTCCTGATTTCACTAGCTACAAGCGTCTTCCTCCTAAAATGACTTTATATCTAGTTTGTATCCATTTATGTATACTCAGCTGTATACACATATTTATGTATTTTGTTGCGGTACACTGGACAGAATACTGGGCCTGGAGTCAGAAAGACCTGAGTTCATACCATGCCTTAGACATTTATTAGATGGGTGACCCTGGGCAAGTCACTTAACTTCTGTTTGCCTCAGTTTCTTCAACTGTAAAATGGGGGTAATAACAGCACCTTCCTCTCAGGGTTATTGGTTGCACAGTAGGTGCTATATATGTTGGTTATTAGCTCTCATTATTATGGTGCTTCCTCTGTTTAGACTGTCCTCGAGGGCAGGGCTTATTTTTTTTTCTTTGTATTCCCAGGGCAAAGCAAGCTTGATAAATTATTGTTATCAATTGGCCTTCAAAGTCCCTGTGATTATGACCAACTTCAGCAAATTTGGCGTTTTACTTTTTCAAGGCATTTATTAACAATTTATTTGGAAACACGACACTTTCCAACGAACATAAAAACAAGCCCTCTACAAAATCCGTTTCCCTAAAACAACTGAAGGCTAACAGAGAATAGGGACATGGCCTTTAATTCTGATAAGATCTCAACACTAACTAGTCAAAAAGGCAACTTTTGTTGCCTCCTGATATCTATTTACTTGTTGCAGTCATGCTTTGCTTTCTTCACTTTGTATCTCTTCATAGAAGTCTTCCCATAGTTTCTCTAAATTCTTCATATTTACCTTCCTTGTGCTTATATTCTACAATGTGTACAGTCATTCGAAATATTAAGCACATATTTTTATTTTACTTTAACTTTTTAGTGATGTCTTTTGTTTTACCTCATATTCATTTCTGAATGCGTCCCTCCTGGGCCCAGTAAGCCATCCAGCCCTCGTAGTAAAGATTTTAAAAAAAAGCAGCAGATTGGTAAAATCGACCAATCTATCAACCACACCTAGCACATACCATAGCACATGCCACATTCCCCGCCCCTTGTACCCAAATTCTCCAGTGAAAGGAAGGAAGGAGGTGCCTTTTCTCAACTCCTCTCCAGGGATAAGCTTAGTCGCTTTAATTACTTAGGGTTCAGTTTTTTTGTTTAAATTTTTATAGTGACATACATTGCCTTGCTGGTTCTGATTTCTAAAATAAATTAGTATTTATTAAGCACCTTTTATGTGCCAGGAACTAGGGATACAAGTACAAAGAATAAAAACAATTGCTATTTGCAATTAGCTTACATTCTAATGGGGGAGTCAACTAAGTATACCTAACAACACATGCAGCATAAATATAAAGCTAATAAACATGAAGTACAAAGCAGTCAACAACTAGAACCGAGCTTTTTAAGGTTTGCAAGCTGCTTTACATATCTCATTTCATGCTCATGACACTGTCAGGTAGATGCTACTATTGGCCCCATTTTACAGATGAAAAAACAACTGAGATTGAATCAGGTTAAGTGACTTACTCAAGGTCAGACAGCTAGTAAGTATATTAAAGCAATATCTGAACTCAGGACTTCCTGACATAAAGTCCAACACTACGTCCATGGTACCACCTAGTTGTCTGATACAAAAAAAGCTTGAGATGGATGTGACTAGTAGTTGGGGAGACCAGGAAAGGCTTCATGTAGTAAGTAACTGGGCTACATCTTAAAGGAAGAGAGGGACTTTCTCTGAGGGTGAGATAAGGAGGCTGTATGTTCTCAGCACAGGCATGGGCAGGCAAAGGAATGAAGACTGCATCAGTTCATCTGAGTTTTCTCATGCTTCTCTGAATTCTTCATATCATTTCTAATGGGCATGAAGATTCCATTACACTCATGTTCCACAATGTGTTTAGCCATCTCTCAAATGATAAGCACACATTTTGGTCACAGTTTCTTGCCACTGCAAAAGTGATGCTATAAATATTTTACCATATATGGGACCTTTCTTTTTGTCTTTCACCTCCCTGCTGTATTTGCCAGTGATAAGATCTCTGGGTCAAAGGGTATGGCCATTTCACCCTAGTTTCATATGGCTGGCCCCAAAAGACAGAACTAGAAGCAAACTTAGACTTACTATAAAGAAAAACTTCCTAGCAATGTAAAACTCAAACAGATCACCCCAGAAAACAATAGGTTCTCTTCTTACTGAAAATCTACCATAAAGGGTTGAACGAACACTCGTCAGGTATTTCGTACAAGGCATTCTTTTACCAAAATAAAGAGGACTGGCTAGTGGCAGCTAAGGCTCCTTCCAACTATGAAATATTATATGATTCTAAATTAATTACAATCTTAAAAGGTTTCTAGCAAGTCCCTAAAGATTTTGGTAAAGTTATTAAATATGATTGCCCCCCAATCCTTAGCTTCCCTCTGCCCTCTGCCTCCCAATTCTAACTATTTTGATTTTGTGTGAGACCTCTTTAATTTTAAAGGTTACTGCATATAGTTTGGGGAAGGATGAAAGAGTACTGCAGAATCAGACATGATGATGGTTATTAATATTTTAATGTATTCTGCCACCTCCATAGGTGGAGGCCACAATAGGCTACAATAATGTTAAAATAATTTGAATGCTTCACAGAAAGGTATGACCTGGAAACAGCACATACCCACACATACCCCCTGACCCAATTTTCCTATTTTAAGTGGGAACTTAGAACAATTATTATGTGAAAACCAGAAAATTCAATGAGAGCCAATTCATATAAAATCACTAAGAAGTTTTAATCTGAACTTTAACAAACTGAATTGTAGTTTATTACCAGAAAAGAAAAACATCAAGACTTTCCAGTGAGAAAACCAGCGAATTTTCAAATTTAACAATACATAACAAGTACTATTTTGACTGAACCCCTCCAAAATATAGCAAGGTGCCAGCTAAATGCTATGACAAGTCCAACTGTCAGAGTACCCAAGATATTTTAAGTTAATTTACTACACAAAGACTTTAGTTGTCCAGGAGTCACGAGATAATGAGAATTGTTGCTGTTCAGTTGTTTTAATCAGGTCTGACTCTTTATGATTCTATTTGGGATTTTCTTGGCAAAGATTCAGAAGAGGTTTGCCATTTCCTTCTCCAGCTCATTTTACAGATAAGGAAACTGAGGCAAACAGGGTCAAGTGATTTTTTTTGCCCAGGGTCACACAGCTAGTAAGTGTCTGAGGCCAGATCTGAACTCACAAAGATGAGTCTTCCTGACTTCAGGCCAGGCACTCTATCCCCTGTGCTGCCTAATTATGATAACCAGTACACTAATACTTATAAATATGAACATTTTTAGAAGCATCCAGCAGAGAATCTCAGATATGAATTATCCTTCATTCATTCTACAAGTATCTGGTAAGTCCCTACTATGTGCCAGGAACTGTGCTTCATGCTTGGGATGCTAAGACAAAGAACAAAACAGTACTTGCCCTCAAGAAGCTTATGTTCTACCACAAATGCATGCACACGCACCGCACACACACACACACACACACACACCCATATGTACAAAGTAGATACAAACTAATTTCTACAGGGAAGGCAAAGTCTCCAAAGCCCAACTGTGTTGGTAAACAAAATGGGCTCTTAGCACTCAGTTCAACCAAGTGCCCTTGAAGAGTTTGGCCTTTGTTTACTTGATTAGATTTGGGAGTCCTTGGTGACCTCCTTGCCTCAGGGGAGGGCCTAGTTTACACATGAGTTTGAGTGACATGTTTGGGACATCAGAGGCTTTTAGACCACGTGGGTTTAAGTCACCTCTTTGTGACGACTCTAGGTCACGTAGGTGAGTCACTGTGAGAATTCTAGGTCATGTGGGTGAAGTCGCATGTGTGACTCACCCTTGACCCTGAAAAAGATATAAAACCAGAGGTCGGCTTTCTCTTTTTTGGAGCTTTTACCCACAGCCATAGCTGCGCACGTGACTCTGGGCCAGCCCTTGTTATGAGCTCCCTGGCTGAACCTAGACGTTGTTAACTATGAATTGTATTTTGTCTGTCGATGTTTGTAATTTGTTTGTATTTGCTCCAAAGTTCAGGGTGCTGGCTTTTTCCCCTGAACTAAGTGAGTGGTGTTTGTATGCTGAATCAAAGTAAACTTGCCAACCCCTTAACGTTGCTTTCCTTAGTATAGCAGATCGAAAGAATCTGTGCTTTGGCAGCATTCTTGTTGTTGGGCTTGTGTTGGTCTTTCACCCCCACAACAGCTGCTAGCCAGATTGTTGCAACACCAACAAAGTTCCAAAGTTAACTAGAGGCATTCACTCCCGACTTTGTGGAATGCTTCCTAGTTTACAACTGTGACGAACTTACAAAATGGAAAAAGTGATTCTATTTCTGACACATGAATACAGAGAAATGGGCATTGCCATATTGTGGTTAAATTCAGCCCCTCAGACACAAAAACTGGAGGCAGCCTGCATCTACAAAGAAGAGGGACTATATGGGTGGTCAGGCCAGGAAGCTGCTCAGACTTTCCCCCATCACAAATAATAAGGTATTCATTTGAAAGCATAGCTGAAGTCCCGGCTAATGACTTTGCTCCTGAGCTAAAACTCTATCAGGCTCAGATCCCTCTGGGCCAGGCATTGAGAGCAGGCGCTTTCCACTTGAGTAATTCAACTCTGCTCCAAGGTAATAAAATTAACAGGTTTTTAATCAGGTGTAAGTGAAACTTACCTCCCAATACAATCATAGTTAACACTTTTTCCTTTTCAGGTTTACAAAGTATCCTGTGTATAATTATTCAGTTGCACACAATTCGATGCGCATCTGACCCTCACTTCTACCTGTAGAGCAGTTTCTACCTTCACAATATCATCACCAGTGTATAGTCTCTCCAATACCTAAGCCTCCTGTTCCAATGCTACCACCAGCCTGGTGCAGGCCCCTCCTCCTTCACTTGCCTGTTTGTGTGTGCCAGCCTCAGGGCTTTCTCCACTCCTGTCCACCCTTCATTCAGCTGTCACATTAGTCTTCCTGAAATGCAAGTCTGACCACCTCAAACCCCTCTCCCCAATTCAGTCAACTCCAGTGGCTCCCTCCCTATTACCCCAGGATCAAACACAGAATGCTCTGTTCAACATCCAAAGCACCATATGACCTGGCCCCCTCCTAGTTGTGCAAGCCTTTTACAACTTATTCCCTGACATCTCCTCCTCCAGCCAGTGCTTAGTCTCCTATGCTGTTCCTCACATTAGATACTCAATTTCTTGACTCAGATCAGAGTCTCTGGGAATTTTTGTCCTCCACTTAGATCTTAAAAAGCACACAGCATTGACCATGAGCAATACTGCATAGTTGACAGTATGGAAAAGTCAAGGATTTCAAAGATTCAAGTTCAACGTTTCAAATTCACCATAAAAAAAAAAAATCAAAAAAATCAGTTGGAACAAAGAAAGGAAAAGAAAACCACCAAGAAATGACAAAAAACTCTTGCAGATAAACAATCTAATTAATGCTCAGAAAACAAGCAAGACCTTAGGAGGACCCAGGCAGCTGGAGGTATAGTCACAGATGAGGCTTCTTAACGTTGTCACAAGGATGAGAAAACCAGGCTTTTGGGTTTTTTTTTTTAAGGCTCTAAGCCTTCCATGGGGAAAAAAAAAACACCACTTGTCATGGGCAACACAATAAAAAATGGGGTATGGAAAACTGGTCACTTTTCGCTCAAGTCTCTACCAAAATTGTACTCATAAAAAAGTCCCAGTGAGCCAATACAAGCTGGACATCGTCCTCAGACTGTAAACACAACCAAAATGTGACCCTGGTAACTTTTTACCCTCAGTGGGCCTGGACTTCTGATCTCTACTGAGTAATTATGAACTCCAATATTAACAGACTGTTCCAGAATTATAAACATTCCCAAATGGAGACAGAATATTACAATCTATGCACATGTCACCAAATGTTAACCAATTTCTCCAGGAAACAGAGATAAATATGCTTCAATAGCCTGGGAACTCACCTGATTTAAATTCCATTGAAAACCAATTTAAATTCCAATGAAAACCATTGAAAACCAAACTTATAATCAAGACTAGCTTGGGAAAATGGACTATTTGTCAAAGTTACACTTAATATCCAGTGTGACGACTGTGGTTTCACAATAAAGAATTAAGGAATGTATGTCAAAATCTTGTGAACTCAATGTCAAATCACATAAAACAAGCGACTCCAGCAAAAAGAGCACATGTTACAGAAAGTTTTTAAAGATCTGAAAAGCTGTAAGGTTTATCGTAAAGTCTACATACTTCATTATTTTATTTTGTCACTGCTGGTACTGGGCATGACACTAGATATCTCCGAAGCAAGACTCAAAGCCAGGTCCCTCTGGACTCAAGCTGTCACTATCTTAAATGAGAGTCCTTTCCAATGCAAGGCTTGCAGAATTTCAAAATAACTATGCTAAGTCTGCTCAAAGGTGTTAGTCAGCAAAACTTGGGGCTCCACCTCCCACTCATTCTCTTCCTAAACAAAGAGTTGGCCTACTGGTTATAATATAAACAAAGCTCCTTCATTCTTTGAAAACAAATCATACTTTTAGAGCTTGAAGGTAGAACATCAAGGTCATAGAATGTGACTCCCTCATTTTACAGCTTGGGAAACTGAGGTTCTGAGGCAGAAGTGAGATTGAATGCAAGGTCTCCTTAAAAGAAACACCTTACACACCATGCTTCCCCTCCAGTGAACTACATTTCAAATAAGTACCAAATGGACAGGTGCCAGTGGACTGGGAAACTGTCAACAGGCCAGGAGAAGGGGCCTGAGACCAAGAAACCTGAGCAGAAAGCAACTGGGGGACAGGTTCAAGGCAGTGTTATGCCCTGCCCACCCCCTCCAGTTTCTCCATCTTGCCCCAGCTCACCCCACTGTTTGTACTCCCATCTCCACAGACCCCACTGTTTGTGTTCCCTTCTCCACGGATATAATCCTGCCTCAGCTTGTCCCACTGTTTGTGTCCTCATCTTCACGGAAATCTAATTGTGTTCCTTCTCTTTAAATACTCTTTCTCTTCCCTTACACGTTGCTGTTTGATTTGAGTAATTACTCCGAACAGTCGCGCACTTCAATAAATCCACATCTAAATTTATATCCAGGTCTCGCTCGCTTTTTTCGGCACAACATTTCCATCAGAGACTCTGGGCAAAGTGTAAAACGAAGTACTTGCAACATTAATTCCTAAAGCAGCAGACTTTAAGGTATATCACAACAGCAAAATATCAGGCTAAGTATGTTTGGCCTGGAGGCTGTAGGGCAGGACAGTGAGTGATCTACCCAGAGGGAAAGGGTCCAGAGAAATAAGTAATTTACAGGGAGGAAAAGGAAAGAGTCAGATCTTAAGTTCTATCAGGAAATTCAACACCTTCAATTTCAAACAATTTGATAGCTATGCAATTGGGGGAGGGGGGCACTTCCTAAAATGGTTATCAGGACAAGTCAACTTTTCTTGAGCACCAACTACGGAAGGTGAGTGCTCACTGGCTTTAGTCGAATGTGAGGACAAGAAAGGGCAATAGATTATATTCCTTTTCAACAATTCAATAAGCCTTCATTTTCTAAAGCACCTACTTATGGCACTGGGAAGACAGAGAAAAATTAAAGCCATCTCTACCCTCGAGGTGCTTACACCGTCTTGGGGGAAGCTACAAATACCCTGGAAAGTTATCACAAAGGTAATGGTGGGAGGGAGGCATCCCCCTTGACTGGTGAAGTCCATAGGAGATGGTATCAGAATCAAGCCTTGGCCGGACCAAAAGATTCCAAAGAGGCAGAAGGGGGGGGGGGGAGAGCATTCCCGGCACAGGGAACAACAGCCAGAACAAAAGCACTTCTGAGGGGAAGAGCAAATAGGTAGATTTGAAGGAAAATAAGAGTTTGTTCAGGAGAGTACTAGGAAATAAATCTGGAAGTCAGATTGTAAAAAGCTTTGAATGCCAAACCTGAGAATTTGTATTTTATCCTGGAGGCAAATAGTCACTGAAGCATTTTGAGGAAGAGAGTGAAATGAACAGACCTGCACTTGAAGAACATCACTTTTGAATGGGATGGATAATTGTGAAGACTTCACAGGGTATGTCTAAGGGATTAGGAGAGGTCTGGGATTTGGCTTTGTGATTCTGGAAGGTCAGGGCCTGGAGCTGTGGGCATGCCCTTCCCCCTCTCTCTCAGATGTTAGAAGATAGTGAACTTCCTGTGAACTATTTGTTCTCTGCTCCGGGAAGGTCTCTCCTCTCCCCCCACCCCATTTCTTCTCCTAGACTTTCAGAAGCCACCCCTTGAGTTCTGATAGGGAAAAACCTGAATGTGGCAGATCAGCCTTGGTCCTCTGTGTAGTTTTCGTCCCTAGACTGTAAGCCTACCTCCCAGCCAATGGTGAGAAGGGATAAAGGTGGGTGGGAATCTTTTCATTAGGAGTATAAATTAAGGCAGGTTCCCTTTTACCTCGCCTCCTCCATTACGGAAGTGTGCCCAAATCTTGCAAGGTTTGTAAAATAAATTTACTTTGTTTCTCCTAAAGATGTCTCTCCTATTATTTAAAAATCCTGTCCCATACACTTTCATAGCTGCATGGATAACAGATCAGAAGGGAGGGCCTAGAGAGAGGGGCTGAACTAAGGTGGTGCCACACAGCTAATGGTGAAAAATGATGCCAAGGGAGAACAGGCAAGACCTGGCAACTGACTGACCAGAGACGGGTGGTGAGAGAGAGGGAAATGGCAGAGATGCTTCTGGGGTTTCAAATCTGGGTGACTGAAAGTCCCTTTCTATTTCACATCACCCACTTCACAAACTGTTTCCAGCCACATTATCTTGTACTTAGCTGTCAGTATAAATGCAATAATAGTCCCAATAACAGATAAGCTCTTTGAGAATAAGGGCTGTTTTTCACTGGTGTCTTTGCATCCTCGGCACCTAGTACATAAGTAATCGATAAATGCTTCTCCTGGTTACTGATAGCGTCCTGCCAAACCAATCTTTACCTGCTCCCTAATTACTTCTAGCAAGATCTTCCAGCCTATGTGCATCGCTGTGTCTCTAGCACAGAGGACTCCTAATTTTACTTCCTGTCCACATCCTCAGTGGGCTGTTCTAGCCATACTACAAAAGGTGATACAGGCACACACCTACCTTACTTCATCTTAAAAGTATATACATATATATATATATATATATACATTTTTTTTCACCGTATAATTGAGATCATATTGCTTGCCTTCTCAATCAGTAGGGGAGGAACTCAAAACTTTTAAAATGAATGTTAAAAGATAAAAATAATAACATTAAATAATTTTTAAAATTAAATTTAATAAGATTTAAAATATTCAAAAGCCTATGTGCAAGGTAAATATTTTAAAATATACTACAGCAAATTATTTGGTAAAGCAAAGAGTTCACCCACTAGACCTAGATCTCAGGGCACTTATTAACTAGGACCGACCTGGCCCTCAAGTTTCCTTATCTATAAAAAGAGATAATAATGAGGATTCACCTCCCAGGATAGTTGTGATGTTTGCAAAGCGCTTTGCAAACCTTAAATTGCAATATAAGTGCTAGCTATTATTATATCACAGTAGGTGCTTATTAAATAGTTGTGGTCTTAATAGGTGCCGCTAGACTAAGCGATTTGCTCCCAGGCTCAGACCTCGAACTCAAGACCTCTCTTTCATTTCAAATTCACCCTTCTGTTCATTGCACCAACTTGAGGCTCTAGTTCATTTGCCTCCCCGGGCCTCTCCTTCCCCCCATGGGTAAGGTCAAGGCAGGCAGGGGTACCCCACTTTCCCGACAGCCGATGGATGGTAACCCCCCCAATCCACGCACAGCCTCAGACTCCCTAATGAATAACCATAAGGTCTCATTAATATTCAAGAGCCCGACCTGAGGAGCCGGTCGGGAGAAGCCCCAGCCCACCTGAAGCCTCAAGCGGAGTCCTCGGGCCCGGCCAGCAGCGCCCGCGCTCCGGTGTTCGGCTTTCCGGCCCTGACGGCGGCGCGGAGCCACGGAGGCCCACCTTGCCCCATGCAGCCGCTCCTGCTGGCGCGACCGAACAGACTTAGTACGCGGCTCCCCGCCCCTAGTTACCTGGAGACGCCTCTGACGGACGGCCATTCGCTCTCATTGGAGGGGAAACGATTAGGAGGCGGGATCCGAGGGAGGCCATAGCCAATGGAAGTGTGCTGAGGGTGGGTCTAACTGGCCAAACAAGCAGCAGGTGAGGAAGGAGCTGTGGAGTTTAGGCTCCGACTGGTAACGGAAGGCCGGACGGAGGACTCACTAGGAAGAAATTTTGAGGGGAGGAAGGATGCGGCCTTTTTTCAGTGAGGCTCCTTTCACTCCTTTAGCCCCCACCCTCCAGTAAGTACATATGTGAAGTGACTAGAGGTGATCTTTTAAAAGATTATAGGAGCTGGTGGAGCCTGATTTATTTTAAAATTTATTTTAGTAAAGGCTGCTACCACAAATGGGCTCGTCCGGTGGGAGAGGGAGTGAGGGGAGGCGATGCACAGCCTCCTGGGAATTGTAGTCCCTGCCTTATTTTCCCACGTGCTGGTTAAGTCCTTATAGTTTAAAGTGAGACACTACCGGAAGCGTAGCTGCCTTGATTGAGGTCTTAATTCATTGTTCGTTTGACGTTTATTGAAAGCTAATTGTGTGCTAGGAGTTCTGTGAGATACAGATAGGGTGCTTCCCCTCCTGGGTCTTACAATCTAGAGTAACCTGTCAGGCGTGGGAAGGGAAAAAACATTTATAAAAGCACCTACTTTTCTGCCGGGAACTGTACTAGACGATTAGCGTCTCGTGTCAGATTCGACAACCCTAAGTAGATGCTGTTATTTCCCCCATTTTACAATGTAGGAAACTGGGGCAAACTCAGGTTAAGACTCGCCCAGGGTCGCACAGATAGTAAGTGTCCGAGGGAGAATTTGAATTCAGGTCTTCCAGACTCCAAGCTCAGATCTCTATCACTGAGCAATCTAACTGTTTAGATAATATCTAGATTAAACATTCTCAATCTAGGGCCCATGAACTTGTGGGTTTTAAAAAAATATGTATTTTGATGACTTTCAATATTTCTTCTCTTTGTAATCCATGTGTTTTACTTTATACATTTAAAAACATTTTTGAGAAAGGTGTCACCAAAACCCAAAAGATTATCATGTATAAAGTAAAATGTATTTGTAGTTTATAAAGCGCTTTTCTTTTACAACCCAATAAAGAAACTCATTCTATTCTTTGCCCGAGGACACTCAGCAGAATCAGGATTTGAACTCAAGTCCTCTGGCTCCAAATTCACCTCGCTTTCTACTATACTTCTAGAAATCAGCCTCTTTTAAGATGATCCTATCTTGTTTTTACATCATCTATATTTCTAAATCTATCCCTCACCCTACATGTGGAAAGCACCCATAACCAAAAGGAAAAGAGAAAAAGGGGGGTGGAGTGCCAGAAGCCCAGCAAAACCAAATAACACCAACTGTGTGAGATATTCTATGCAATGTTGTACACCCATTGTCTCCATCTCTGCAAATAAGGGAGAAAAGTACTTTTTTTTCATGTTTCTTCCATGCCCTGCTACTTAGGGCCTTTTTTAATTCTTGTTATTATTTGCATTTACATTGTCATAATCATTAGGTATTGTTTTCCTGAAGGTTCTGCTTACTTCACATTATATTACTTTGTCTTCTTGGCTTCTCTATATCTTTTATATTCTTCATTTCTTAGGCATAATAATATTCCATTGGAATCAATTTGTTTAGCCATTCACAATTGATGGACAATTATTTTATTTCCAATTTTTTTGTTACTATAGAAAGTGCTACAATAAACATTTTGGTGAGTCTGGAATTTTTTTTGTCTTTGACCTCAAGTCTAGCAATAGGCTCTCTGGATCATAGAGTATGGATATTTTATTCATTTTTTCAGCATAATTTCAAATTGCTTTTCAGAATCGTTGGACTGCTTCCCAGCTCAACCAACACGGTGTTAGTTAGTACCTTTCTTGTCACAACCCCTCCAATGTAGACTTCCTATCTTTTGTCATCTTTGCCAGCTTGTTTGGTATTGAGTGAAACCCTGAAGGTATTTTGATAGACATTTCTCTTATTAATTAGGAACTGATTTTTCAAGAAATACAAAAACCCTCTATGATGAACAAGTATAAGGTAAAAGTTTTCAATTCTAGTAGATGGGGAAAAGGGGGCCAGAATGCAGGACTTTTCTTTACCAAAAACAAATTAAAGGACACTAGACTTTTTCACTTTATGGTCAGCCCATCAACAACTTAGTAGACAAATCTTAGAAAACTCTCCAAGGGAAGCTGTGATTTGCTGGAGCTAGGGCAAGTCAGAAGTAGATTTTCTGGAAACAAAATTCTAACACCCTGTTACGCTCATAGGGGACAAAATGAGGGCCATCTAGTGGTCAGACGATGGCCTATGGACCTGCAAGCTAAAAAGGGTTTTTAAAATAAAAAAATATAGTTAAAATAAATAAATAATTTAAGTTTTTTTTTAGAATAAAGTTTTATTTGAACATAGCCATGCACATATTATCGGTGGCTACTTTTTGTCTGTGGTCATTTTTGCTGCTACCATGGCAGAATTGATAATTGAGTCTGATATGTGCTCTCTCAGCACCACTGACTGCTTGGCACATGACAAATTGTAGTGATGGTTATAACTGGGCAGTGTTTTGACTGCCAGGTGCATTGCTTTACCATGACATTTTTTTTAATTACTAGTGAATACCTATCAAAAGCAAGAAAATTAGAGGAACAAAAGTTTAATTACAATTTTTTTTTTTTTGCGCTCAGGGCTAAGATTGACATTTTTCTGAACTTGAAAAACTGTCCTCAGACTTCAGGTGGAAGGGATTCATCTGAAATGTAACAAATGTACTATGTTAAGGCAAATATCAAAAATGGCTTCCAAGCTCAATTAGAACCATATAATCCTGAATTGATATCCATATTCAGCTGTACCTATCAGCATGGAAAGATATTTTCAAAGATAAAATACCTAAAGTCTCATTAACAGATGAACATTTGAAATCAGTTGTGAGGAAAAGGAACACTAACTTTGAACCTTAATTAAGCAAAATGTTAATCCCTAAAAATCCCTTCTTTTCATTAGTAAATCTACATTACCAAAAATGTATTTTATTATTATTGTTATACTTTTAATGTCACCGATAAAAATTGTGGAAATTTGCTTTCTTATTATATAAGGGGTAGCTAGGTAGATAGATTACTGGACCTGGAGTCAGGAAGACTGATCTCCCTGAGTTCAAATCCGGCCTCAGGCACTTACTAGCTGTGTGACCCTGGGCAAGTCGCTTTACCCTGTTTGCCTCATTTTCCTCATCTGCAAAATGAGCTGGAGAAGGAAATGGCAAACCACTGTAGTATCTTTGCCAAGAAAACTCTGAAAGGGATCATGAAGAGTTAGACACTACTGAACACGAGGGACTCCATCAACCTTGACAACTTGAAATTGCTCACTTAAATATAGTCCAAGGATCTATGATTTCATCACTGTAGGTACTACATCCACCACTCCAGCCAGCCAGAGCTGCCAGATCTCCTGGAATCCCCTTGCAGAAACCAGGGTCACCCACAGTGATGGATGTGTAGCAAGCAGTCGGCTTGGATGCCTTCCTGAGAGCTGATGGTTAAATTTTCAGTGTGAGTGTTTATGCTTCCAAGATCATCAAACACTACAAACCAGAGCTTGATTGGTTGTTTTGTTGGTTATCTAGACTTAAGAAAGTGATGGAAAAAAATGTTCTATTTTTTTTCCAGAAAGCTAGTGGTTAAAAACATTTCACAGTACATCTACTGCTTCCAAGTCACAATGAGCCAAGTCACAATGAGAATACTTGAGTGAATGAAGAAAATTTAACAATAACAGGTCCAAAGTTCTTTAGGATTTGCTTTCTAGGCATAGTAGAAGGCCCTTTCTTTTCATTTGATTTTAAAGAGAGTTCTTTTGTCCTTTCTTTACTACTCCCACAGTGGGGTGTGAACCCTCTGACCTTAAGAGATAAGACAAACTTGCTCTTTAGTCAATATTATCCTAACACTATCAACTAGAAAACGAGTGAAAATGGGTGTCAGCATTTAGCCTCAAACCAGATCTTTGTATTTCAAGGCCTATATACTAGATTGCCAATTCAGGCAGTTAAGTACAATGAATTCTAGAGAAAGAGAGAGAGAGACAGAGAGAGATAGAGAGAGAGAAAGAGAGAGGTATCTATGGGTTAGAATTGTCAAGGAAGACTCCTAACAATGCCATTAACTCCATTGGTGATATCCAGTAATACACCTCCCCTTTCTGGGCCTAAGGTTCCTTATTCTGTTGAAATTGAAGTAGAATTCTGGGGTTTTTAACTTGGGGTACGTGAACTATGTATGTGTGTGTACTGTTTATGTTATTTAGTATTTTGGTAACTGCATTTCAATATTGTGCATTTCCTTTATAATTGTATGTACTTTATTTGATATATTTTAAAACAGGATTCCAAGAGGGAATGTATCAGCTTCATCAGATTGCCAAAGGATTCTATGATACAAAAACAGAAACAAAAAAAGGTTGGGGGGGGCACAGCTAGGTGGTACAGTGAGTAGAGCACCAGCCCTGGAGTCAGGAGGACCTGAGTTCAAATCCAGCCGCAGACACTTGACATACTTACTAGCTATTTGACCTTGGGTAAGTCACTTAACACCAATTGCCTTGCCTTCCCCCCTCAAAAAAAAAAGCTCAAAAAAAGGTTGAGTCTTAGAACTTTAGATCTGTAATCTGTCTTCTGTCAGGTTCATAGAATGATTGGTTTAATGCCAGAGAGAATCTTGAAGGCCACTGAATCCAACCCTCTCATTTTACAGATGAGGAAAATGAGGCTCAGAGAAGTCTAATGACTTGACCAGGGCCACACAGCTAGGAAAGGATTTGAACTCATAGCATCCCAACTCCAAGTCCTAAGCTATAACACTGCTTAGATTATCTCATGAGATTCAATAATTAGACTGGGAAGAGAGGGATAAAACTTCATGTAAAGAGTTGAATAATATAAGGCAGAGTATGGTGCTAATAATAGCATATTCATATAGCAGTTTACAGTTTAGAAATTAAAAATATTTAGTTACCAAGTTAATTCCTCACTGTAATTCTGTAGCAGGTACATAGCACAAAATTTAAAAAAAAAAAAGCATTATTCTAACTTCATAATAACGGCTCAGAAAGGGAAAATGATTTACCCAAACTTTGACAATGAGTAAGTAGCAAATCTAGGCCTCAGACCAAAGTCTTTAGATTCCACTCTCAATTCTCTTTCTCATTATGGTATGACATCTTCAGGAAAACAAACAAATGAACAAACAGTTTACATAACACCCACGTGGGCACCTCGGTGGATCCATAGTGCACAGGGTTCTGGGCCTGGAGTCAGGAAGGCTCCTCTTTCTGAGTTCCAATCTGCCCTTAGACACTTACTGTGTGACCCTGGCCAAGTCACCTAATGCCTATTTGTCTCAGTTTCCTAATCTGTAATAACCTAGAGAAGGAAATGGCAAATCACTCTAGTATCTTTGCCAAGAAAACCCCAAATGGGGTCATGAAGAGTCAGACATGACTGAAAATAACTCAACAACAACAACTACAACAAAATAAAGTATGATATATTTCACTTATGGGTGATAGGATTTTAGAACTTCAAAGTTATCTTGGCAAACTCAAACTATCTGTCAGAAAAAAAATTAAAAAGTCTCAGAGCAGCCAATGTCCATATATTTTATAAGATATACTTTACCAATAGGAATGTCTAGGTTCCTATAAACCCCAATTTGCACATAGTTACCCCTTCCACGTCAAGACTTTCTTCACTGCAGTTTTGATACATCATGGGTTAGCATGAGATATTAAATGGGAATTTGGGGGGAGTTTTATGGAAGCTGGCAGGTAACACATGAAGGCCAGCAGACAAGACAGAAAAAGTTTAGAAACTCAGAAATGCATATATGCATATAGTATAATTTAGTATAGTATATATCAACTTATTTCATCTTTTAATATTATGAAAACTCAGCTTTCTTGTCTAGTATGAAGAGAGGACCAAAAAAATTTATGAGGATTTTCCAGATGAAAGGGCGTCCCTAACGCCTTCAATGTGGAAGGCATACCTTTAATTCTAATAAACTTGATTAGTCGTATTTTCAGCCAGTCTATGCAAATTAGAAAGGAAGAGGGATATGTTAGAGACAGAATGCCTAAGAGCAATAAGAAATAACCACCTGATACTGGGAGACTGAACAACCATGAAAAGCAAACCAGAGAACTCTCAAAGCTCATCAGGTTTGAGCCATTTGGTATAGGGCAGTTTTTTATAATTCAACTTTGTAATTCAATAGTGCCAGAAGAGGCCTTACTGTATACACACACACACACACACACACACACACACACACACACACACGCACTCACACAAATACATACACACACGTATATATACACATACACATACTTTCTCTCTCTCTCCTCTCTCCCTCTTTTTCTCTCTATTTCTATCTATAACACACAACAATTAGCATTCATAACGATGGTTGTAATGATCTGATTGTATTTAGGGAAAAGTGACATAGCTCATAATCACAGGGAACTCAGTTATATTGACATTGAAACAAAGAAGTGGAAAAATTGGTACCTTTGACAGTCCCCTGGATTCCATTTGTTCAGATTTGTGATGTCATAGAACATGTGAAATACAACTAAGAATTAACCAAGCCAAAGATTACAGATTTACTTGAGTGGCTCCTGAAAATTGAGGCTGAAAATCTTTTATACTCAAGTTTAGAGCCCAGGGAAACATGAACAGAACACCCACATCAAGTTTTAAAACAAATTCATTTGGGGTCAGAAGGAAAAACTTCAGATTTTGTGACAACAAGATCCCATGGACTGTGCCCACAAAGCCAACCGGGTGACTGGTAGCTTCCTGTTTTAACTAACCATTCTTGCTACTAGGTGCTAAGCTTGGTAGGTCTATCTGCTGAAATAACCAAGCTACAATCTTAAATCCCAGTTACTCTGCCCTTATATGTAACTCTATTTAGGAGTGTAGAGAGATGATTTCCTTTGCATATTCACTGATCTACGGTAAATAGACCCAGGTGCTGGGTTTTTTGTTTGTTTTTGCAATCAGAGTTAAGTGACTTGCCCAAGGTCACAGAGCTAATAAGTATTTGAGGTCAAATTTGAACTCAGGTCCTCTGGACTGCAGGGCTAGTGCTCTATCCACTGCACTGTCTTGCCAGGTACTTTTAAGTATTTCAATCCTGAATAAAACTAGGTAACAATGGGAATGGTCCGATTCCTTTGGTGTGAGTAGTAGAGATACTTCAGGATTCACTAATCACTCTGTTTCTGATAGTGTCCCCCTTCCTATCTCTAGGGAAAGGAGGTCAGTCTGACCAGACTTTCTCAATGATTTTGAGTCAGAAAAAAATAAAATCATATCGAATTTGCTGTGTTTAAGGAGATGCAGAAATGTGTAATATACATCCAAAAAAATTTCTATTCAAAAATGACTAATTTTTTCTAGATTGGTACTTAAAAAGTAAACTTCAATTATCTTGAAAATTCACCAGAATATCTTGTTTGTAATACATTTATTTGTTTGTTTGTTTTCGACCCGGATCTTCATTTATTAGTGTGGGAGTTTCCCCAGCATAGAAACTTTCTCCATTAATGCAAATCACCAACTTCTCAGTAACTTCTAGTGTTAGAGAATTGCTTGGAGGCACTGAGACATTCGGGGATTTAGCCTGGGGTGAGAAACTTGAAAATAATCCAGGGCCAGCCCTCTGATTCTCTAAACCACAAAGTCTCTCAAGATGACATATAGAAGGGAAGGGAAGGGAAGGTGATGGGAAGGGAAGGGAAGGGAAGGGAAGGGAAGGGAAGGGAAGGGAAGGGAAGGGA
>CM053625.1:349938084-349948579 GCA_028646595.1 Phalanger gymnotis | reverse complement strand
GAAGAGTTGAACAGGACTGAACAACAACAACAAAAATTATATTCCAGGCAATGTGCTAAAACTTTTACAAATATTATCTCATATAATCCTCACAATAATCTTGTTAGATAGGTACTATTACTATACCCGTTTTATAACTGAAGAACTCATAGAGCTCAAAGGATCTCTTTGACTGTTTAAGCCCCTCATTTTATAAATAAACTGAGACCTAGGAAGGTTAAACAGTATAGACATACTGGTAAAAGCACTGAATTTTAATTTAAAGGACCTGAATTCAAATCTCAGGTGTCCTACTTACTAGCTGCGACACCTTGGAGAAGTCACTTTACTTTTTTAACTTTTTCTTCAGTTTCCTTCCTTATCTATAGAACTGAGGATTTGAACCATCTAAGACCCTTCCACCTCTAAAAATCTGAGTTCAGATAAAGTCAGAGCTTATAAAAGCTTGTGATCTTTTCTCGGCTGAAAATGAGAGAAATTCTTATGGCAATCTGGCAAAACCTTTGGTATCTGGGCTTAGCTTTTTGGGGGAGACACAGGCTGTCTTTGCCCTAAGCTGGCTACCGTTCCCTTTTCAGGAACCCTCCAAATCTGGAAATTTATACCGGAAGGCCTTCTACCAATCCCTGGTGCCCACTGACTGTGACATCAGAGGTGGAAAACCAATCAGATGACCCTCAACAAAATCTTGTCCCTCCCTAGGAAACCCCTGAGCATCGCTAGGTTTGCTGCTGACCTAGTGGGGATAGGCTCACTATGCATCGAGGGGGTGTCGTCTACAGCCAAACTTCATTTCCCCTTTTCTCACTTCTCAACTTCTGGCAGTCAGTCCTTTTCACAACTGCACAGATAGGGCTCTCCCAGTCATGTCTTTGATGACATATCCGATGACCGTTTTTCAGTCCTCGTCCTTCCTGGCCTCTATGCAGCATCTGACTCTGCTGACCTTCCCCTACCTTCCTATGCGCTTCCTCTTTCCTTTGTTTTTGTGACATTGCTCTCTCTTGGTTCTGTTCCTACCTACCTAGTTAGCTAATGCTGAATCTCCTCTGCCGCATCATCATCATCATCATCGCATCCCACCCCTCCAATGGTGGACATCCCCCAAGGCTCTGTTTCGGTTCCTCTTTTCTCTCTGAACCTTTTCTCTTGATGATCTCATCATCTCCCAAGGATTTAAATATTATCTCTATTCGGACCTCTCCCAGGTGTGTGTGTGTGTGTGTGTGTGTGTGTGTGTGTGTGTGTGTGTGTGTGTATGTATACATACATATATAGAGAGAGAGGTTATAGTCATATAAATCTATAATTCAAATTTTTGATTGTTCTTTTTTAAATAATATTTTAGTTTTCTCCCAAATTACATGTAAAAACCATTTTAAAATATTTGTTGTTTTTTTTAAGGTTTTGAATTCCAAATTCTATTCCTCTCTCTCCCCTTCCTGAAACAGTAAGCAATCTGACATGGGCTATACATGTGTAATCATGTAAAATATTTCCATATTAGTCATTTTGTGCAAGAAAACTTGAAAAGAAAGAAGGAAGGAAGGAAGGAAGGAAGGAAGGAAGGAAGGAAGGAAGGAAGGAAGGAAGGAAGGAAGGAAAGAGAAAGAAAGAAAGAAAGAAAGAAAGAAAGAAAGAAAGAAAGAAAGAAAGAAAGAAAGAAAGAAAGAAAGAAAGAAAGAAAGAAAGAAAAGAAAGAAAAGAAAGGAAGGAAAGAAAAAAGGTAAAATGAACAGAACCAGGAAAACATTGTACACAGTATCAGCAACATTATGTAATGATCAAGTATGAATGACTCAGCTCTTCTCGGCAACACAATGATCCAAGATAAGTACAAAGGACTCATGAAGGAAAATGCCGTCCACTTCCAGATAAAGAACTGATGGCCTCTGAATGCGGATCGAAGCAGACTTTTTTCACTTACTTATTCTTTTTCCTTGTTTTTACCCCCTTTTGATCGGTTTCTTCTTTCACAACCGTGACTAATATGGAAATATGTTTTACATGATAACACATATAGAACCTATATCAATTTGCCTACCATTTTAGGAGGTGGGGAGGGAGACAAATTTGAAACTCAAAACGTTGTAAAAATGGATGCTAAAAATTGTCTTGACGTGTAATTGGAGAAAATATTATTTAAATGAAATATAAAGGCCAGGGTCTCCCACTGTGTCCAGGGCTATCACCAGTTGTCCTGACCAAAAAAAAAAAAAAAAAGAAAGAAAGAAAAGAAGGAAGGAAGGAAGGAGGAAAAAAGGAAAATAGTATGTTTCAGTCTGCATTTGGAGAAATCAGTTCTTTCTCTGGAGGTGGATAGCATTTTTCATCATGAGTCCTTTGGTATTGTCTTGGATCATTGGATTGCTAAGAGTAGCTAAGTCATTCACAGTTCTTCATCATACAATATTGCTGTTGCTGTGCATAATAATAATTATGCATAATAATATAATATAATAATATAATAATAATTATGTGCATAATAATAATTATGCTGTGCATAATAACCCTGGTTCTGCTCATTTCATTTTTGTTACTCCTAGCCTAATTAATAAATTGATCCCGGTCAGACCATTGTCTCTCCGTTTACCTTAATTTTCAAAAGTAACACACACTATCATTGTTTCAGGAAAGGGCCCACCAATAAGTTGTCCTTATATATTAGCTAGCTCCCTTAATCCCCAAATAATTCTTTATACTAGCTGCCTCTCCTGTACATGTGTTGTCTCCCCTGTTAGAATAGAAGCTGCTTGAGGTAGGGACTGTCTCGCTTTTGTTTTTATATTCCCAGCTCTTAACACAATTGTCTGCATCTTACATGCTAAATAAATACTTATTCATTCATCCAGTCTCATTCTTTCTCCACCTAACTGTTGAACATTTCCATCTAGATGTCTTGGAGGCATCATAAACTCAACATGTCCAAAACAGTTCATTATTTTCCTCCACAACCCCTCCTCGACTTCTATCATCTCCAGTTTCTGTTGAAGGCACCATCATCTTTCCAAGTCACCTTGAAGTCATCCTTGACCTCTCTCTTCCTGGACCCTTAGATCCACCCCATCTGCCCATCACTGCTAGCCATTGTCCTGAATCTTTTGTGGCTAAACTCCTAGAGAAGGCGGGCTACAATAGATGAAGCCACTTCTTTCACTCGTAACTCTTTATACCCTTCAACATCAACACTCAACTAAAACTTTCCCCTCCAAAGTTACTAGTGTTCCCTTAATTACCAAATTTAATGGCTTCTTATTCCTCATCTTTTTTAACTTCTCTATTGCCTTTGACAATGTCAGTCATTTTCTTCTCCTTCATAATGTCTCTTCTAGGTTTTGGTGACATTACTCTTTCCTGGTTCTCCCCCTACTACTTATCTGACTGCTCCTCCTCAGTCTCCTTTGCTATATCTTCATCCAGGTTGTGCCCTCTAACTGTGGGTGTCTGGCATGGCCCAGTTCTCTTTTCCTTCTATCCTATTTCACTTGGTGATCTCGGCGGCTCCCATGGATTCAATGATCATCTCTATGCTGCTGGTTTTTACATCTGATTATCCAGCCCAAATATATCTGACCTCTAGTCTTACATCGCCAGCTACCTATTGGATGTCTCAAACTCGATGTCCCATAGACATCTTAAACTTCACATGTCCAAAACTGAACTGACTCTCTCCCTCCCCACAAACCTCTCTCCTCTTCCTAACTTCTCAATTACCGTGGAGGGCACCACCATCTTCACTGTCGGTCACCCAGTCTCACAACCTGGGTTTCATCCTTTACTCTTCACTCTCTCATACTCTGCCATATCTTATCAGTTGCCAAGTCCAGTCATTTCTACCTTTGTAACATCTCTCATAACACCTCTCTCCTCTGACACTGGCATTATCCTGGTGCAGGTCCTTATCACCTTATGCCTGGAGTGTTATGTTAGCCTGTTAGCTAATTTCCCTGCCTCAAGTCTCTCCCCACTCCAGTCTATCTACTCATTGGTCAAATTGATTATAGGCAGCTATGTGAGACAGTGGCAACCAGGTAGGGCAGTAGATAGAGCACCAGGCCTGGAGTCAGGAAGATCTGAGTCAAAATAGGCCTCAGACATTTACTAGTTGTATGACCCTGGGCAAGTCACTGTTTGCCTCATTTTCCTCAGCTGTAAAATGAACTGGAGAAGGAAATGGCAAACCACTCCAGTGTCTTTGCCAAGAAAACCCCAAATAGGGTCATGAAAAGTCAGACAGGAGTGATATAATCCAACAACAACAGATTGGGCGGTGGCTGGAGCCCAGGGCCTGGAGTCAGGAGAGCTGAGTTTGAATTCATCCTCAGCACTAGCTGTTATGATCCTGGGCAAATCATTTAACCTCTGTTTGCCTCAATTTCCTCATCTATAAAAAGATGATAAGAGTATTTGCTTCCCAAGGTTGTTGTGAGAATCAGATGACATATTTGTAAAGAAAGCAGTTAGCACAGTGCCTAGGACACAGAGAGTGCTGTATGAATGTTAACTACTAGTATTTTTATTATCTTCCCAAATCACATCTAATCTGTGACTCCTCACTGCTAGAATCAAAATAAAATCATTTGGTGGGTTTTTAAAGCCCTGCGTACACTGCCCACTTTCTCATCCTTTAACACCTTACTTCCTCCACCCCTCAAGTACTTTGTGATCCAGAGACAAAGGCCTGCTTGCCCTTCTTCCCAACTGACCCTGGGCTGTCCCCCATGCCTGGAATGCTCTCCCTCCTCATCTCAGCCTCCTGGTTTCCCTGGCTTCCCTCAAGTCCCAGCTAAAGTCTCACCTTCTGCAAGAAGACTCTCCCAGTCCTCCTAAATGTTACTGCCTTCCCTCTGTTGATTATTTCCAAATATATATATACATATATATATGTATATATATGTATACATATATACACATATATACATATATGTATATATATATGTCTTCTTTGTACATAGTTGATTACATGTTGTCTCCTCCATTAGACTGGGAGCCCCTCAAGGGCAGGGGCTGTCGTCTTTTGCCTTTCTTTCTATCCTCAGTACTTGTCACAGTGCCTGCACATAGTAGGTACTTAATAAATGCTTGTTTCCTTCCTCCTCTCCCCTGTAAGATTGTGAGCTCCATGAGAGCAGGGTCTATGTTTTGCCTTTCTTTCTGTCCTCACTACTTGTCACAGTGCCTGCACATAGTAGGTGCTTAATAAATGCATGTTTCTTTCACCCTCTCTCTTATAAGATTGTGAGCTCCATGAGAGCAGGGTCTATCTTTTACCATTGTATTCTCATTACTTGGCACAGTGCCTACACACAGTAGGTACCTAATTAATGGTTGTTTCTTTCCTCCTCTCCCCTATAAGATTGTGAGCTCCATGAGATCAGGGTCTATCCATTGCCTTTCTTTCTATCCTCAGTACTTGGCACAGTGCCTACACATAGTAGGTGCTTAATAAATGCATATTCCACCTTCTGCCTTATAAGATTGTGAGCTCCATGAGAGCAGGGTCTATCTTTTATCTTTGTATCCTCAGTACTTGGCACAGTGCCTGCACATAGTAGGTGCTTAATAAATGCTCGTTGACTTACTGACTGATGACTGAGTAAACCATCCTCCATGCTAAGTTCCTTTTAAACATTATTCCATTTGCATCTTTGGACCTTTTGAACAGACTATCCCCCATACCTGTGATGCACCTTTGACTCACCTCTTCCTCAGAGAATCCCTAGGGTTCTCCTCAAGTACCAAACTGCCAAGAGACCTATTTTGATTCTCCCCTGCCTCCCACCTCCACCCTGAATTTGACCTCATCTCTTCTGAAACAACTTTATCAGCCACTGAGTCAATAAGCATTTCTTAGTTGCTTCTTGGGTGCCAGGCACTGTGCTAAGCTCTTGGGATACAGAGAAAGGCAAAAAGAGTCCCTGCCCTCAGGGAGCTTATAATCTATTGGGGGAGTCAACATGCAAATGACTATGCTCATAAATTAGAGATAAACACCAACATTAACTTTGTCTATGGTTTACATTTACTTATCTTTGTATATGTTGTAACCCTGACTATAATGTAAGATCCTCAAAGGAAAGAACGTCCAATTTTTACCTTTGTACCCCCTCTGTGCCTAGCACAGTGCCTGGCACATGAAAAGTACTTGACAAATGCTTTTAGGATGAGGTGAGCAAAAAAAAAATGTAGCCAGATATGGGACTGCAGCTATGCTGAGAAGGCTTTGTAGGGAGACAGAAGGTTGAATGTTGTGTTCAGGGAACAGCCAACAGAGATTAAATGACTTGCCCAGGCTCGTACATGTCTGAGACTGGATTTGAACTCAGCTCCTCCTGACTCCAGGTCTTCGGCTCTAGCCACTGGCCCATCTGTTACTATCCAGTCATTATTCAGTTGTGTTCAACTCTCCATGACCCCATTTGGGGTTTTCTTGGCAAAGATACTGAAGAGTTTGCTATTTCCTTCTCCAGATTGACAGGGTGGACACTCTATCCACCGTGAAGAAACTGAAGCCAGAGTGGAGCAATGATTTGCCCAAGTTTGCACAGTTGGTACGTGGCACACATAGGCCTTATGAGTTCTAAACGTCTCTCCCCTATGCGAGTCTGAAATGAAGAAAATGGAGGGGGCACTGTGTGCTGTATCAGAATTACAGTTACTTTCTCTCTACTCCTCTTAATAGAAATGCCTCGGTTCGTTGCAGCTGCCTTAGGAGCTAATAAGCTTTCTCAGAAGACCGACATTGGCCAGTGATGCAAACTTGGGATGAAGCAATGAGCCTTGATTGCCTGTATATTTTAATTTACACAATGAAGACTTAAGGCACAGACTGAAACGCCCAGAGGAATATGAGGCTGTTAGAGAGGTTCCAGGCCAAATGATCCATCCTGATGTCAATCCCTAGAGAGTCAGAATACTACCACATTTCAGTTAATGGAGGATGTCACCAGTCTTGGCTACAATATCCTTATAGCCTTCTCCATGGCAGCAGAAGGGGGCTGATGATTCCTCAAGATGCCTCCCTATGTACCTGTTGCATCCAGTTATAATGGGTGGGATGCTAGAGTCTTCTGTCCTTTCTACACAGAGCAAACCCTGATGTGTTGCATTTGTTGATTTCCAAGGTATAAATACTCATGCTGAAAATTTAACAATCAGCTCTCTAGAGCCAATTGGAGCTGGCTCTGACACAAGTGAATACTGCAAACATAAAATGACATAGAATCAAGGAATTTAAAGTTGTCAGGACCCAAAGAATGAACAGTGTGAAGCTGAAGGTGTCTGAGAATAGTGCTGTCAAACTTGAAGAGGAATGGGGACCACTAATCTCTTTATAAGGATGCCTGCAGGCAGCATTTTGACTTAGAAAATCATATTCACGTATTCTATTGTATTTTTATTTGTTTTGTTAAATATTTCCCAATTATATTTTTGTCTGGTTCAGGCTTTACTTAGGAGTGTTGCAGGCCCCATGCAGTGCTCAGGCAGCATGTTTGACATCTCTGCCTTAGAATATAACTACAAAGAGTTTTCAAAGTTTTGTAAAGTACTTTACAGATATTGTCTCACTTAATCCTCACAACAGCATTGTAAGGTAAGTATAAGAGATATCACCACCAACACAAGCATCATCACCATCACCACTATCATCATTACCATCATCATCATTACCACCACCATCATCACCACCACCACCATCATCACCACCACCACCACCAACACCATCATCACCACCAACACCATCATCACCACCACCATCGCATCATCATCATCTTACCAGTGAAGAATTTGAGGTGAAGTGTTTTGCCCAATGCTTTTATATGGAACATTAGAACTCTCAGGGATCCTTAGAGCGTTTTTTTAGTCCCCTAGTTTTTCACACGAGGAAACTGAGGGGAAATGACTTGGCTAAATATACAACCAATAGAGTTCCAGGCCTGTAGTCAAGAAGGCCTGAATTCAAATCCAGCCCCGCCCCACACACACACTGTGTGACCCTGGGCAAGTCACTTAACCTTGTTTGCCTCAGTTTCCTCATCTGTAAATGAACTACAGAAGGAAATAACAAACCACTCCAGTATCTTTGCCAAGAAAATCCCAAATGGGGTCACAAAGAGCAAAATGCTTCTGAAAAGACTGATAAGATGCCAAGGAGTTCGGAGCCTATGGTTCTTTCATAAGGCATCATCTTCCAGAGAAGTTTCAGAGAAGATGCCTAGGAAAAGTCTTTTTTATTTTCCCTACTTGGAAGACATTGATCTGATGACTTTGGAATAGATTGGCTGCCGTTAAATTTGGTATTTGCCCACAAGGTGGCAGTAATGAGCTTAGAATAGAATAACAGGGGTGTGGCGGGAATTTCTGGTTCTTTGCAGTCCCTGGCGTCAGTGCTGGCTCAAGCAGGTGACTGCGCTTCAATTTGGCAACCTGCTATGTACAAAGGCATGTGTAAGGAAAGACAATGTTGTGGTGGAAAGAGTGTTGGGCTTAGGGTTAGGAGAGACCTTAGTTCAAATTCTGAGACTCACACAAATTGATAATGTGGCCGCGAGCAAATGAGACATTTAAGCTTCAGTTTCCTTATTTGTAAAGTGACACATAATGGGTGTTAAATGATGGCTTGTTGATTGATTGCTTTTTTCATTCTCTCTCTCTCTCTCTCTCTCTCTCTCTCTCTCTCTCTCTCTCTCTCTCTCTCAACTTGTAACCCTTAAAGCGCTGGAGAAATAGGAGATCAGCAAGTCATTTGAAACATATAATCTATAGTCAGAGTGGCCCAGGATACTCAGACTTTAAGTGATTTCAGTGGTCACATGGCCAATGTACATCAGAGACAGGACTTGAACCTAGATCTTCCTGATGCTGAAGCTGACACGTGCAAAGTCACCGTCTCTCACTACAAGGCCTGGTTATCCCCATCTTACAGATGGGAAAACTAAGGGTTCTTACCCCCTGGTTAAACAACAACAACATGCTGGAAGCAAGATTCAAACCCAGGTCTCTTTTGACTCCAAGTCCAGCTTTCTTTCCACTGATTCACAGAGCTAGAGGGGACTTTAGAGAGAATCTTTTCTTCATTACAGATGGAGAAAACTGTGAAATGAGGTAAGTTGTCATAGGTCTCACAGCTAATTAATGGCGGAGTCAAAATTTGAATGCAGACCTTCTGCAGCCAAGTTACACCGCACATGTGCTTTGTTCTTTAATATTCGTTCTATCTGTGAATTATTTTCCCGACCCTTTCAAGTCCCATTGGCCCTCTAAATGCCCTGCAGCATCTCAGAGTTTCTCAGCATATTCTTGTTCAGGGGCCAATCTGCTGAGCTTGGGAGGGCCTGAGGGGTGGAGGAAGACTGGGAAAAGCTTCCGTTCAGCAGGATAAGAGGCTCTCACCAGCTGGTGCTCAAAATAACCTAAGTCTACATCCATTCAATCACGCTTGCACTTAACCCTCAGCTCCCTACACTGGGGAGTGAGGATGGAACAGACCCACCCACGTTCTCTGCCCACCCCCTAGAACTGAACTTCTGGGTCTTTTTTTCCTGCCCAAGTTCTTCAGATAGTTCATTTCCACTAAAGCTTGTCTCCGTTGTGGCCTGGAGTCATTTCTGGGGATCAAAAAGCCCAAGTTGTGCCAAACGCAGCCAAGCTCTAAATCAGGAGTTTTTAATCTGGGGCCAAGAATTTGTTTACATATGTGTATGTGTGTGTATATACACATACACATACATACACACATACACATGCACACACATACATACACGCATACACGTACACACATACATATACACATAATACACATACATGCACACACATATACATGCACATGCGTACACGTACACACATACAATACAGTGCACACACATACACATGTATATGCATACATGTGTGTATGTGTAGATCATATACACACATGTATATGTACACACATATATGTACACAGAACATACATGCATGTTTTTAAAAATATGATTATTTCAATATAATTGGTTTAATTTGTAATCTTACGTACTTTTATGCATTTAAAAATACGATTTCGAGTGGGGTCCATTGGCTTCTCCACACTGCTGAAGGGGTTAAGGACCCCTGCTGAATTTTAAGCTGAGCCCTGTGAGGAATTACAGCTACTTTATACTGCTGCCTGCTTACACATTCACTTAAATTTTAATGCCTCCCTTAAACTGTACGTGTAGTGGAAAGAACTCTGGACTGGGTTAGAATTCCAAATCCTGGATCTGCCAGGAGATACAAAACTACGTGACTTGGGATGAGTAAATTCATCGGTGAGTCTCAGGTTCCTTATCTGTAAAATGAATGAATGGAGCTGGATGATCTCCAGGTCTCTGCCCATTCCTTGATTCGAATGTATACCCCTCTAAGCAGAGCCTTTCCCATGGATTCTGTAGTCTGGACCCTGCCTCCATGGAACCCCACCCTTGTTCCCTGCCCACATCTTGCCTGTTCCCCATAGCTAGTTTACAATGCCTCCTCATCT